>JAQHUG010000595.1:102654-113506 GCA_028555095.1 Dicrostonyx torquatus
ATTTACACAATGGAGTACTACACAGCAGAAAAAAATAACGACAGCTTGAATTTTGCAGGCAAATGGATGGAGCTAGAAAACATTATTTTGAGTGAGGTAACCCAGACACAGAAAGACAATTATCACATGTACTCACTCATAGGTGATTTTTAAACATAAATCAAAGAAAGCCAGCCTACAAACCATAATCCCAGAGAACTTAGACAACAATGCAGACACTAAGAGAGACTTATATAGATCTAATCTACATGGGAAGTAGAAAGTAGAAAAAGACAAGATTTCCTGAGTAAATTGGGAGCATAGGGACCTTGGGAGAGGGTTGAAGTGGGTGGGGAGAGGCAGGGAAGGGAACAGAGAAAAATGTAGAGCTCAATAAAAATCAATTTAAAAGAAAAATAAAATAATTGAGTTTTTTAAAACTTCATGTGAATTTAAGTGGGCATTTGTTGACCTGAGGAAAACAAGTTGTTCCTCTTCAGTCTTCTGGGACTTGGTTCCTGGGCTCCTCGCAGCAGCTACCCTGCATTGAGGCAGCTGGAGCTATCCAGGTTTAGCGTGGGGGAGACTGCTTCACAGAACATCACTGGCTGTCAGACAGTGGCTGTTTAGCAGCTAATGGCTACCATTGGAAATCGGAGACTGGCCATTGACTTCACAGAGGGAACTTTGCAGTGTGGTCAGTTATAGGGTTGATGAGCTAACATTACCTCAGCACTTCACAGGCACAGGATGGTGGCTCTCAGAGACATTAATGAGTGTGTGCCTGTTGTCCTTTACACTGCCCCTGCTGAAGGTATATGGTGCTGTCACTGGGCCGCTTCCATCCCTTTTCCTCTGATTATGCTCAGTGAAGGCAGAAGACCGTGGATCTCACATTTTGACTCAGTTCATCTCCCTGTGACCTTAGAGATCTGTAGAAGCAATGGGCTGAGGGCAGCCACTGGTGCAAGTTACACAGCTGCTGTGAGAAGTGTAAGCAGTCTCAGGGCAAAAGTGCCTTCTCTGAGAGTCACAGAGACAAGGGGCGGTCACCCATCCCATCGTGTTTAAAGTGGTAAGGAATAGTGTTAGAGAGAGACGGACCTGCTGGCTGCATCAGGAGGAGCAGACAAGGTCTGGTGACCCCAGCCTCCTCTTTGGAGTACAGCCACGTGCTTCACGGCTCTTTACAGAAGGAACTGGGGTGGGAGAGAAGAACAGTATTGGTCAAAATGAGGTCTGGTTGGCCTTTGATCAGGGTGGCTCAGAGAAGTTGTTCCTACTGTCACCCCTGAGAGAAAGTCTGGTTCTCATGAGATCATCACGTCTGCTTGGGGTTGCCAGGAAAGGTAACGGCCTCTTTGGCCACAGTCTAACCTGCTAGGCTTGTCGCAGCGTTTACAGCGTTCCTGGCATCTGACCTGTCTGTGAACAGTCATGAAGAAAGGTTCAAGAGGCAAATGCAGAGTTCGTGGGGTGATGGGGCCAGTGGCTGGAGTCCTGCAGCACCCTTGTCTTCACCTTCGTGCTGTGTGCCGGCCCACCAGTGTTTGCAGCCCACCCCAACAACTGAATTTGATGATCTCTGTAAAGACCCTGCATATCAAGGTTGCATCCTGACACTAAGTTTGGACCACGTATGAATTTCCACCACAACTCAAGCCTTAACATTGAGTGAAGGCAACCTTTTCCTGGTGCCACCCCGCCCCTGCCCCAGCGCTAGCTCTGATGTCGTAGGTAATAAGTGCAGATCAGTGAGTAAAAATAGTGGGTGCAGTTTCTGTAGAGCATGATTTCCAAATGCAGAGACTCCACAGCGATTCCACACTGGACTTAGACTTGCCAGCACAGGCCTGCTCCATGCTTAGACGTGTTCCTTGAGAAGCTGATCCTGTGGGCCACCTCTCCTCCCTCTACTTGTTTCCCTTATGGGGTTAGGCCCAGCGGGGCTTACAGGGAAAAGCCAGTCAGCTGCATGATGGTTGGCACCCTCTGGAAAGTCCTCCTGTTTCTCTGGGAGGTTCTGGCAGATTGTCCTGCTGAGGCCTCCTCTCCGTCCATCCATACAGCAGGGTTTCCTCTGTTAACCTCAGCACCCTTCAGGCTGCCCCATGCCAGGTCCTTTTTTAGGTTCTGTGATTGACTCATGCAAACCACTGTGCTATCAGTAAAGGTAGCATCCTAAATTTTGCTGATATATACATAAAGAAACAAACTGGAAAACCATGCATGGAGCGACCTCTCATCTTGGCCTGTCTCAAGGTAAAAAGTTGTCTGACTTTTCTGATAGTTTCTTTTAGACCTCCCTGTCTCCCTGTCTTGATGAGGAGTGCTGTTCTCTTCCTTTCTCCCCATGGGTCAGGGTGGGAGCAGATACCTCCCCTAACCTGCCTTTTCAACCTCAGCTTGCAGCAGCAGCTCTCAGCCTGTGGGGTCAGACAGCCCTTTCGCAGGGGTTGCAGATCAAATAGCTTGCATATCAGGTATTTACATTACAATTCATAACAGTAAAATTACAGTTATGAAATAACCGAGAAATATTTTTTGTTTGGAGGATCACAGCAACATGAGGAACTTATTAAAGGGTTGCAGTATTAGGAAGGTTGAGAATCACTGCCTTAGAGACTAGAGGAGAGCAGTGGCACTAAACTGGGTGGATGACAGAGTGTAAAAAAACCCAACGGTCCTGTAGCTCCTGTGCCACTACAAGACAGTATGCGAGCCGGGAACTAAGCTGGAGACTTAAAAACATACAGACAGATACACAGAGAGAGATGCAGACATGGGTCATCCTTGATACAAGAATGCCCAACTTTATTGTGCTCAGGGGCAGCTTATATAGGGCTCCTTAGCCATGCCCAGCTCTCAGGATCTGTCAGCTGCAGACTCATCAGGCTCAGAGCAGCTGCAGGCACAGGTGTTTTGCTCAGTTCACCCCATCAGGCAAAGGGTCTGAAGCAAGTAAAGAAAGTCAAGGGGCCAGGGGTCTACAGATCCCAACAGCAGAGTTTCTCCCTAACAATGCCAGCTGGTTGGCCAGCTTGTTGTCGTGACATTGCTGTACACATAACGACTTTGTTAACTGATTTAGGTACTCACCAGTCCCTGAATGTTGAAAAGAACATCAGGCTTAATGTGGTTATCATTTATATTTTTGGTTGTGAGCCTAGCCTTTAACGGCTGAGCCATCTCTCCAGCCCGGTTATCATTTATATAAAATATTTTATTAAATTTATTCATTGTGAGTATATGCACATGCGCGCACACACACACTGTAGCACATGTGAAGGTGGGGACAGTTTGAGAGTAGTCTCCTGTCATGAGGGCCCCAGGGATCAAACTCAGCTCCTCAGCCTTTACCCACTGAAGCCATCTCCCAAGCATAGTAACCCATTGATTTTTGTTCTTTGAAACAGGATCTTGCCTTGTAACCCTGGCTGGCTCTAAACTTGTGATTCCCTGCTTCAGCCTCCTGAGAGCTGCTTACCAGGTGTGTGCGTCCTTGTCCAGACTGATAGTCATTCACAAAGGAAAACGCATGACCTTCAATTACGTTTCAGAAGGGGGGAGTTGAGTCACCAGGCATGAACTCTCCCAGCTCTTATGTCTGAACCTTAATACCAGGTTACCCTTTGGAGTATTTACTAGTTTTAGAAATCCCCAGCCACTTAGTTGTTTCTCATGTTCCTAACGTGTTTCAGCACATTAGACTTTCCAAGCAGGGCACTAATACTCTCCTGTCCTGTTTTTGCCCACGTGCTTTACAGGGCTGCAGAGTGGCTGGACAACAGCCTTGTTGGTTGTTTTATTCTTTAGAGACCACTCTGTTAAGCACCGGGACAAGAAGACTGCCGTTCACTATTTGGTCACAGTAGAATTCATGCACCAGCTTAGATTAGAATGTGATTGGACAGTATAGTGTCCAGGACTGAATAATAAAGGTTGGTTCAAGTGCAGCACCTACAAAAAAAAATGACTACCCCATGGGAGAGAAGCAAAGTTGTGAGCGGCCATATGCACCCAGCACCCAGGATTTAAGTGTCTGGGTGTGGAGAAGCAATGTCCGTAACACCAGCCTGTACAGTTAAGCTTGAAATCCTCAAGTCTTTTCAGAATGGTTGTGGAGGACAGGAGGGTAGCATGTGGAGTTGTAATGGCTATCACCAGCAGAAGGAATGATGACCTGGTGCTGCCAGGGCATGAAGGTGGGCCCCGTGATTAGCTTCTCCATCTCTGCTGTTTATGAGGGAAAATGGGCAGCAAGAGATGGAAAGCCAACACAGAAACCAACTCCACCATCTTCTGGAGTCAAAGGCACTTTCTGGGTCTCCACCCCACACACGTGTGAGGACTGTCAGCAGCTGCAGAACTTCAGACTGCTACCCTGCGGACTGTCACTGTAGAAGGGCTTGGTTCCACTCACACGGAGGGTTTATACTCCCTCAAGGAATGCCTACTGAATAAGATTTAAAGGAGACATTTTGTGTTGGGAGTTTTCCTTAAGGAGGCTGATGTATCTGCCCCTTTTTCACGCACACAATATTTCATACTGAAAAATATGACCTGGCATGGGCATTGGCACTGCAAAGCAGCACTGCGGAAGTGTCTTTGCAGAAACACGTCCTTCCACCTCATCACCGTCTCAGAACGACCACCTGACTGCCGGCGTTCCTGCAGTGACTCTGGGAATACCTCTTCCTGCTCCTGTCCTACTGCGGCCTGGACACCTGCAGCTACTGGCCGCCCTCAGTAGCACTGACACAGTGTGGCGGAGAACCTTACACTTCCTCTAGACGAGAAATGCTTTATTACATGTTGGCAGGTCACAAGCCTGAGGCCAGCCTGGGCTGCAGAGCAAGACCCTGACTCAAAAACCAAACAAAAAAGTATGTTTTAAAAGTTGAAAATGTGGTGGTGGGGGGTGGCACACTCCTTTAATTCCAGCACTTAGGAGGCAGAGGCAGGCAGGTCTCTGAGTTCTAGGCCACCCTGGAAAAAAACAAACAAAAAAACCTAAACTAAAATATAAAGCATGGTACAGCATTCATATTCAGAGATGGCTCAGTCTTACAGAATGGTAGCTCTGTAGATGTGGGCCTGGTTTGTTGACAGTTTGGTGCTGTTGTTGGCGCAGCTTTCCTGCTGCCGCCCTTGTTAGACACTCTGTGTGACGCCTGACAAGCAGCAGTGGGTGGGATCTTTTACTCTAGATCCTAGCAAGTTTTCTTCTTGGCATTTTTGTTTTTCAGAAAATATTACTGTGCACATAGCTTCCAACCAGACCAGTGAAGTTAACAGCAGCACTGTGAAGCCAATGACTTCAGGACTGCCAAGAAATATCACAGCTGTCACTGTGAAACCTGCAACTATTGCTAAGATATCAACACCAGGGTTCTCACCACACGTGACTTCCACTGCCTCAAAGTCTACACCCAAAGCAAGTGCTTCCCCAAACTCAACCCAGACGTCAGCCTCCATAATGACCACAGGCCACAACAGTTTAAAGACACCTATAACGAGTACGTATTAAATTACTTCTATTCCTGTGTTAAATGCCACATTAAAGCCAGCATTCCATTCTGCAAAAATACAGAAACTTTTGTGTGCCAAATTTTCTCCCATTCCACATCCATCTCTTCCTAGAAGTCCAGGCTTCAGAACGTGCAGTGTTTAAAGCGCGGCCATCTGTTGTGTTTCCTTCTAGTGACAGTGACTGTGCATTCTGACAAGAGCAAAGGGTCCAAGTTCGACACCGGCAGCTTTGTTGGAGGAATCGTGTTAACTCTGGGAGTTCTGTCTATTCTCTACATTGGATGCAAAATGTATTATTCACGAAGAGGCATTCGGTATCGAAGCATGTAAGTGTGGCCGTTCGACATAGCTTCCTCATGGCCAGGACCAGAGTCAGGCCAGCATCCTCTAGAGGAGAGACCTCTGCCATGCTCGTGTGCAGACCTCACTTACAAAGAACACATTTGTAAGCATGCTTGTGGTTTCCCTCGGCTCACACACGGCTCACAAACATTTAGCAAACTCCTTTTGTTGACTTCCACCACACATCATAAGAAATGACACACCAGGTTTCATCAACCTAGTCACCTAGTCCACATGCCCTGTATATGTCAGTGCTACCAAAGAGGTTTTTTGGTTAAAAACATGGTTTTTTCTTATTATGATAAAAGACATAGACACAAAGGAAATTCCTCTGACAGTAGTTACTTCAGGTACTGACTCCGTAAGCCAGGTGTGGTGTCCAGTTGGCCGACTTCCAAATTTTACACGTTATGGGGTAAAAGTTTTTCCTCACGTACATGACCAGGTAGCAGCATGCTCCCCATGAAAAGTCTCAGGGATTTGACTTTGGGCCTGTTTGGCGATCTTAACCACTGCAATATCCTGGGTATGCACAAAACGTACAAGTATGCTGAGCAGCAGTAATTAATTTTGATTGTAGAAATGGAAATTATTCTGAAGTTACCTTCCTTACAGATAATAATTTTACAGTAATTTAAATTTTCTATATTTTACAGTGATGAACATGACGCCATCATTTAAATTACTCCACTGGCCAAGGGAAGAAGAGCGACTGCAGCCCTATCAAATAGTTTCGTTTATATTAGCCTGAAATATTATTTTCTTGGAAATAGTATAAGCAAGTCATACATAAAATGAACAATGTGTTCCATGAATATCTGAAAATCCCTTATTAAAGGTAAAGGGTGGAGTCTGGGCAGTTCACTGAGTATTTGGAGCTAACAGATAATTTATCCAGTGACTAAGTTTACTTTAGAAAGTCATAACAAGACAAGTCCTGTCCTTCAGAGGATGCCATGACACTGTCACTGAGGGCAGAGCCCATTGCAGCGGTGTCTGGTTGATCACATAACGAACCTAAGTACCATTCAGTGCTGGGGTGTGTCCTGACTCTAACCAGCAAACCTTAGGGTTTATAGTCAGGGTTGCACTCCGATGCATCCCTCACAGCACCGTGCTTGTGTGCCTGGCCTTTTCAGCGATCCGTGTCGATGCTTCTTCCTTTCTGCATGAATTTAGGCACGCTGCTGCACTTGACGTGCTCCTAGACTGCAGCAGGCCTGGCCATCGCCGTGGAAACCTGTCACACCGCTGGAAACCACTGTGCACGCGCACTTGTCAATTTGAGTTTTAGTGAATGTTTTTTAGGCAATGTAGAGCTGCTCTCCATATACAGAAATTTGTGATGAATGTAAAATACATTTTTAAGTCCCCATTTGTCCCGCGCAACCATCTCGCCAGCAAGAACGACGCGGCACACAAGGATCCTTCTGCAGTAAGCTTTAATGCTTCTTGAGAGGGAGAGCATAAGCTTCCAGAGCGGAGACCCCAAACCAGGGAAAGCCATCCCTTATATAGAAGCTATCCTCTGTCTAGGACGTGTCAGCCCCTGGTTGGCTGCAACCCATCGCACGAGATGACGCCACACGATAGGCGGGATGGGACAAGGTGGAAAAACCCTTCACATATGCGCAATGCACCTGTTTATTACTCGGGAACACAGGATATGGGGGCCATCTTGTAATGGCGAATAGTGGGCGCGGCTCCCCACACCCATTATATGATATCCAAATCAGTGTTTAGAAATCTATATTGGCAGCAAAATGCTGTGTTGGCTAAACCAGGGATCATGACCCCCACCCCACCCAGGTCAGTAAACCTACAGGGTGGAGATGCTGTATTTTTACACTATCAACTTACTCAGTTTTGAGAAATTTACTTTTTTATACTAAGCTGTATTTTGGAGTAAGTTCCAACTTCCTTATCCCCAGGCCCATTCCTTACCCTGGAAAGGGAGCTGCATCCTGGTGTCCCCAGCAGAAGCTGCATCTGGTCACCCCAGCAGCCCACACTTTCTGCATTTAGTTCTGTAGTTTATATTCCAAGTCAAACTCAGGGTCAGGTTTAACAAAGGAGGTGTTTAGTGTCAAAATACTAATATAATGTTTCTGTTGCAGAGGGCCAGAATAAATTACAGGAATTGCTGAAAGTGTAGCAATAAGCCAAAAATGTCCTAATGAGTGCTCTAACACTCTTAAGTGTAACTTTTGTAATCTGCTTCTGGTTTTCAAAAAACTAAAACTACCAAGAAATTTTTATATAAATAAGAATCATTTCTCCTTGCTTTATATCAGGACCAACCAATGTGGTAAAACATGGAATGTTCAAATCTACATTAACCCAGAGAGAATGGAGGAAATGCTAGAAAATGGGGCACGGGCTTAGGCTGGTCTCGTGTGGGCTGATGGGAAATCAGTGCTTTCCTCTCTTCAGGACGAGGTTTAGGATGCTGTGGTGGTGAAGGCCTGGTTTTGTTTGCTACATCCCTGGTACTGCAGTGCAGGCTGATGATCTCCCTGAAGACTTGTTCCTTTAGCACTTTGAAGACAGAACCACTTTCTTAAAGCACTGTCTTAGAAACTTGCCCTAGTTTCTTCTGATTTGGGGGTTAAAAAGTAATGTTACATTTTTAAAAATTTGTTACTTTCAAATACCAGGACTTTTATTGAAGGGATTTCTTTCTTTCTTTTTTTTTTTTGTTGTTGTTGTTGTTGTTGTTGTTGTTTTTTCGAGACAGGGTTTCTCTGTGGCTTTGGAGCCTGTGCTGGAACTAGCTCTTGTAGACCAGGCTGGCCTCGAACTCACAGAGATCCGCCTGCCTCCGCCTCCCGAGTGCTGGGATTAAAGGCATGCGCTGTGCTGCCGCCACCACCCGGCGAAGGGATTTCTTTTTAATCTGCCAAAATTGAGCCCATTTCCTAAGCATAAGTCTGTCTTCCGAGACCAGCTTGAGCAAATGCTCGCCTTTGCTGGCTTCCCTTGAGAGTATGTTAAGATAAAACAGTCCTGGATGTCCATTGCACACCAGGCAAGGCTACTCTGACTTTAAATTTCTTCAGAAATTCTATGAAAGGGATAATTCTAAGGTAGAGAAATTAGAGTTGGTAACATTTTATGGTGTCATAATTTTGTGTCTTCTGGGGAAGATTAGCAAACTCTTGTTACCGTTTTTCTATAATGACCAGTTTTGGTATCTCCTTGTTACTAAGATCTATTTTTAGAATAAAATTTGTTCTCCATTGAAAGTTTTTAGTGTGTGGTTGAATATGTACAGAAGTTCCTGTTTTATTTATCCAGTATATAATGCTGTCGCATGTACGGTAAAGGCCTGCTTTTACGTCAGAGCCAGGCCTCGGACAGTTCATCTCACAACAGACATGTCCTTTCCTTGGCACAGGCTTTGAAAGTTTGCAGTGGGGTCTCTGATTTCTTCTGTCTTCCTGGGTTCAGTTTCTTTTGCACAGATTAGCAACCATTAATTTCCGCCAGAGGCTGCCACCCCACAAACACATCATTCACCACACGGCAGGCCCTTCCTTTCTCCAGAATCAGAGATACCATCTCTCCTGACCCTCACGAACTCGGAACACTCCAGACTTAAGTTCTGAGGCGGCACCATACATCCCAGATCAAGCTTGTTTGCACATGGGCCCTCAAGCCACGGGTACATTTAAATAACAGCTTAGCTGTCAGTGAGACTTAGACCTTTCTTGCTTTAAACCTTGGCTCCAGGCCTGGACGTCCACCCAATATCAGGGCTTAAAAGGCCTTGTCCTTGGGCCCCCAGCACCACTATGCCCGTGCTTACTATCCTCATGTCCTTTGCAGTGTAGACACATCAAGCCCAGATCACCCTCCAGCTGACCTAGATCTGGCTGGCCATGGAGGATGGAGGGGCCCAGGCTCCCTTGTTCTGACCACCACCATCTCTGACAGGGAGCCTTGGGTGGTCATCACAGTGGTACAGCAACCCCTCTCCTTCCTCTTGATCACCGGTGCCACCTTTTTGGTAGTGATGGAATTTTAGGAACCACCTCTCTTTCTTGTTTCCGTATTGTCAAAGTAGGGGGACGGCCTTACCAGCATCACCAGACCCCACCACTTAGCTGTATGATAGGGATATTCCCTTACCTACTCCTTCCTATGGTACCAATCTGTCCTGTCTCCTAGTTAAGGTAGGAGCCCCTTATGTCTTTTGCTCCCCCATCCTCTTGACCCCAGGCTCACCTGCTGTATCCCTCCTCCAAACCACACAATCTGGTGCACCTTTGCTCTTACCGGCTTCCTAGGTGGATCCCTGGGTATGGGACACCCAAAACCCCTCTAGAGCCAAATGTTGCTACCTTCTCATTCAATTACAAAATCCTTTCACTCCCATCCAGGGCAAAGGGGGAACTGTAGCCCGCCTGCCTGGTTCTGATTTTTTGGAAAGTTTTGTCTGTTTTCCTGTACACAGTGGGTCTATGTTTTCTGGTATATCTGTATGCTTCATCATGGGAGCTGAGATGGAAGTGGGCCAGGCTCAGCTGAATGTCTGAATGATAGTGGCCAATGCATGCTTTGTTTCTGACTGATCTTTGAGGTGTGAGATTTCTGTATTCGCTGCTGCTCCAGCTGCCAGCCACCACTACTAACACTGACTGCTATGGCTGCTTTGATGGCCAGAGCTCAGAATTTATCTCTGCACTTCCTGGTCACTAGATTCAGTTTATGAAAAGAACTCCTGTTTAATGAGGATCAAAGCCTCCCCTCCGTGCTTTAACACGAGAGTGCACCTCTCGCCGCAGCCCAACTTCTTGCGAATCGGCAGTTTCCCTTAGGGTCACCCGAGGGGTCTCCTTCTCCCTCAGCTCTTGCCCCACCTTCTAACATACAAGGCTGTGGTGAGCCCACAAGTATGCAGTGGACAGCTGACAGCGCTATTGGACTCTCCATGGGAAGTGTGTACCTGGAGAACCTGCTTTTGCAAAGTCACTGTCTATTCTGTAGGAATCTTGTG
>JAQHUG010000595.1:129442-180935 GCA_028555095.1 Dicrostonyx torquatus
ACTTTCAAAAGCTATTAGGAAATATACAATGGCTAAGACCTTATTTAAAATTTTCTACAGGAGACCTCGAGCCTCTATATGAAATCCTTATATATGGTTCTTATATATAAGGATTATATATAAGGTTCTTATATATGGATGTTTAATAGCCAAGAGTCCCCCACCTCTAACCAACGGCCCATTCTAACAGGGTCAAAAAACTGCTCTATATCAGGCTGCCAAAAGATCTCTCCTTCACCATGGCTACCCCATGTCTGTTTTCTCTACCACCTAAAGGAAAAAACTGGTAAGAAATACAAAGAGGTATCCATGTTGGTTCTGAAACTACCATGGGACAAATCTGGGCCATCCTAATGGCATATCAGCCATTGAGGAGCACTCTGCTTGTCCACTTTGGAGAGTACTGGTGTGTCCATCCTGAGTCAAACTCATGACCATCATTCATAGCCTAACCCATTGGACTAGACTCTCTCACCCTCCCTTCATTAACTGTGCTGAGCCAGTTACCACTCCCATGTATCTGATCACAGACTTTTAACTCCTCTGGGACATACTTTGACTCAGCACTGCCACCTAGCCCTTACGTCTGAATGTTCACAATGCCTCAATCCTCTGCAGTACTCAGGTTTACCACTGCCTGTGCATTGGGTGGTCTGAGACTTGTGCCCTGGTGTTGTTTTTCCATATTAGGGGTTGTACCTGGTGAAGAACCCTTTCAGTTTCCCATCACAGGGTTTACAGAAGCATGGCATGACAAATGAGTGGTTCAGGTCCTACCCTTCCGCACGGTCCTGGCTTTAACACCACCTGACATACATCACCACCGAAGCTACTTCCCTAGCTATTTACCATACATTTTCCTCTCAGTTCATCCAGGATCTTCAAGATCTCCAACGCTTACACTCCAGGGTCAAATAGACTTGCTTGCCGCCATAAGTACTACAAAGTCAGCAAGGATGAGATTTACTTACAGCCCAGAGAGCCCTTGTCTCTTCCTCAAGAGGAATGATGAGATTTACTTTCAGCCCAGAGAGGTGGTCTTTGTCTCTTCCTCAGGAGGAATGTTGTTTCTGTGTCAACCAATCAGGTATAGGAAGAGACAAGCGCTGACAGCTCCAGACAGGTCTCCGTTTGGTGACTGGCCAGTGACTCACAAACAGTCTAATAAGGAGCTGGATGCTGCTTAACCACCTTTCTCCTCTTCTTAGTCCTACTGGTTGCACGCTGCCTTATAAACTTGTCTAGATTTCTTGAACAACAGATTCAAAAGATTTCTAACCTGTCTTTTAATCAGTTGCTATTACAGGATTACCAAGCTAGAAAGCCAGAAACCAATGACTCTCAGTTATACCAATGATGAAGATTCAGTGGAAAGTAATCTAATAATAACATCATCTCCCTTTCCCATAACCTGACTGTTTATCAATAATAATCAAAACGGGGGAGATGTAAGCCCCTCAAGCCATACAGTGGCCAGGCCCCTCCTTCAGGACCTCCAACTTTCCAGGTTCCACCCATAGAACACTATAACTGTTCTAAAGGTTGGACCCAGCCCTTGCCCTACAAAGCAAAAAGCCCAAGCTCTGGACCTGAAATCCCACCAATGTCCACCGTGGAAAGCTCCACTCCACCCCATCCCCAAAAAACTCTATATAAGCCCTGCCTTCTGCTCAGTTCTCTGCTGTATCGCCATAGCAGAGGCAGCCATCCTCCTGGACTCTTCCTTCCCAACCTCTTGTGAGGTGTGTTGTGTGGCTGACTTTGTAGTATTCCTTGGCTCCTGACTACAAGGATAACATTCCCCTCGGAGCTGGAACACAGATTGGAGCTCTCCTTCATATCATTTCTCCTTGATCACTGCTTGTAAAGACCTATTTCCCAATTGCATTCTCGGCTACCGTATTATAAAGTCCAGCACCAAAATTCTGCCCAGAAAACAGCTCCATTTCTTACAGCACCTGGCACTGTGCTTGGCACAGAAGTGGGTCCTCAATGCATACTAGTCAGTCAGTAAGCAAAGGGCCAAAGAGAACAGTGAGTTCTGAAAGGACTGCATGCCGTTTAAGAGGAAGGGCAGAGTCTGAGATAAAACATGAATGGCCTGGCGTGACACTGACTACATACACCCTCGTCTTGGGTAAGTTCTAACTGGGTTACCTGACTGACAGACTTCTAATTTTACTTCCTGAGAAAGCTGAAAGCCTCATCAGAAATCATTCATAACAGGTCCAGGATGAAGACAGTCTGGAGAATTGTAGACGTGTTGTGTATTCAGTATGTAAGAAACTTTACATTCCCCCAGACTTTCTGTTTCTAATACAAGATTTTTAACCTAGGCAGCACCATTTATTTATCCTTACATATGTATCCTGACAGAGCTAGAGAAGCAGCTCAGGAATTTATAGTATCTATTGCTCTTAAAGATGACCAGAGTTCACTACTCCAGGCCAGGGTACCACCACCCCCTGTGGACAACTGCACACATGTACAGACAGAAACACAGACACAAATAGAAATAAATCTTTACAAAGACAAGAATGGGAACATTCCCAAAATTAGAGTCGAGGGCAAAGATTTTAGCCACCTTTCTTGAGTCGAAACCCTAACTTTGTAGAGTAAGAGAAAGTGGAGGGTATGATAGCCATTCTTGGTTCTCAACTTGACATCTGAAATTAACCAAAGCCCAAAAGATAGAGGACACACCAGTGAGGGACTTGATCCACTTGAGATGGGGTCTGTGTAGACCAGGCTGGCCTTGAACTCAAGAGCTCTGCCTACCTCTGCTTCTCAAGTGCTGGGATCAAAGGTGTGCACTACCTGCCTGGAGATCCACTTCCAATCAGGATCTTGAGCGGAGAAGACATGCCTTTAATCCCCATGCTTTGAGCTGGGAAACCTAGCTCTCCTCTGGACCGCACCTTCTGCTGGAAGCCTAGGTAAGGACATAGAAGGAGGAAGCGTTTGCCTCTGCCTCCTGCTCTCACCTCCTCACCGGCATTAGAGCCTACTTCAGGATTCTGGTGCATACCGAAGACCAGCTGAGACACCAGCCTGTGGACTGAGCAGCTCCGGATTCTTGGACTTCGCACTGTTGGATTAGCTGTAAGTCATTCTAATAAATCCATTTTCTATACATACCGAGAGTGAGGCATTCTAAAGTCCTGTTACAGAGGGGTTTTCGTGTGGTTCTGTCTCATAAGCTATCCCTGGCTGCTCTGGAACTCACTATATACTCCAGGCCATCTTTGCTTTGTCTTGGTTAGGGTTTTTATTGCTATGATAAATCCCATAACCAAAAGCAACTTGGGGAGGACAGGGCTTGTCTCAGGTCACCCTCGGTCACTGAGAGGAGACAGGGCAGGACTGAAACAGGCCATGGAGGAGTGCTGCTTACTGGCTTGCTTTTGTGTGCCACCCAGGACCACCTGCTCTGAGGTGGCACCACCTACAATGGGCTGGGCCTTCCCACATCAATCATTAATCAAGAAAATGCCCCACAGTCAGTCTTACAAACCAATCTTTACATTTTCTCAGTTAAGGTTCCCTCTTCCCAGATTCTTAATTTGCTGTCAAAATCCAACCAGCAGAGAGACCCACCTTCCTCTGGTGAGACTGAAGGTCTGTACCACCACACTGCTTTGTTTTGTGTGTTTTTTTGTTTTTTGAAACAGGGTTTCTCTGTGTAAATCTCCTGCCTGTCCTGGAACTCACTCTGTAGACCAGGCTGGCCTCGAACTCACAGAGATCCACTTGCTTCTGCCTCCTGAGTAACGGGATTAAAAGTGTGCACCACCGTATCTAGCTTGTTTTGTTTTTTAAAATACACTTCACATCTTCACAAATCTAGCAGACCTACATCTGAGACGGGTCACACATGATCTGCTCCACAGACGGTACTGTTTATCACTGTCTGTGTTCCATCCCCAAACCCCCACACCAGGCAGTACACTGCTTCTTGTAAGTTCTCATGTGGATTGAGCTGAGTGCTTTGATAGTGCAGTCTTCATCCAATGCTTTATTTGCAAAGCATATACAGTTTGTTAGCTAAAGGAATTTTCATGAATCACATTATTAGAAACACTTTAGCAATTTATTTTATGAATTCATTTTTTTAACCTAAGAGCAAATGAGTGCAACTAAGTCGTGGGAAAATTACTTTTCAATCAGGGGAGAAAATGATGATGCAAGCCTTTAAAACCACTTTATTAGTATGTTTCTCACAAATAGGGGGAAATCTTATTTACCAAGTAACAGAAAAATCCTTATTTTCCAGAGGGAAAAATAACAAAAAACATGGGTTACTCTAACCGCTGAGGGACAGGGCTACCAGTTTCCAGGATTTCTGAGCTCCATGTCACCCAAACTCCCGAATGACACCCAGAAGCACCCACTCCTTCCATAGCTTATCAGCAGAGGAACTTCCCTTGCAACTACACAGATTACAATTACATAGACAACACTACCTTTCATGAAGCAAGATTATTAGTTCTGAAGAAGAGCAAACATGAATTTCATTCTTTGTTCAGATGGCTTCCAGGGCCCAGCAATACTTTGGAACCACTCTTCATTTATGAGAGAAATGTCCGCACAGTCCCCTTGATTGTACCCCTGCAGATGGGGCACTTTCTCAAGGAAGGGGCACAGTCCTGACAGACGACCAGATGACCACAAGGAATGAACACAATGGAAACCTCTCTGTCCATACACACTTTGCAAGTTCGTTCTTCTTGCAGTCTCCGCAACTGCTCTTCCAACGACAAGCCTAAGAGCAGAGAAGAGCGTGAGTGAAAGTGCGGTGCCTAGAGAGGAAAGGACAGTGGTGGAGGACTTCTGCACCGTACCTGAGACATCTTCTGCTGGAACATACTTCATATTCTTTTCCACTGAAAAAGACAGCACACAAAAATTATTACTCTAGCAATATAAAACTTTTTAACCTACTATTTTTAATATAGATTTTTGCTTTATATTACAAGGATTACTACCTAGACAGTAAAATACACCAGGATTTTTGTTTTTTTGTCTTGGAATAGGTAAAATGTACAGATTACAGTTCAACTGGACTTATTCTGCTTGCTCAATGGAGAGAAGAACAAAGCCCTAAGGTTTTTAAATACTTTCTCCAACAAACTCACCAAATAAGTTCTCATATAATGTGGAGTCGATTTCCTTCAGACAGATTTTGAAGATGTTGGCTGCAGCATTTCCTTTGACTAAAATGGTGTCAATCAGTTCTCTTGCTTGTAAAGGTATCTGTGTTTTCTGCCTGATAATCTCGTGTTCCTGCTTAGTAATTACACTGGCCTCAAGAAGACTGTCCAAGATCGGAAGGACACATGTCAACTGCTGAAAGAGGGCCATTCTATTCTTCCGAATTAACTGCAAGTCACCTTCAGTTAAAAACAAGAAGAAGGATGCATTAAATTTCCAATGCCTCCAACTACACCCAAATGAGGCACTGAGTGTGAAGAAGGAAAATATCGCGTGTATGTCGACATTGCCTTCCTAAACTAAACTCCAGATTAAACTCAGAGTTCCATACAAGCACATACACTTTCAAGTATGAATGCTGATGGACCCAGACACATGTCTTCAAATTGTTGAGTACAAGCAAAAAACTTTAGAGTAGTAAAACATGTACCCTCTTTTTCTTTCTTTCTCCACCATGGAATTAAAAAGTAATTTTTATCTGTATGATATCACTTTACTTCTTAAGTACAGGCAAACTGTTATATTCAAAAAGGCAATTAGATCAGCCGAGTATCTTCCTGATAGAGAGCCTCGGAGAGCATGACTGGCTTGTCAAAGGCCACAAACTGGGTTGTCAAACCAGTCCTAAACTAGTTGAGGTTTCCGGTTTGTTAGTTACTGAGACAGGCCTTATATATCCAGGCTCCATATGTAGTCAGGATAGCCCTGATCGCCATGACTTGACTTCCCTTCCAAGTCCTGGGGTTACAGACATGAACTACCCAGCCGGGTTTACATAGTGCTAATGTCCTTTTAGGGTCCACACCATCTGTGAACGCGAGGGCTTAGCTTCAAATCAAGATGGACTTTGCTGGCTTGCCCAGAAAGTCTAGCCATTTAAGCCATGTTCCCCACTGTAGACCTCAGCTTCCCAATCTGAAATAGGAAGAATACAGCACCTTCCTTAAAGAGGTCAATAAAATGCACATACGCCACTTAACACAATACTCGGCCCATTTTCTAAATCTAAATTTATAGTGCAGCTTTAAAGACTGAACCCAGCTTGCTCATAAGAGATTACCTCACTTCAGAGATAAGAAATCTTAGGTTTAGTTGAATGAGCTGCCTACCCACTAACTGAAAAAGGCCAGAATTTAAGCACAAATCTGTCTCAATCCAGAAATTAGAATTTCAAACATTTTGCTATATGACCATACAATCAGGCTGTCTTGAACTAGTCCTTTTTTTTTTTTTTTTTAAACAGTTTCTTCCTTGGGGGTGAGGGTGGGGATGCCACAGCAGGCAACTTGTAGGGATCAATTCTCACCTTCCACCAAGTGGGTCCTGGACATCAAACTTGGCAGCAAGAGCCTCACTGACCTAAACTATTTCTACCTTTAGTTAAAGACAAGAGTGTTTTCAACCTAATATTCCCATTTATCTGACACACGGAACCTCCGCTTCTCTGATAGCTCCCTCAGGATTTATACATCGTGTGTGTGTGTGCGTGCATCTACAGCGCCATGGCATGCAGAGAGCAGTCAGAGGACAACGCTAGGACCTGGTTCTCTCCTCCTACCGTGTGCATCTCAGGTCAGGGTGGACAGCAAGGACCTTTGTCCACTAAGCCATCTTGCAGGCCCTCTGCTAGTTCTGGGATTGTCGTCTGGGCCCTAGTTTCCTAGCTGGTCTACATTCTCCCTAAGAACAACCAGCACTCTCACGCCACCTGCCTTTGCCGTTTACATATTTAAACATGCAAAAATATTTGTTGAAGATATACTCAGGAGACTTGTTAAGATGTGAAAAAAAAAATCTAACCAGGCGGTGGTGGCACATGCCTTATATCACAGCACTCGGGAGGCAGAGGCAGGCGGATCTCTGAGTTTGAAGCCAGCCTGGTCTACAAGAGCTAGTTCCTGGCCAGCTCCAGAGCTATAGAGAAACCCTGTCTCAAAAAAAAACCAAAAAGCAAAAAAAAAAAAAAAAAAGTAAAAAAATTTACACAAATATCACAAGTAAACAAATTTACACAATATATTGTCGTTGGGTTGTGGAAAGGACCACAGCCCAGGATGTCATCTTAAGTTGACTTTTTGGTATAAGAATCACCTACCAAGGATTACTAGTAAAATACTATATTAGAAACCAGATTTGAAGGAAGTTTATTTAAAAAGTAGAAACATCTGAATCTTTTAAAGAGATTCTTGATATGTGGCCTAAGCTGTCCCTGAACTTGGCATACTCCTGAATGCCAGGAGGGACTGCGGTTATGTATGTGTACCAGGTGCATGCAAAGGTCACAAGAGGGTTTCAAATACCCAGACACTGGACTCCACATGGGTGATGGGAACCAAACCCAGACCCTTTGCAAGAGCAGCAAAAGTTCTTAGCTACTGAGTCATCTCTCCAAACCCCTAAATCATGCTTTTAAAATTTAGCTATGTGAAAGGAAGAAATGCAATATAGCTCAAGAAAAAAACTGTACTGTAAATCCGGGTATGGTAGCATATAGGAATTCAAGGACAGTACTAGATGGAATTTGAAGTCACCTGGGCTTGGCAAACGGTTTAGAAATACTGGTGGTGAGGGAAGAGGTGATGTCACCAGCAATTTATGGATGTGAGCTGAGGCGGCTGCTGCTATGTAACACGTAACTTACGTTACACGCAGCCACCCACACCGCAGTACCTGATGCTGTTTCTTCGGTTTGTCTGTCTTTCTCGTCTCTTCTTTCATCCTCAGCACTAACAAGCGCTGAAACAATATCGCTGACGGTCCTGTAGTTCTCACCGGTGGCCAGGATTTGCCGCTGAACCGTCTGTCTTACCAGGCTCCTACTGAAGCCCATTTCCAAAGCTGCCTTAACCACAGGCGTGTTCATCATGACTGCATCGTCTGAACTTTCGCCAGGTCCGAAATGCACAACTGTTTGTAAACAAATTTGCTAATATTAAACTCCACAACGTTAAAACTATGGAAAATAATGATTTCCATATGCTGATAAGGGAAATATACCATATGCATTAGTTAAATTAAATTACCGTCAATAAAATTTAACCTTGATAATGGTTAAATGAGAATACAATTAATATACTATGCATTTTAAAAAAATTACTTCCTACAGTTTATACATCCTAGGCATACTTAATAAAAATTTCACCATGGCTCTGTGGTAAAAGCAATTGTTGCCAAGCCTGACAGCTTTAAGTTCAATTCACAGAATCCATAAGGGTAGGAGAAAAGAATCAACTCCCCAAAGTTTTCCTTTTTTAAAAAAATGATTTATTTACTTTTATTTTAAGTGGACTGGTGTTTTGCGCCTGCACGTATGTCTGTGTAAAGGTGTTGGATCTCTGGAACTGGAGCCACAGAGAGCTGAGAGCTGCCATGTAGGTTCTGGGCATTGAGCATAGGTCCTCTGGAAGAGCAATCAGTGCTCTTACCTGCTGAAACATCTCTTCAACCCCCAAAGTCGTCCTCTTGACCTCCATACACATACTGTGACATGTGCACCCACACGGACAAAATACATACATACATTTTAAAACATTTTTCAAAAATCAAGCAAGCAAGACGGTTCATGGTAAAAGGGTTTCTGCACAAGCTGACCCAAATTCAGTTCCTGAAACCCGCAGAAGAGGATGGGTCCTGACATAATTAACCCTCTCTGTGTCTCTCTCTCATACACAATAAAATGAAATAAAAATTAATTTTTTAAAAGATCTTCCTAAATGATTCTAATATACATTCATTTTTATAAACCAATGTACTACAAAAATGAAGAAGTGAGAAATTCCCTCCAAGGAGGAGAATCAGAGAGTCAACTGAACATGAGACGGCACAGACAAAGCCTCGGGTCCCCCCGACACTCACAAAAGAGACTTAGCAAGATACTCCCCCAAATAAAAATCACTACAAACAGTAGGAACTAGGGCTAACGTGGGGGTGCAGCTCCTTTGTGGAATGCTCATTAGCATTTGGTTGATAGCACAGTAAAGCTAAACAAACAAACATTACAAAATTTAAGAAATGGTAGAGGGCTTGTCTGGCATACTTGAGAATTCCATTTCCAGAAATCAAGCATGTAACTACTCTCTTCCCCTCGTCAAGGGATGAGGTGTGGGGCCGGGGCCTTGCACAGTGTGCTGAGTTCTTGCCAAGCACACATGAAGCACTTGGGTTAGAATAACACCACCAATGGAGATGGGTCAGACTTGAATGATGAATAATGTCTAAATGTTACATAAGTGAGACAGAGAAAATAAACGTGGGAAGGATAAAGATATAATGAAAACAGTTAAATAAGCAAAAGGAATGATATTCTGAATAGAGAGGTTATGACAATGAAAATATAAGGTGATGAAAGTGGGAATTGAGAGACTGTACTTTTCCAAGACATTATACTGCCACCTGCTGGAAACTTGCACAATAAACACACAAACACCCAATGTCAAAGTGTAGAGAGCAACCTCCTCAAAAGCATGTCTGAAGAGACCAAAACAGCCTTGATCCCTAACGCCTCCTCCAGAAGATAATACTGAAAAGAAAGCAGTACCCTAAAATTGAAATGGTAGAGTAAGCAATGGGAATGTGTGAAGAGAACAGCAAACATCATAGCCTTAAAAAAGGACAAAAGCTTGCTTGGCATGAAAGAAAGGTGGACAGCAGCCAGTGGCATGCAGCACCCTAGGTTTGCCAGAATACTCCAGGAGGGTTTTGAGCATAGGGCTTTCTGAAGGTGACTGGAAACACGCAGAGATGGACGAGTGGGCACCCTGGGATCAGGGAGAACTATAGGGATAGATCAGGTAGCATGGATGAGGCTGGCAGTGGGTAGATGGGGAGTTCCAGGCCAAACTGTGAAGGCATTAGCTGGTTCTTTAGCTGGGAGTTATGAACTGAGATGGGGACGGTGAGAGCAGAACCTCTGAGGAGAGAAACACAGGAACCATTTGCTTTGGTATATATACTGAAACAGCTACTTTACCCAGAAACGGAAGCACTTGGAAATTGAAGCAGAAAACTGGACATTGCAGCCTGGCACCCACGTGACCTGAGCACAAGGTACACTTCACATGGAAGTGTGTCACTTAGAAATATGAGAAAGGAGCTGGCAAAGGAGACTGCTCAGAATCAAGGGAAGAATGACATCAGGGAAGCCAACCACAGGAGTATGCTGAGGACACAAGCCCATGTGCTGGAGTGCACTTGTCACCCCAACACTGGGCAGAAGAAAGCCGTAAGATCTCACTCAAGGTTAGAGCAGCCAAGAATACAGCACAGCATGCAAGAGATCTGCTAATACAGCAGCTTCCAGTGACTATGACAAGACTCCTTCCCTCTTACCATTACCAAAGCAACGCTCACAAATCAGCAGTAGGGACATAATCCAGAGGACGAGGCCAGGTATGGTGGCATATGCCTGTGATACAGCACTCAGAGGATGAGGCTTCAAAGTTCAAAGCCAGCTTGGGTCAAATTATAAGCCCTTATATTAAAAATGAATGAATAAAGGAGAAATACATAAATAAAAGAACAGAGAGTACATAGAGACTAGTGGTTCTGAAGAGAAGACAAACATTCTCTTTCCATTCTTCTATTTTCTCAGTGAAGTACATGAACTAGAAAACTGTGGGAAGAGCTAAATTGCTTTCGAGATGGCTCAGAGGAAAAAGTGCTGGCCAGGCAGGCCAGAATGGTCCCCAGAACCCATGTAAAGCTAAGAGAGAACTGACTCCTGATCTCTACATGTGCACTGTGGCACTTTCATGCCCAAACATACATCATACACACATGTACAACCTCTTATACATTCTATTAAAAGAGAATTTTGTAAACTGAAAACATGAACCTGTGAAGAAAGAACGCGCAGCAGTCACTGTGAAGACTGGCACAGTGATTTTATAGACGAAAGTAAGATGCAAATTTTAAGAGGCTGGAAATATAGCGTGCTGTACCAAGACATAGCATGGCATAGCACATGTGTAGCATACACGACCCTCGACTCTAGCCTCGGACTCAGCCTAAATAAACAGTAAATAAAAACAGCTATCAAATTCGAGGCCTGGTCTACAAGAGCTAGTTCCAGGACAGCTAGGGCTGTTACAGAGAGAAACCCTGTCTCGAAACACAAAAAAAACAGAAAAAACAAACAGACAAACAAAAGAACAGACACCCAATCCTTCACCTTCCCCAGTTCTTCTACACAGGGGCAGTTACCACGTACTTAGGTACTCCTTCCTTTCCTGACCAGTCCCTTACCCACTGTGGAGTCAAACAGTCTCCATGACCAAGTGCCAATCTACTGCAGAGTCATGGTTTCTATATCTCGGTCCCCTTCTCTGCTCCACCTCCACAGCTGCCAATGCCTCTCTTGAAATGGGAGTCAAACCAACACTCCCCTCTAATGTGATTAGAACACAGAGTGGAGACCATGACACATGCAGACCACATACACTGACTCCTGAGCTATGGCTGCTGCACTGAAGTCCTGTGTCCCTGCCTTCACACCCAACACCCAGCCCCATCATAAACCAGCGACCAGCCTGGCCTTTTCAAACATTCTCAAGGCACAGCAACCTCTCCTCTCGAGAGGTAAAGCTTCTTCCACCTTTCACTGGACACAAGATGGGGCTATTTGTTTTCTATGTGTGTCTTGTCTCACAGGAAATGTCAGCACTTTAAAAACCAATAAATGTCCTAGAATCTTTTAAAAAAATCACAAAACTTACTAAACACGTAACTTTCCGGTTAATGTCCCACAGTTTTCCATGTGACTCCCGTTAACATACTTTCATTCCTAACATTCTTACACAGACTCATAGTTGCATTTGAAAGGTGTCCTACTTACCTGGAGGGTCATTTTCTTCTTCTGGGGTGTCTGAAGTGGACAACAGCTATGAAATAAGAGAACACATGGCAGGTAAATCAGGAATCTCAAACAGTCTAAACAGCTCAGTCAGTAAAATAGGATCTCACTCCATTGCTGAGGCTGGCCTAGAACTCATGGCAATTGTCCTGTCTCAGCTTTCCAAGTACAGGGCTGATGGGATGAATGAGCAGACCCAAGCAAACAACATTTACTTTATAAATGCACACACTTCAGGAACTGGGTGACTCGGATATTTCGTTTTAAGACAGGTATGCAGCACATTCCTGTAAGGAGGGAAAACTAGGAGTTCAAGACATGCCTCAGGTACATGTCTCAAACCTCTGTAAGAAATAATTCATATGGACACTTTCCTTGGTTTTATTTCACCATAGTTACCATACAGCTATGCTTACACTTAATCTACATCCGACTGAGAACTCAAGTATATCTTCCACTTCAGAGAACAACATGATGACAACAGTGCCTCCTCATGCCATTGAAAAAGCAGTATTTCATTTGGGTAATTCTTAAAAGGTCTTAACTCCTAAAAAGATTTTTGTTCATTTGTTTGTTTATTGGAAAAAACTAGAGACACTGATTATAGCTCTTCAACCCCATTAAAAAAATTCTATACATGGCAGGATATAAGATTTTTCAAAAAAGTAAAAGAGAAAACAGTATTTATAAAGAAGCCTGAACAGCAAGCTACTAACAAAACTATCAAGGATGCAGTACCATGGCTACATGACATGTAACTCGAACACAGCAGCTCTTCTGAGCACACACTCACAACCTCAGGTGTGTAAGCACACACCCACAACCTCAGGCATCTAAGTACACACACACACACACACACACACACACACACACACGACCTCAGGTGTCTGTCTAAGCACACACCCACAACCTCAGGTGTCTGTCTAAGCACACACCCACAACCTCAGGTGTCTGTCTAAGCACACACCCACAACCTCGGGTGTCTGTCTAAGCACACCCACGACCTCAGGTGTCTGTCTAAGCACACACCCACAACCTCAGGTGTCTAAGCACACACCCACAACCTCAGGTGTCTGTCTAAGAACACACCCACAACTTCAGGTGTCTGTCTAAGCACACACCCAAAACCTCAGGTGTGTCTTCCTTCCTAACCATATTTCTTTTCCTAACTATACTGCTTAAAATTGCTATAGGAATTTAATAAACTCCAATTTTCTCTCAAAAATTGATTATGGATTCCTCCCTGTATAGTGTGAATATGTTTTATTACCATTGGTTAATAAAGAAGCACCTCTGGCCTGTGGCAGGGCAGGATAGAGTTAGGTGGGAAAACTAAACTGAATGCTGGGAGAAAGAAGACAGAAGCATACACCATGTAGCTGAAAAAGGAGACAGACAACCTGGAGCTTTACTGGTAAACCACAATCCTCGAGGTCAAACACAAAAAAATTAGGAATGGGTTAATTTAAGATGTAAGAATTAATAAGAAGCCCAAGCTGATAGGCTGAGGAGTGTTTTAATTAATATAGTTTCTGTGTGATTATTTCAGGTCTGGGCGGCCGGGAACGAACAAGCAGCCTCCACCAACAAAAAATTTTGTACAAAGAATTAATAAAATAGATATAAATATCACTTCTGAGATTTCTGTACTTATTCTATAGCATAGTTCAATGCTGAATTGTTGTTTGCATGTATATGGAGCAAGCATATGGACCTGTTCACGTGGGTGTGTTCAACTACATGTGCATCCGTGTAGAGGACAAAGGTAGACACAGATGTCTTTCTCACCAGTTCTACACCTTGTCTGTAAGACAGGCTCTCTGTCCCATTCAACCTAGAACTCACTGAATAGCTCCATTATCTGGACTCTAACACCCTAGGGTCACTGATACATGCTGCCACACCCAGCTTTGTCTGTGGTGCTGGGATCTGAACTCAGGGTCCTTTACCAAATGTGTCACCCTCCAGAGCTCATGTCAGTCTGAAGAACCGGTTTACCTGTTCAAGGAGATGAGGATATCTAGCTTGAATCCCATCAACAAACTCCTGCCCTTTCATCCGTATCAAGAACTCACACCTAAAATGCAAAACAAAACTATTTTAAATCATTTCATATCACTGATTATTCTAGGAGTGACTTCCAAATATTCTTGATTATACCCCACAGCAAAAATTTCCCATCACAACCCAGTAGACAGACTACCGCACACCAGCACACATTCTCACTGCGGCAGTGCATCCCATCATCTTCCTGCTGCCTTCCACTTACACACAACAAAGGATAAACTTCTGGACTTAGAAAGGGCAAAAACTGCCATGTGAAAACCAATGTTACAGACATTGTCTTTTTGTGGTTAACACTATTTCAAACACTATGACTCATTATCTATTAACTTTCATTGTTCACAATATAGTAACTGCTAAGAAAGAGTTCACTCCCCTATCATGAAATAGTTCACGACACTCCCTCCAGGAAACACATGATCAAGTACTTTATCTCCATTTTGTAGCAATATCTCACAAATATTTAAACTAGTAAAACCTCTCAGAGGAAGTTCACATAACAACCACTGCCATCCCATCCCTTCGGAAGAAATGTTAAACTAGGTGTCCAATTTCAAATTTTCTTGTAAAAGCAAAGAAACAAAAATCTTGACCTATGCTTACGTTATGTGAAAAATTAAACTAAAGATGAATCATATCCCTAAATGTATTTAAAGCCCTTTTGCCCTTCCTTAAGTCATAATGTTGCTACATAAGAAGCTTGGAAGGAAGGCTGGACATAGCTCACTTGCTGCTCTCACTTCCCAGAACCCGTGTCAGGAAGCTCACAACCCTTCTGTAACTCTACCTCCAGGGGATCTGACACTTCTGGTCTTCCTGGGCATCTACGCTCATGTGCACATACCACAGGCCATCACACACGGTGCTGGATAATCTGGGGTTTTGTTTGTTTGGCTGGCTGGTTTGGTTTGGTTTTTGAAGATAAGAGTTTCTAAATTTAGTCCTTGCTGTCCTAGAACTCACTTTGTAGATGAGGCTGGCCTCAAACTCACAAGATCCACCTGCTTCTGCTTCCTGAGTGCTGGGATTAAAGGTGTGCACCTCAATCACCATGCCTGTGCTGGATAGTTTTGTGTCAACTTGACAAAAGTTAAAGTCTTCTGAGAGATGAGAACTTCAACTGAGAAAAAGCCACCAGAAGATCAAGCTGTAAGGCAATCTGTAAGGCATTTTTATAAATAGTGACTGAAGGGGCAGGGCCCAGTCTATTGTGGGTGGTCCCATCACAGAGCTGCTGGTGCTGGGATCTATAAGAGAGCAGGCTGAGCAAGCCAGTGGGGAACAAGCCAGTAAGCAGCACTCTATCATGGCCTCTGACCTGACTTCCTCCGATGGTAAGTGCTGATGTGGAAGTGTGAGCCAATAACCTTCTCCTCCCTAAGTTGCTTCGGTCATGGTGCTCCATCACGGCAGTTCTGTGCAATAATCCTCTTCTACACTGGAAAGATTTGTCACTCAAATTCATTTAATAAAATGCTGATTGGCTAGTAGCCAGGCAGGAAATAAAGGCCAAGTGACCAAACTAAGGATGATGGGAAGAAGGGCAGAGGGAGAGAGAGTCGCCAGCCAGACACAGAGGGAAGAGATGAATGTGCCAGGCTAATAAAGGCACCACTACATGTCAAAACATAAACAGAAATACAGGTTAATTTAAGTGTAAGAGGTAGCAACTGACAAATCTGAGCATTGATAATTCATATTCAGTCTCTGAGTGGTCATTTGGAAATGGATGGGAGAGAAATGTCCGACTACACAGCAATATAGTAATAAGTTCATAAGTAAAGATATTGATGGACCAAACTGACTCAGTCTTAAGGATGGAAGCCATTTTGTTATGAGGTCAGAACAAGTTCATTTCTGTTTGCTGCAAAATTCAAGTTGCTTGTGCTTTAACCTGTTTCTGGAAATTGACATGCTCCCACGCTATGGAGTTTGATTCACCCACTGAATATATCCTGATAAGATCAGATATTCTGCCAAATAATTTAAAAATGTTCAGCCAAGTGCCTACGTAACTAAAATTCCTCTGGAAATTCTCCAACCCTTGAAAACCCCCTAGTCCTACAGTTTTTGGACTATATAAACCCTACCTTCTCCTGTGTCCAATGCTGTGTTTTCAAATCCTGCTTTAGGGAGATAGCCCTGAGTGACTAAAAATAAAGCTTGCTTAATTTAACCAAAGAATCTGGGTTATGGTCTTTACTCTCATTCAGTGGGATTAACAAATATAAATCACAGATTAAAGGAGAGTTTGCAAGAATGCTATCAGAAAGATGGCAATGATCTTGGCTGTGTATTCTATAACAAATCCAAACTAAAGAGAGCTGTCCTTGAAAGACACAGCCCAAGGAGGGCTCAATAACCCAATTAACATAAACTGAAGACAAATATGTGGGTGGAGGTTGTGGCAGTGGTGAGGTGTTTGAATAGCACACTCAACGCCAGGGGCTCAACCACCAGGATCACAAAAGGAAGAGAGAGACACAGAGTCAGAGAGAGAGGGAGGAGTCAGAGAGAGAAGGAGGAGAAAGGCAAGAGAGAGAGAGAAGGAGGGGAGGGAAGGTACAAAAGGCCCACTGGGGAGACATCTGGAAACAGATGGGCACAGAGGATGGAGATCTCTGTATCAGTAGTCTGGCAGGCAGACACCACCATGATTCTAGGGGCTTGCTTTAAGCAGAAACCCAGAACCTTTGCCACTGAAGTCATCAACAACCAACCTCAAGAGGCGTCTCAGCAAAAATCTCTCTAGTGTGTACTGGCACTGAAATCAGAAGTTCCTCTGCCATGGAGCAGCCAGTTCCCACCACTACTGCTGAGGGACCCTGGAGGCAGAAAGGAGCAGGAGTTGCAACACTCTGCAAGGAACACCTCCCTCCCTGACCCATGCTCTGCACACCAGGGCTGCAGAACAGTCTGATGCCAGAGCCTGTGTCTCCACGCATTGTTCTTGTGCTCTTCAAGCCCAGCCCTGCAGCTGTTCTGCACACCTGTGCTCCACATCTACTGCTCAAGGGAGGTGTCCTCATCTCAGACATCAGCACGGCAGTCAGTGCCCTCTCCATACACTCACACACAGAGACGGCTCTCAAACATCAGGACATCACCAGTGCTACTGCCCCACCATTGTGAGAATACTCACAAGTCAGAACAGCTATCAACAGGGCTCCCATTGGCCAGGATGTTTCCCATGACAGAAGAGATCCAGTCTTCAGCCTTGCCACCAAAAGCTTTGATATTGCCCTGGACAGAGAATCTCTACGACCGTCACTGACAAGGACATCAGCTAATAGAGCTGCATGGAGACTATGGCACTGGGCCTCCAACCATACCCTGACAAGCCCAAGCCCTCACACCTACCTACAGTTAAAGCTCCTTGTTCAATAAAGTCACAACATCTAAGAAGCAGGGCTACAAGAAACTTAAAAACAAAACAAAAACCATAACAACAAAGGAATGCAATAATTTTCCAAGAACTCAAAAGAAGGAAGAGAAAGGTGCTAAATAAGCGATTAATAAGACTCATCATCAGGGAGCTGGGTGAGTTTCAAGAGAACACAATAACAGCAATAATGAGAGAATAAATACAGCAAACAATTCTCAAGAGCATAGGAAAGTACAAAATTTACAGGTGAAGACAAATACAAAATCACCTCCAGACTTCTCCAAACTGTAATGTGGAACATAAATCAACCAACTCTAACAAAAGGTTAAGAGGAAAACACTGGAGCTCAGGGTCGAGTGGCTATCTACTAGATACAAAGCCAAGATTCAACCTTCAGTACTACCCCAGCCCAGCACAGTCTAAAACAATTGTAGCTGCAAAGGCAGTGTTAGAAATAACTCAGCTACAATTATAGCTGCCCTGTCCTATTAGAAACAGTGTTAGAAATAACTCAGCTACAATTATAGCTGCCCTGTCCTATTAGAGACAGTGTTAGAAATAACTATAGCTACAACTATAGCTGCCCTGTCCTATTAGAGACAGTGTTAGAAATAACTATAGCTACAATTATAGCTGCCCTGTCCTATTAGAGACAGTGTTAGAAATAACTATAGCTACAACTATAGCTGCCCTGTCCTATTAGAGATAGTGTTAGAAGTAACTATAGCTACAATTATAGCTACCCTGTCCTATTAGAGACATATGAAAAACAAACAATGGATACACAACTTAAAAAGATACAGTGACATCAAAGCCATGAGATGCTGAAAGGACAGAGGCAGAAACTTTGTGTCGCTGAAATCAAGTTATCAGCTTACATCGAAGACTGCTTTAAGATGTGAGGGAGGCAATCTTCAACTGAGGGTCCCTCTTCCCAGGTAACCCCGGTGTGTCAATGACAGAAACTAACCAGCAGAACAATGGTTAAAGACATTAAGTAGAGGAGATCCTGACTTCCCTGTATTTCCTCCTTACCCACTCTCCCCTCACAACAGATTATAACCCTAGCACCTAAAATATTACCTATCTAATAAGTGAACTGTATGTACTAAAATCTAGTGATAATGATCACCTGTTAGTCTCTCTTTACTGAGATCAAAGATTAGTCACATTTGAAACCTGTTCAGAGCTGCACTGACAAAAACCAGTCCTAGCCAGGTGGTGATGGGGTATGCCTTTAATCCAAGCACTCTGGGAGGCAGAGGCAGGCTCGTGGCTGTTGAGTTCAAGGCCAGCCTGGTCTACAGAGCTAGTTTCAGGACAGCCTAGGCTACACAGAGAAACCCTGTCTCAACATAAAACAACAAAGAACCAATTACCTTGGAAACCATTTGGCATGTTCTACCCAGGGGTCATCTCCAGATTCCCAACACCTCAAGCCACCATCACAACAAAAGCATTTGACATCGTCATTGCGATCTAAACAAGACAAAAAGGCCAGAAACTGACTCATACGTATTCCCATAAATAAACTAATAAAACTCTACTTCTCCGCTAACGTCTTACCCATGTAGTAGAATCCAGCGCTGGCCAGCTGCTCGGGCTCAACAGGAACACTAGACGGCCAGTACAAAAACGTCCTCATTCGAGCAGTGTGAGTCTGCATGCTCAGATTTGATACACTAAACCTCTGTGTTTCTGAAGAATTTTCCAGAAATGGACAGTTGGGAAAATGTCTCCGGTGCTCTGACATAGCGTCATCCTTCGGTTCCCAGTTACTAAGCTTCCCACCACAGGCAAAGCAGGCCACCCTGTCTCCAGGCCCTATGTAATAGAAGCCGGCTCTGGCCAGCTCTGCTGGTGACAAAAAGCTTAATGGCCACACACTGTAAGTGAGAAATCTGGCCTCTTCAGTAATCATGGCATAGCTGCAGGGATGCGTCCTGGGCGGGAAGTCTTCCACTGCTCTGGAATGAAGAGAGTTTGCGGACCAGCTAGAGTGAGTTCCACCTTGCTCCAGAGGTAATGAATGTACAAACCCACTTCCAGCAGGGGCTGTGATCTTAGGCAGGCATTGCAGACCAGCTGGACGCAGGGTCTGAGCAAAGCTGCAGCTGGGGTACAGCTGTCTGTGCTTCTCGACAGGACTGTCCCCTTGCTTCCAGTTGTCCAGCATCAGGCCACAGCAGAAGCACTTCACCTTGTCATTGATGCCCGTGTAATAAAAGCCAGCGCGAGCCAGGCTCCTTTCCGAGACAGGGACTCCAGCGGGGAAAGCCGAGTATGTGGACATTCTGTACAGCTCACAGGAAAAGTCATATTTTATTTTTTCTTTGCTCTCTTTTGTCCAATTTGGTAAAGTTGTGCTGTTTTCCATTATCTTTTTTTTTGTGTGTGTGTAAGGTACCCTGAACAACTCTTTGGAAGACAGTTTTGTGCATGAATAAGGACAGTATTTCTGACAGCTTAAACTGCCCTGTGAAGCTTCTCAGTTCACACTAAGATCTCTACCACACACAGAATGCAAAAACAGGGCTCCTAACCAGGTGGAATTCTCTCTGACTGGATTTATGTGAGTTCAGCTTCACAGAGGACGACTCTGTATTTTCCCAGAGCCTACACTACTGAGGACTCTGGAATCATATGAACTCCTCTAGGTAACCCAAGAGCTATTCGTCCATAATCTACTTTCATTAAAAGTTAGGAAGTCAGCTTCAGTCGGGCAGGTGCATCGAGTCTTCTGGAAGGATCGCCGCAGGTCCAGTTCAAGCTTGTCCTAGTGGGGAAGACGACATTAGTGAAGCTCCACCTGACAGGCGAGTTTGAGAAGTAGCCACCCTGGGCGTGGAGGTGCACCCGCTCATCTTCCATACCAACAGAGGACCATCAAGTTCAACGTGTGGGGCACAGCCGGACAGAATTTTGGGGGCCTGCGCAATGGCTACTACATCCAAGTCCAGTGTGCCATTATAATGTTTGATGTAACATCAAAAGTTACTTACAAGAATGTACCCACCTGGCATAGAGATCTGGTACGTGTGTGAAAACATCCCCATTAGCTCACCAAATCCATCTGGATTGGGACTGAACGAGAATGGGATCAAACTGAACCCTCTGAATGTGGTTGACTGAGAAGCCAACGATAATGACACTGGGATTTATCTCTACTGCACGTACTGGCTTTTTGGGGTCCTGTTCTATTTGGATGCACACCTTCCTAAGCCTGGATGGAGCAGGGAGGGCTTTGGACTTCCCACAGGGCAGGGTACCCTGTCCTCTCTTAGGACTGGAGGGGGAGGGGGGAAGAGTGGGGGAGTAGAAAGGAGTGGAAATTTTGGTTCCTATTATCTATAAAGTAATAAAAAAAAATTATCAGAGGAAAAAAAATCCCCATTATATTGTGTGGCAACAAAGTGGTTATTAAGGACATAAAAGTGAAGGCAAAATCTACTGCCATCCACCGAAAGAACCTCCAGCACTATGACATTTCTGCCGAAAGTAACAACTTTGAAAAGCCTTCCCTCTGGCTTGCCAGAAAGCGCATTGGAGACCCTAATTTGGTTTGTTGCCATGCTGCGCTTGCCCCACCTGAGGTGGTCATGGACCCAGCTTTGGCAGCACAGTACGAGCATGATTTAGAGGTTGCTCAAACGACTGCCCTCCGGGATGAGGATGATGACCCTGCGTCAGAAGTGTGGTCTATAGGCAACTGTCCTGTGACATTAGCAGCGCGTGTGTGCCACCTAATTTAGCAGACTGGATGCTGAAGGAGTGAATGTGGCAGTTAAAACATACCTTGTTTTCTTAACATACCTTCATTTTTTTTGGACTTGCATAATTAGCTGTTTGGAACACAGTTGTTTCCTGAATTTCAAAACTAAGACTGCTACAGTCACATCGCACTATTCAGTCAGTGGCAAAATCTTGTTGCTGTTATTCCCATTCTTTTTGTTTAGAATCAGGATAAAGTTGTATTTCAAATAATCTAAAAAAAAAAAAAGTTATGAAGTCTAGATACTAAGTCAATTGCTAACTATATTGGAAAAATTATATGTAGGCTTTTTCCCCTTAGAAAGACTTTAATACGACATTCAAACTACTCTATCACACAAGTAACTAAACGCACTCCATGTCCTGTTTTCTAAGAGCTAACTTCTCACAGCTCATGTTATGCTATCCCAGGTGCCCTCTGGGAAAGTTAACACACACTACTAAGTCCCTACTAAGACTACAGAGCGTCTGGTAAATGGCCTTGCTTAGAGCTTAGACTGTTGTTCTTCTCACCTGTTAAATCGCCTTCCTGTGTCTATCATGTAAGCTCATCTGCTCGACAGACAGTATCTTGTTAGTAAAGTTAACGAGACTGCATTTTACAAAGTCCACATGGGCTTCATTTAACTCTGTTATAATTAAAGATGAATCAATTTATCAAGACCCAGTTTTCTTCAGTTATCCTAAGTATCTACCAACCCGTTTTACACAGCATTTCTGTTGCACAAATGTACCATACTTATTAGCCCTCTTTTTGAGAACTCAACATTTTATATAACTATTCATACACAAAAGTACACTCCATGGAATTCAAACTGGATTTTTTATACATTTTTTCATATTTCCATGACTGGGTTTATTTCTAGAAAAATATGGGAGGAAATGAAGACTCTTCAGTGTTGTAAATCTGAAAGAAAAAACAGTATTTTAGAACACTAATTGCACGGCAATTATGGCCTCCTCTTCGATTTATGCAGCAGTACCTAAAACTGCCCCTTCTAGACAATGCGTCCTGACTACAGCAGTTTTCACCCACTCAGTCTCAGAAAAGCACCTCCCAGAGCACCGTGAGTCTCTGAAGTGCATACATAGTAAAAAGTAAAACTTTGAAGACAGGTGGACATTTCCACCCAGGAAGAAAATTGGTCCCCAATTTCACATTTGTTGACTGTATTTATTGTTTATTTACTGTTGGACAAAATGTACCATACTTCATGGGCATCTTTTTCTGAGGTTTTTACTTGGTTGGTTTGTTTTTTGTTTTGTTTTGGTTTTTGCAGGGACAGGGTCTCATTCTGTAGCTTAGGCTGGCTAAGAAGTCAATGTAAAGAAGGTGGTTTTAAAACTTGGAATTCTCCTGTCTTAGGCGCCCAAGTGCTAGACCACAAACTACTAGGTTGCTTTTATTTTCTGATTTAAAGGTATTTTGATAGGGCACTTCACTGGAGACAAAAGGCACCTGTGGGTATGGAACAAACACTCTGCAGGGCTGTTGATGCAGCTCCACCTTGAAGGTAAAAGGTCCTGGGTTTAACACCGGCAATTATTAAAAAAAGAAGAGAGGAGGAGAAAGAGCAGCAACTAAACAAAGATTCCCGAGCCTGCTTGCAATTTCAATCTCAACACTTGGAAGATGGGCAGGATGAGACGCTCTGCCAGTGGCAACAACTGATGTAGTCAGGGCTGAGCTGGCCTAGATAAAGGTATCTGGAAGAGCTCATTAACACAACCTGTTAAGGACAATCATTCCCTAACAATTCCAAAGTAACCACCGCACAAAGTTCTCAAAAGCAAAAAGGAAAGCACGGGCCCGGCACAAGGGCTCCACTGAGGCATGGCTTAGCCACACCAGGTGTTACGTGTACAGCGAGCACCCGTTTTCAATGCACACTGAAGGAGTGGAGGTCAGAAAGACATGCTTCCCCATAAAACCGCAGAGTTATTTCTCACCTCCCTGCTGCACAACCGGCTCGGTTTGAAGGCAGTGAGAGCAATGCCTCTGGTGAGCTTAGAACCCTGCGTGATGGGCGTGGTGGGGCATGCTAGTAATTCCAGCACCCGGGAGACTGAGGCAGGAGGATTGTCGCAAGTTGGAAACCAGCCCGGGATGACTCAAAAAAAATGGATGAATTAACTAATTAATAATAAATAAATAAATGAACCGAAAGGAAAAGAAAGCAAAACTGGAAAGCAAGCCGTTGCCAGGCCAAGAACTAGGGAAGCGCTGCGCGGTAATCGCGCTGCGTTGAGAACAGAGGGCTCTCACACAGCGCCTGCGCTGGCTTCGGGGAGCCGAAGGCGGCCCGCTCGCCCCGCCAGGCGGAGGGAGCCGCACTCACCGCGGAGCCGCAGGACCCGGGCCTCCCGCGCCCGCGAAGTCGCGGCACCCAAGTGTCCAGCCGCAGCCTTCCCGAAAGCCCCCGCGGCCAGCTGGACGCTGCAGACGCGCGGTGACGTCAGCACGCCGCGCAGCCACGGCGATGACGGCGGAGGAGGGGCTAAATTAATCCCGCGCGACTGTGCCTGCGCTCGCGCCTGCGTGTTCGAGTTTTGGAAGCCGAACGTCCGGGCCTCGGTGTCGGGACCCGAACGAGGCTGGGTCTTAGCGAATGCCGGTCCGGACCGCTCCGCTAGGTGTTTGGGGCCTTGGTTCCTGTGCTTTAACTTTAAGGATGGCAACCAGGCAGAGCTGCTCGTGGCTCGGGACACACTGGAAAAGCCCGGGAAGGCGGCTTCCCGCCTCGCCCCGGCACTGTGACAAACGCGGCTTCGTGGCTGAGGCGGCTCACAGATGCTCACGCCTGAGAAAAACGGACTACACTCGTGTGCATGTGCATAAATATAACTTGGGTGTTTTTTAAGATGGGCTTTGACACCACCGGCGTGGTGGCGCTACCTGGAATCCCAGGAGTTCAAACCCAGCCATGGCTAGCACACCGAGGCTACCTGAGACTCTCTGGGGCGGGGAGACAGCAGTTATTCTTTTTTAATAAACGCCTCAAGCCACAAACAAAAAGATAAGGAAAAAGCAGGAAGGTTAATAGTTGTTCATAGTAGAAGGGTTAAGAGTATAATGGGAGAGTATGGTCAGAGTGCATCATAGATCTGTGATGAAATTGTGGAAGAATACCTTTAAGACCTGAACATTAGAACCTTAATTCACTGCTCGCAGGCGTCTCCGTCTCCCCACCTCCACCCTCCGCCGCCCCTCCCCGACAAAGCACACTGAGGACTTTGCAATGCTTTTCGCTGCCCTCTTCTGTTGGGTGTTTTGGTTTTTTCTTTGGTTCTTTGAACTTTGCTTTTGATTTTTAATTTGTTTGAGAAAGAGTTTTACTACAGGGCTCAGGCTGGCCTAGGATTTAGCATCCCACTTCAGCCTCCTGCGTACTGGGATTAGAAGTGCGCGCACTAAGAATGGAGTTTCAAATCAAATCTTCCCGGGAAACTCCAGGGGGCAAACATTTCAAAAATTTAGAAATAACAGGCCACGAGATTAGGAAGCCAGGGGAATTCCAGGACCCTGAAGCATTTCCCATTTCCTTTCTGCCTGCCAGTGGGTCCATCACAGAACAGGCAGTCTCCTGTCCCAGTGTTGACAGTAAAAAGAAAGGATTGCCACAGTGTGTGATACAGAGGAAAGACGCATCGTGGTTACCAATGACTGACTTCCAGAAATGCACATGGATGCCAGTGTTCAAGTAACTACTTCTCAGAAAGCTACAAAAAACAGTCCTAATACTTGTGGGACTCCAGCAAGAATTGTGCAAAATGAATTCAAGAGTATGTTTCTTTTTCAGTTCCTGTTCTGACCAAAACATAAGATAGAGAATATACTTAGGTATACAGGGAAACTCCAATTCCCAAAATTCAGAAGCTTGAGAACTTAGTACTTTTTAAATATTGTATAATCCTGGAGACCAATCATTTATTTTGTTGACCGTCTAGTCAACATTCTTTCCCTATTGTCAATGTAGAGCTGGTAATTTTTTATATGTATATATGCATATATATACATACATAATGTTTGAAATACATACAAAATATATATATTACATATATATACATATTGAGGTGGTTATCATGTCATTTCATCTTTATATACAGAAAATGTACAACTCAAGATAATTTTGAAGGAAAAATAAGACTGAAAAGACTTCTGCAACATAAATTGTATAATAAAACCAGGGGCTGCCAGAGAAGCTAGGTAACAAGGAGGACCCTAAGAGGGACACATGAATGCCCTGGGAAGGGGAAAAAGATGAGACTTACTGGGTAAATGGGAGTTGAGGGGTGTAGAGGGGAGGAGAAGGGGAATGGGAACATGAGGGATCAGGATGGTTCAGTTAGAGGAGGGACAGAGAGGGAGAGCAAGGAAAGAGATATCTTGATAGAGTTGTGGAGTTAGGAAGAAACCTGGTGCCAGGGAAACTCCCAGGAACCCACAAGGATGACCCCAGCAGTAGTGGAGAGGGTCCCCTGTAACCAGATTGTCATCATAGAACCTTCATCTAGTAGATGGAAGTAGATGGAGAGATCCACAGCAAGCACTGGGCCAAGCTCCGGGAGTCCAATTGAAGAGAGGGAGGAGGGATTGATTACATGAGCAAGGGTGGTCAAGATCATGACAGGGAAACCCACAGAGACAGCTGACCTGAACTAGGGAGCCTGCATGGTACCGACTTAGGCCCTCTGCATGTGGGACCAGGATCTCTCCCTGACACATGAGCTGGCTTTTTGGAGCCTATTCCCTATGGTGGAATGCCTCACTCAGCCTGATGCAGGGGAAAGGAGCTTGGTCCTGCCTTAATTTGATATGCCACTTTGTTGATTCTCATAGAAGGCCTGCCCCTTTCTGGGGAGCAGATGGACGGCGGGGGGTAGGAGGGGGTAGAGAAGGAGATAGGGTGAGGGAATGGGAAGAGAGGAGGGAGAGGAAAATGTAGTTGGTATGTAAAATAATTTTAAAAATACACTATGCACATGCAAAGATGGATGGATGGATGGATAGATAGATAGATAGATAGATAGATAGATAGATAGATAGATAGATAGATAGATAGAATAAAGCCAGGACCTGGAGAGATAGTCAACAGTTAAGAGCACTGGCTGCTCTTCCAGAGGACCATGTTTAGTTCCTAAAATCTACACACACCTCCCATTAACTAGAATTTCAAAGGCTTAGATGCCCTCTTCTGATGTCCATGGGCAGTGCAAGCAAGCGATGTAAAGCACAGACACACAGGCAAAATGCACACAAAATAAAGAAAGGAAAAGGTATATTTTCAAGTTCTTAGTAGTACACCTTTCTCCACCTATTAAAGTGCGAGACCACTCAGTATTAGCTCATAGAGGCGAATGTTATAGGTGCTGGAATACACGGCATAAATACACCATAATATATTCAACCTAAACAATCTGATCTAAAAAGCAATTAAGATAATCCCAGCACTCGGGAGGCAGAGGCAGGCGGATCTCTGTGAGTTCGAGACCAGCCTGGTCTACAAGAGCTAGTTCCAGGATAGGCTCCAAAGCCACAAAGAAACCCTGCCTCGAAAAAAAAAAAAAAGCAATTAAGAGCCAGGGACAGTGGTTCAGGTTGAGGATTGCTGAGAGATCAAGGCCAGCCTGGAATACTCAGCCAGTTCCAAACTAGCTTTGTTCCTGTCTCCGTGGCTTTGGTAGTAAGAGTAGGGACCGCCAGGGGGCGCATGCGCAAGAGCCAGAGGGACAATAGGTCCCTGAACCACAGACTAGCATCAGAGCCAGGGAGCCACCTATAGTGATGATAAAAAGGAAGGCACAGCCAGCTACCAACCTTCCTAACCACCATGGTCCCCTCTGCCCACCATCAGATAGCCATGCAAACGGCCCGTTACTGAAGCGGAGAGGCATGGGATGGATGGCCAGGAGACATGAGCCCTCCACGCTCCACTTCTTTCCTGCCTGACGAAAGCAGCAGAGCCAAGACCCTTTTCTTTTCTTTCTCCTTCTTTTCAAGACAGGGTTTTTCTGTGTAGCCCTAACTGTCCTGAAACTTGCTTTGTAAATTAGGCTGGCGTTGAACTCACAGAGATCTACCTACTTCTGTCTCCCAAGTGCTGGGATTACCAGAGACCTGGCTCAAAGACCATGCAAAATTCAAAAGATTGCCCATGTTAAAAATTGAGGAGTTAGTTCGAAGCCAGCCTGATCTTCAAAGAGCTACTTCCAGGACAGTCTCCAAAGTTACAGAGAAAACCTGTCTCAGAAAACCAATAAATAAATAAATAAAATTGAAGGGCTATTTCTAGGCTGTGTGGTATAGCATTTGAAACAATGAGTTCAAACCCCACCATTACAAATAATATACTAGAATGAGTTTTCTAAAGAAAAGAATATTGTAGAGGCAGGCGGATCTTTGTGAGTTCGAGACCAACCTGGTCTACAAGAGCTAGTTCCAGGACAGGCTCCAAAGCTACATAGAAACCCTGTCTCGAAAAACCAAAAAAAAAAAAAAGAAAGAAAGAAAAGAATATTGTATATCCAGCTCCTATCCCACTGAGAGGCATTTGGGTGGTCTCCAACCACAAACACTATTGTAATTAACAGTTTTGGATAAATGTCTTACTTTATAATATTTTGCTAGGAATGGGTTGTTAGCTTCTTGTGTAAAACATATATATTTTTGCTGGACACCTTCGTCTGAGGGAATGTTGACAATTGCAACCCAAGAAATGAGACAGGGTCTGTCTCTGAACCTAGAGCTAGACTGGCGGCCAGCAAGTGTCAGTGACCCTGTCTTCTCCACATCACTGGAGTTACAGGCAGGTGTGCAGCCATATCCAGCAGTTTGCTTAGGTGCTGGGGACCTGTACTCAGGTCCCCAAGCTTGTGCACAAGCCCTCCACCCTGGATGTGGCTTTCCCAAGAGAGTAGAGATGGCGAGAGTAGGGCAGGGCAGACAGGGAGGGCGGCATGAGAAGACTGATTCGGAACAAGGCATAATGAGACATCTGGATGAGAACAAAGGAACCTCTGCCTTACGAGGGTTTATGGCTCTTGCCAAGAATTTCCAAACTGCCTGCAAGTAGACTAGAACGTCTTTTCCAATAAACTCATGGCCAAGATTGCAAGCCCTGCTGTGAGGGTGGAATCTTCACCGCCAGGCATAGCTGTGTGTGCCTGTGACCCCAGGACTTAGAAGTTGAAAGCAGAGGATCAAGAGTTCAAGGTCATCGTGGTCACATAGAGAGTGGAAAGCAGCTAAGATATGTGAGACCCTGTCAAATTAAAGGACAGAAATAAAAAGCGCTGTAAAAGAGGAGAGGCCTTGGCTTCAAGTCCACACCCAGCAAAGGCAGCTGTAGGCTGGTACCTCACACAGGACAAAACAGTGTAAGCACCCTAGGAAAACACGGATGGCAGAAGGCTGCAGACACACCAGCCACTTCCCCATCATGGCTGGAAGCTAGCAGGAGTCAGGAGGTGCCACGGGACTGAGGCTCTTACCACACTAACTCCAATACTTTTGCTTAAACTAGGCAGGTGGGTTTTCAAGGGTTAGGTGTGAAGGCGGGAGGAACACAAATCCAGGTCCTCTCTGCAGCAGGGCAAGTTTGAGGTCAGCCTGCATTTCATGAAAACCTCTCCGTTCCGGCTCTGATTTCCTATTGCTGAGACACATGCCATAACCCAAAGTCACTGGGACAGGGCCCTGTCACCGAGGGAAGTCAGGAACCGAAGCAGATGGCCCTTGCTCACCGTGACCACCCAGGGCCATGTGCCCCCGGGTGGCACTACCCACAGATATTCCGAGAGGCCAAAGAGGCCAATCTGATGGAGGCGGTTCAATTGAGAATTTTTCCTGCCAGATGACTCTAGTCTGTGTCAAGTTGACAGAAAACAAAACAAAACAAACCTAATTTCATAATCTCAGAAAGGGTTTTGTTCATTTGCTTCTGTTATTTTGAGACATGGTGTCAAACTCTAGTCCAGGTTGTCCTGGAACTCATGACAAAGCCTACACTAGCTTCAAACCAACACCACATTTCCCCTTCTGCCTCCTGAGTGCTGAGATGACAAACAGGACCCACGGCGTCTAGCTCCAGAAACCTGACCTAAAGGCTTCAACTGTAAACTGTAATCATTTACCGTACACTGGAATCTCGGCAACTTTAGTTTCAAAACTGAATTCAAGGTGCAGACGTCAATTGTGCTCAGCGCTTGTACGCGGGTCGCTACTAGCTTTCCTCTTTACAGCAGACGTGGCTCCTTAGCTCAAACCTAACCTAACTCAGACTTGGACTTTGCACAGCCACCTGCTCTGCTCAACTCTGCTCACCAACCATATCTCAGCCGTTTAGAGCCCTTCTGTTGCTCGGCCGCCCAGACACTACTCGCTGCGGCTCAGACCAAGGGCTTCTGCCTCGGCCTCGGCCTGAGCGGCACCACACTGCTCCATGAACTGTACCTAGCAACCTGTTGGCAACCTAGGTACCCACTCTGGCCTCAGACTCCACATACAGCTGCTTAAGATAACTGAAATGAGTTACTTCCTTTAGCAATGTCTTGATAATGTTTCACTTCTATTCAGATACATCCCAAGCCACATCATACAAACGAGAAAGATGGCCACTTGGTCTAGACCAGATTTGGGCTCATACCCAGTAACGCACACTGTATCCTGTGAGTGAACTTTTAGGGAAAATCCCCTACTTACTACCTTATGTTGGGTGTTCATTTGATTATAATCAGATACACCATGGGAAGTGTGTTCTCTGGCACTTTAAGAGAAAAGCCACGCCCACCCTTAAACAAGCTTGGAGTTCGGGGCTTCATTCTCTGTCTCCAAGGCCCTCGGGAGAAGCGGACAGCTTTCTCCCGTTTCCCTCTCCCCCGCTCTTCTCTCTCCTTTCCCTCTCTCTCTCTCCTTCTGCTCAATAAATGCTTAACTTTAATATCCCTCTGGTTTCATGTTCCCGCCTCCCTGCCGCCGCAGCAGCCACTGCCATTGCAGCAGTGATCTCGACCGTGGAGACCCATGGGGGGGAGGGGGCGTGAAAATTAATTATAAAAGGAAGGGACACTTTAAGTGAGCAAAGGCGTCCATAAACAAGTCCTCTCAGCCAAAATAGGGAAGCCTCACCATGTCCCTTTGCAACCAAACTCCTCTCGAAGCCCACAGAGCCTGGACAAGGCTCGAGCACGCTCCCTCTCGTCACCACACCTCTCTGACACCATTTCTTTCTGAGCCACCCTGCTTTACTTTGAGTAAAGTATTCTTGCTACTCTGTACAAATGGTGTGCAACTAATTTCACTCTCAATAAGATACCAAGAACTCTGCAAATCCCCAACCCAGAGCCAGATCGCCGGGAACACTTCGGAACTCTTCAGCCCAGACTCCAATCCTGCTGTTGCTAGGCGCACTTAGACGAGGAAGTCTCGGCTTAGGCTTCCTTCTGAAACTCCTCCCACCGCTTCCGGCGAGCCGGACCTCCACAAGCGGGACCTCCACGAGCTTTCTAGAAGGCTTCCCCTGTGAGGAGCTTCCTGTTTGCCGTACTGTCTTTCCACTGCAACCAAATAAGGCTTTTCGCACGCACTGAGAAAAAAGTGACTAAAACTAACTCGGGGAGGAAAAAGCTGATTTTGCTTGCAGGTTACAGTCCATTATTGAGGGAAGTCAACACAGGAACCTGGAGACAGGAACTGAAGCAGAGACGGGGAGAAACACTGCTCACTGCCTGGCTTTTTTTTTTTTTAAAGATTTATTATGTATACAACATTCCTTCCATGTATGCTCACATGCCAGAAAAGAGCACCAGATCTCATTACAGATGGCTGTGAGCCACCACGTGGTTAGTGGGAAACTGAACTCAGGACCTCTGGAAGAGCAGTCAGTGCTCTTAACCTCGGAGCCATCTCTCCAGCCCCAGCTTTCGGGTTTTCTCAACCTGGCTTTTTTTTTTTTTTTTTTTTTTTTTGTTTAATTTTCTCTTTTGTCAGTATCTTGTGACCAAAAAGGGACTTGAAAGATGTGGTTGATGATTCTTGAGACCTCCTGAGGCCCCCACGAGAGGCTCTGTTGTCCCCTTTTGAGGTGCCCTGTCTTTCTTGTAAAGCCCTTCTCCCATCAAACCCCGCTGATTTTGTATTGAGCCCCAGCTTTCTCTGGCTTCTGAAGTGTGATTTGGCCTTTCAGAGTTTGCAGAGTGGGAGCAGATTCAACCTGCTTTCTTATAGCATCCAGGAAGGACCCTTTGCCCTTTCAGAGTTTGCAGGGTGGGGGCGAGTCAACCTTTCTTTTTTTTTTTTTTTTTTGGTTTTTTCGAGACAGGGTTTCTCTGTGGCTTTGGAGCCTGTCCTGGAACTAGCTCTTGTAGACCAGGCTGGTCTCGAACTCACAGAGATCCGCCTGCCTCTGCCTCCCGAGTGCTGGGATTAAAGGCGTGCGCCACCACCGCCCGGCTGAGTCAACCTTTCTTATAGCATCCAGGAAGGACCCTTTGCCTAAGGATAGTACCACCACCGTGGCGGGTCATTAATTAACAACTAAGCAAATGCTCCAGATATTCTCACGGCAAACCGGATGGCGGCCATTCTTCCTGACAACGTGACAATGCTAGCTGTGAACACGCTTCCTTTGATTGGTCCCAAATCTCTGAACTCAAGGGTGGCCTTCAGGGAAGAGCCCGCCTGCTCTGTCATTTCTCTCCTTGAGTAAAGAGTCACCAAGGTTCCCTTCCCCCACCCATGACAAACTCATGTATGACTGGGGAAATGTCACTGCAAGAAATAATGGTGGCAAACACAGCAAAAGCACCTTCTCATTCTGTACGCATTTCCAGTCAAAGCTAATTCCCGCAGACGAGTGTCATGCTGCCACACCTGACTTTCTGGGACTCTGGGGATCTGAACTCACTTCCCAAGCTTTTGTGCCAAGTACCTCACTGACTCTACCATCTCCTTATCCCCAGCATTTATGAATTCTTTAAAATGGTATGACAGAAATATGGCTGCGACTGAACTGCCAGTATCGTAACAATAAATAAACAAGTAACAAGAGTAATTTTGTTGCTTTATTAATTTTTCCTAACAACTTCTTTATAAAAATTTCATATCCCTAAAATGTGATTCAATAAATAACAGGAGTTTCCATGCATAAAACACTTAGAAAAGAAGTGGGAAAATCTGTGTTCCCAGTTCTTAAGGCAACTCAAAAGGATTTCAAATTCTGCACCATAAATGTCAACAACATAAACCCTCTCTGAGAATTTCAGGAATGCAGGCAATCCCGCTTTTCAGGAAGAACAGAGCCTACCTCCCAGCACGGGAGTGTGCGCATGCGCATCTTCTGAGGCAGGCGCTACATAAATACGTGTACAGAAAATGGCGTTCTGAGGTGGGGATAAGTAGCACTTTTAAGGAGACGAAATCAGTTTAATAGTTAAAATTATTACATAGCTAAACCATAAGTTTAGACACCATTTTTTTCTTTTTCCTCTTGTTTTTCATTTTTATAAGTATTTGTTGATTTATTCTGAGATGGTGTCTCGTGCAGTCCAGTCCGGCCTCGAGCTCCGCGCATAGCTGAGGATGACACTGAACTTCCACCCCTCCAGCCGTGCATCAGGAGAGAAAGGTGCGCACAGTCCCCTTGATGGTGCCTCTGCAGATGGGGCACTTTCTCAGAGAGGGAGCACAGTCTTTGCAGACGACCAGATGACCACAGGGAATGAACACAATGGACACCTCTCTGTCCATACAAACTTTACACGTTCTTTCTTCCTGAAGTTTCCGCAACTGTTCTTCCATAGGTAGAGCTATGAAAACAGGAAAATTTTTTATTTTAAACAGGAGCTCTGTGGAGCCCAAGTAACCTCAGACTTTGGTTCTCCCACTTCCAATTTCCAAGTGCTGGTCACATGGCATGATGCTATGTGAGTCAAGAAAAAGAATTTTAATGGAAAGCAATTTGCTTTTCCTCTAGTGACCCCACACACACACACACACACAAAGATGATGTCCGCAGGTTAAAGGGTTAGGACTCTTACCTTCAATGTCATCTGTGGGGAGACGCCTAATGTCCTGTCGTACTGGGGAAGAAAGGGCAAGGCGTTACTATGGCTCCACGGCTGCTATTCAGCTGTAGACTAGGTTTTCTTTATTCAATTTTGCAATGCAGGTATTAAACCCAGGGCGTGATGCATTCATGCTAGGCCAAACAGGCTCACTGAACCAAATCCACAGCCGAGAATAGTCTACAAATTCATTTATCTAGTATTAATATTCATTTGAGAAATAGAATTATTCTGTAACCCAAGCTGGCCCTGAACTCATAGTCTTCCTGCTTCAGTCTCCTGAATGCTGGGACTATAGGTGTGTATTGCCACGTCCAGCACTTGAGTATGTGTGCGCATGCACGCACTTGCCCAGGATGAGGCCAGAGGACGACTTTGAGTTTTCTCTTTCCACTGTGGGTTCTGGGGATCAAACTTGGGTCATCAGATTTCTGCTGGGATTATAGGGGGTGTGGTAGTTTGAAAGGGAGTGGCACTGTTAGGAGGTGTGGCCTTAGAGTAGGTGTGGTCTTGTTGGAGGTCACTGTAAGGCAGGCTTTGAGGTCTCATATGTGTTCCAGCCACATCCAGTGAGAGAGACCACTTCCTGTTGCCTGTACAAGATGTCTGCCTGCATGCCAGCATGTCCCACTATGATGATAACCTCTCAACTGTGAGCTATCCCATTAAATATTTTCTTTATAAGAGTTGCCATGGTGATGGTGTCTCTTCACAGCAACAGAAACCCTAACTAAGACTAAGGGCAAGCACTATTACCTGCTGAGCCATCTCACCAGCACCCCTCACCCCCACAGATTTTAAACATTTTACACTGTGAACAAAAAACTCATAATACTAACAACACAAGTCCTAAATTTTTGTGCAATTAAAATTTATAAGTTGGACCAGTTTCTTTCAGCAATCTACAATTTTCCAACTGATGTAGAAAATTCCCCCAAATAATTTGCTAGCACCCACCAAATAAATCTTTGTATAGCACTGGGTCACGATCCTGGAGGGCGGTTCGGAACGAGGCTGCTGCAGGCTTCCCTTTTGCTAGCACGGTATCAATCAGTGCTCCTGCACGCAAGCCCTGGGGTTTCTGTTTCACAGCGTCATACTCCTGCTCGGTGACCGCCCTGGCACTCAGAAGACAGTCGAGGATCGGCGTCACACATGTCAAATGCTGCAAAAGCAACATCCTGTTCTTCCGGATTAATGTCAGATCATCTTTACGAGGGGGGAAGAGAGGGAAGGAGAAAGGGAGGGAGGGAGAGAGAAAGAGAGACATGTTCAAACACGGCTCACAAACGTCTCTCTGTGCCTACATAACACACAAAGGAAATCACTCATGCATTCATAAGTTAAGGATGTCCTGTATTCCAGGTTGGCCTCCAGTTCATCGTGGCATTAAACTTGTGACTTTTCTGCCACTACTTCCTTAATGCCAGTTTTCCAGATGTGTATGCAGCGCTGTGCACACGAGGCAGGCACTCTGTCAATCAAGCAACGTCCGTAGCCCGGCACTTACCTCTTCATAGGCAGTGCTGTTTTCTACTATAAAGCTATATCTACAAAGTAATGACTACTGATGACAGGTCTGAGGAATTGCTTTAGGAGAAGTCGTGAGATCTCAGATGCACTGAGTGTCGCCAGGACACATATAGGACAATGTTAAGAAGGGCAGAACAAGTTGCTTAGTTAAAAAAAAAAAAAATCAGGCCGGGCGGTGGTGGCACACACCTTTAATCCCAGCACTCGGGAGGCAGAGACAGGCGGATCTCTGTGAGTTCGAGACCAGCCTGGTCTACAAGAGCTAGTTCCAGGACAGGTTCCAAAGCCACAGAGAAACCCTGTCTCGAAAAGAAAAAAAAAAAATCAGTCATACATGCGCATTGTGTTTCCTGTTTGGTTTTGTCTTTTCATGTAGCCCAGGCCAGTCTCAAACTCATCTCATCACTGAGGATGCCCTTAAATTTCTGCCTCCACCCAAAGGCGCAAGAATTACAGGCATGCGTACCACATCTGGAGTTAAACACAGGAGTCCTACATGCCTGGCAAACACTCTGCCAATTAATCTTTTTTTTTTTTTTCGAGACAGGGTTTCTCTGTGGCTTTGGAGCCTGTCCTAGAACTGGCTCTTGTAGACCAGGCTGGCCTCGAACGCACAGAGATCCGCCTGCCTCTGCCTCCCGAGTGCGGGGATTAAAGGCCTGTGTCACCACCGCCCGGCAAACATTTTTTTTCTTTTTTTCTCTGCCAATTAATCTACACCACTAGCTCTGTTTGTTTTTCAGACAAGGTCTTAAGTCTGCTATAACCTAGGCTAGTCTGGAACTTCCTGTGCCCAGCAATCAGAAGGCTAAGGCAGAAGGTCATGTCATCAAGGCCAGCCTGGGCTACACAGCAAGACCCTGTCTCAGAAGTTAAAAGGAAAATGAACAACAGTCTGCTTTCTGGTCCATGTACGGGAAAGAGATCAGCATAGCTTTAGTCTACACCAGAGTGAGGACAGCGATCAGTCAGCTTGAGAACGCAGCTGCGCATGCCCAGGGGAAGGCGGTTCTGAGCACAGAACAGAGAGCTGGGTCACAAACACAGCTAATATTTCAGAAAACAGATCCGAGGGCTCCATAACTAAGATATAGTAACGGAAGACAGTTCTTGTGTGGGCAGGTAGGGACTTAATATGAATCTGTGCATTAAGCCAGGCATGGTAGTCCATGCCTGTCATCACAGCATGGATGGTAGAAGAAGGAAGATCAGGATTCAACTACATAGCAAGTTCAAGGGCAGTCCGAGCTACCTGAGACCCTGTCTCAGAAGAAGGGGTGGGAGTGGGGGAGGCTGGAGGGATGGCTCAGCGGTTAAGAGTACTGGCTGCCCTGGCAGAGGACCCGACACACAGGTGACTCACAACCTCCTATAGCCACAGTTCTAGGAGACCCAACACTCTCTTCTAGCCTCCAAGGGCTCCTGCACAAACACAGTACACTCAAAACTCACACAGGTAAACATAAATTTAAAAATTAATTAAAAAGTTAAACATTGCCATCTAAGACATACTGTTACCCTAATATTCAAATTCTCCCAGATCCCATCTCAATTTATAACAAAGGAGAATGAGTGACCATCCTGGGATCAAGAACGAGCTGTGGGTCGAGATGGCTCGGTGCAGGAAACACTCAAGGCAAGAGCCTAATGACACATTTATGACACTGAACCCAAAGTCTGGCTTCACTAAGACATCCTCTGATCTCTGTCTACATGCCAGGGCACGCACGCACGCACACACACACACACACACACACACACATACACACACGCACACACAGTCTTCAAAATTGAGAACTTATTTGATAGTTTGTTGAAATCAAGCTTCTTAGTGCAAATTTTGCTTTAAGAGGAAAATATACAGGCTTACTAATTGAAAAGATGTGTGTGCGCCAGGCAGTGGTGGTGCACACCTTTAATCCCAGCACTCGGGAGGCAGAGGCAGGCGGATCTCTGTGAGTTCGAGACCAGCCTGGTCTACAAGAGCTAGTTCCAGGACAGGTTCCAAAGCTACAGAGAAACCCTGTCTCGAAAAACCAAAAAAAGAAAAAAAAGAAAAGAAAGAAAAAGATCTGTGTGCAAACACAGAAAACAAAAATCAGAGTGTGTGATCTTCCAGGCTTTGGAAGGTTACATGGCACTTTTGTGTGAGTTTGTTCAACTGTACTATTTTATTATAATGATCAATTCTTAAGTGTTTTTTTGAAAGTGTGAGTGTGTGTGTGCACACGTGATCTACAGCAAGCATAGAAAGACCAGAGGAAACCGGTGTGAGTCAATCAGCTCTCCCCTTCCACAAGGCAGGTTCTGGGGGTCAAGCTGTAGTGCTGAGATTCAGCAGAAAACGCCCTCACCTGCCACGCTAGCTTCCTGGCCCTTCACAATGCACTTTACCATGAAGACTTCTTTTCAGAATTTGAATTCAGAACATGAAACAGAAGAAAGATCAGGCTGGAGAGATGAGCATCTTTTTAGAACTTGCATAAGGTGACATTCCATCTCTCTGGAGGATCTTGTGAATCTGTACCTGACTCTGTGTCCTCAGCCACCTGCTCCTTCTGTTCCTCCCTCATCTCGTCTTCTGCATCAAGCAAACCTATCACGAGGTCGCTGACCGTCCTGTAGTTCTCACCGGTGGCCAGGATTTGCCGCTGAACCGTCTGTCTTACCAGGCTCCTACTGAAGCCCATTTCCAAAGCTGCCTTAACCACAGGCGTGTTCATCATGACCGCATCGTCTGAACTTTGGCCAGGTCCGAAATGCACAACTGTAGGAAGAGGGAGATTTAGCGAACATTGACAGCGCCTTAGACCTTTGTGTTGAGGCTGTTGTTTCGAGACTCTTTCTAGCTCAGTCAAGCCTCAAGTTTATTATGTAGCCCAGGCTGCTTTCAAAATCATGGCACAAACCCACATGCCTGGGTTCATAGACTTTTAAAATAGCAAGTTATTGCAATATCAAAGCCATACAGTCTGAAAAATACACAGGCACTACACTGTATGCATGTTGCTAACTTTAAAATGATATATATTCAACCGTCGAAGTAAGAATATGGAATATTCTTTGGATAGAAGCCTATGACTAGTTCTATTCAAGGACAGGAGAGAGAACTGAATGTCAGGATCAATTCCTCCAGAATCAAGGCGCTTCTTTTCTATATTAGATAAATCAGTAAGTGTTCTAAATCAAATATATATTCTACATATTTGTTTCTTTTTATTAGCATCTATTAGCTGTGTACATTTTCATTGCGATATATTTATACACACATATCGCGAACCTTGATACCTCTAGTTCTTTCCATTTCCTGCAAATGACATGGTGTCGCATTTAATTTATGGTTGCATAATTTTTTTCTTCCTTTTTTTTCCTGTTTTCTTTTGTTTGCAGGAGACAGAGTTTCAGCATATAGCCAAGGTTCCTGCCTCAGTCTCCCAAATGCTGAGGTCACAGGTATTATCTTTATCCATCCGTCTGTCAGTGAGAACTTTGGCTCAGCTCTAACTTGACTCTTGTGTTTTCCTAATTTTGAAAGAAGCCATTGTTAGCACTCAGTGAAGTGCTCCAGTGTCCTGAGTATGGCCCCTTTCATCACTACAAGGCAGACTTTAAGAATGTCAACACAATGGTGTCATACCCCTCAACCTCCTCAACTCCACCTGGGGCTTATACTTTCTGATCCAATCACAGCCTCAGCCCTCGCTATTCAGATGCTTTGCGCAGCTTCCTGCCCGTGCCCTTACATTCTGCCCCTAGGGCTCACAAACTGAGAGCTCTCAGCTCAGATTCCCTTGTTAGCGCCACACAATTATCTGCTTGCTGCTCACTTCCTGCCAGACAAACCTGTCGCAGTTCTTTGAAAGTCTCTATTCCATGTCAATTAGGCCTCTGCCTTTCTCTTCAGGGTATGCCTTCCTGTTACTTAGCAGATTCCTTTTCTCTTGGGCTCACTGCTAAGACAAGTATTTCCTCCAGAGAGTCTTTTCGTTCACTGTTTAGTCTGCTTGGTTTTACAGGTTTTGGATGGCACATGAGTTGTCGGAGAACAGCTTTCAGGAGTCAGTTCTCTCCTTCTACCTGTGAGTCCAGGGCCGAGAACTCAGGCTGTTAGCTTGGCATCAAGCACCTATAACCACTGGGCCATCTGTCAGCCCTGTTTTGCTCTTTTAAGACAAGGTTACCAGGTTACTAGGTTACCAGGCTGGCCTGGCACTCCCCCAAGCTGGCCCTGAACTCCCTCAGGTTGGCCCTGAGCTCCCCCAGGCTAGCCCTGAGCTCCCCAGGCTGGCCCTGAGCTCCCCCAGGCTAGTCCTGAGCTCCCCAGGCTGGCCCTGAGCTCCCCCAGGCTAGCCCTGAGCTCCCCCAGGCTGGCCCTGAGCTCCCCCAGGCTGGCTCAGCAGTTAAATGCACTGGTTGCTCTCCCAGAGGACCAGGGTTTAATTCTCAGCACCCAAATGATGGCTCACAATTATCTGTAACTTAAGTTCCAGAGGACCTGACACCTTCACACAGACGTACATGTGGGCAAAACACCAATGCACATAAAATGAAAATAAATAAATTATTAAAATATATTGCTTTGAACGCTAAAGAGCAGAGTGAAGCATCTGTTCAAATGTCCTCTCCTACCTCTTGGGTTTAAGTAACAGGTAAGTCACACTGGCAGTGTGAGCCTCGGGGTCCCAGTGAAAGGCTCGGAACACTATGTTCCACACTCTCTACGGACAGTACAGGAGGAATATACCAGCAACTGAAGGCACGGTATGTTTGTTCCATGGCGGCCCAACCACAGGGGAAGGCCAGATGCACGGAGTCTGGGCTATGGGGTGGAGGAGGTTAGGATTGGCATGCCTGAGGCTCTAGGGTCAAGGAGCATCAAAAACAAACCGCAGAGACAACTGTAAATAGAGACCACTTCCAGGACACCCGTCCACACTGACGGTCTAGGGGGCTGGGCATGAACTAGACATCTGCACTGCTTCCCGAGTGCTCGCCAAGCAGCTAGCGCACTCAGGCCTGACGGGCAGTAACGGGGTGTGTGTGTGTGTGTGTGTGTGTGTGTGAGTGTGTGTGTGTGTGTGTGTGTCAAGGGAAATTACAGATCAGCATGAACGCATTTACCATCATAGCCTTTCAATCCCGTCTGTTATTTCTAGGACAGGGTCTCAAGCAGCTCAAGAGGGCCTTGCACAGACAATCCTTCCACCTCCACCTCCCAAACGCTCGATTATAACCACACCCATCTCCACCTTCAGTCTCAGCACAGAAGGGCTCACTTGAACGCACTGTGATGATACCTACTCGGTGACTCTGCACTCTCCTCTTCCGGGGTGTCTGAGGTAGACAGTAGCTGCCGGGGAAAGAGGGCCATGTTAATACACACACTCACTCCACCGCTGCGCTGAAATGACCACCACGCCTGCTGAACTCAGCCATCAAGACGTTCTTTTCAGTCAGAAGCAGGATTGCATTCACTCACCAGGGACCTGAACCGTGAGGCTCTAAGCCAAGTGCTTCTGGCGCGCAATGTGCTGCAGGGAGCAGGGAGCGGAGCATCAGCACAGGCTGGGTTCAGGAGAAGCAGCGTGTGGGCCTGGCCCCTGCAGCTAGTTATCTGCTGGGGATCCTACACTCCAGTCCTCTCCATGGCTGACACGGTCTGAACCTCAGACTATGAAATAAGCTCTTACTTGCTTCTTCCAAGGAGCAGTAACAAAGGCTTTCTCGAGTCATTTAAGAAAAATTTACTTTCCCCGTCGAATTTAACTTAATTGCTTCAGAGTTTAATTCATTGCTGGTGGATCAGACAAATGCGTAAAGAGAAATAGAGCAAGCACTATCTTTCACATGGCTAAGAATTACAGATGGAATTTCTCACAAGCAGCTCCTGCACAGCGATGCTGAGACTCGTGCGTGGAGGCCTGCTTAAAACAACTCTCACCTTTTAACTTTACTGTTTTAACATTACTGTGATTTATTTTACAAATAAATTTCTAAAAATAAATTTTTAAATAATTGAATTTTTAAAAATAAATTAAAAAGTTTCTCTGAGGTCTTTCCTACCTGTTCCAGCAGATGAGGGTAACCAGCTTGAACTCGGCCAACAAACTCTTGCCCTTTGATTCTTATCAAGTATTCACAGCTATAATGTAAACAAGGACGTTAGGTGCCCTAAGACAACACTGTTCATCCAGCTTCCGAATAGAAGTCATTTCAGTATGCTCATTTTGATGATTAAAAATCCATTTTAATTTTTTTAAAAAATGAAATGTAATGACAAATTCAGGTCTAAGTGTTCACCTTGCGTGAAATCCAGTTACCCAGTTGACAGGTTCCTAACGCAGAGAAAAAAATCAGTCCAGCTCACTAAGGTCCGAGTCTGCACGTGCTTGTTCCCTTTGGAAGTTTTCTACAGGTTCACTTTTGTTTGTGTCTATGTCTCTGTGTGTGCGTTTTCACACGTGAATGCAGGGCCCATGGGGGTCAGAAACATCTGGTCCTTCAGGAACCAAAACAGCAGGTGAGCTGCCTGAGATGGGTGCTTTGGAACCAAGGCTGGTGACCACTAAGCCATCTGGCTAGCCCTTGTGCGAGAATTTCTGAATTTGCATTTTTAAGGTGATGCCTATTGAGGTTAGGGTAAATTTGATTGACTTCTAGGACTTTTCATATACTTCAGCTGTTTTTATAAAATTAGTTTTACTACTTTCTGTTTTATAGTTCTATTACTACCAGGATATAGCATGCCTTTCTGGATTCTGAAAATTCTGAAAAGTTTATGGTACACTGGGTGGAGCTAACCTAGTAAACATTCCTCACGAGCTTGAACACACACATAAGCCCCATGCTACTGACGTGGCACAAGGAGGACACAGAGACTGAAGCCTAGAGGGGTTTCGTGGAGGGGAGAATATCCCCTGTGCTGTCAAGGCTGAGCCGCTGAGTGGTGCTAATGGAGTCCCTCAGCCACCACCCTCAAGTCTGCTCAGGGCTCTCATTGCCCTCTTCCAAGGCTCCCAAAATACCCTCAAGGCGACATGGAAGCAGAGAGTTCCACACAAGCCATCTGACGACGTGCCAACAGACTTGAGGGAAAGGGTGGGGACACTCAACACAACCCTCTATTGGTGAGTTTGCCAATCCCTAGATAACAGATCCACTGCTAAATGTACGTAAGGCGTGAAGTAAATCATGCCAGCACTGACGCAGCTTCATGACCCTTCTTGTATTTTACGAACCACAGCAGTGGGGGCTGGCGAGATGGCTCAGTGGGTGCTTACCACCAAGTTTGGTAACGTGAGCTCAACCACAAAGAGTAGGAGGAAAGAACCAGCTCTCAAAAGTTGTCCTCTGACCTCCACACACCACACACGCAGAAAAAATAAACAAGTAGATTAAAAATTTAACTAGAGTAATAGAAAGCACTTAAAAATCTGGAAATATTTTTTCCCTTTTTTTGGCTTTTTGAGGTGAATATTCTTTATAATTGTCACAATGCTTAAAATCTGAGGTAACGGGGCTGGAGAGAGGACTCAGCCATTGAGAGCACTGACTGTTCTTCCAGAGGCTGCAGGGTTGATTCCCAGTTAGCACGTTTGCTCGGAACCATCTTTAACTCCAGTCACAGAGGATCCAATGCCCTCTGCTGACCTCTGCAGGCACTGCACAAATGCTACACAGACATACAGGCAAAAAAAAAAAAAAAAAAGACTCACACATATAAAAACAAAATAAAATCTGCAGTACTTAAAAGGCAAACGTGCTACAAAGGAAAATACTGTATCTCATGAAAAGCACAGAAGCTACAAAGGAGAACTACACAGCACCTACCTTGGGAACCACTTGGCGTGCTCCACCCAGGGATCATCTCCAGACTCCCAGCATCTCAGCCCACCATCACAGCAAAAGCACTTGACATCATCACTGTGTCCTGAAATCATGTGAACCAAACTTATGAATACATAAAATCTGCCCACTCACAGTAGAGCACAACACAGACGGGTCTTTACAAGTCTCACCTGTATAGTAAAATCCCGCACTTGCAAGTTGCTGAGGATGAACCAGAGCGGTAGACGGCCAGTTAAAGAACGTTCTCGCGCGTGCTGTGAGTGTCTGCATGCTCAGGTTAGAGGCAGTGTATCTTGAAGCAGACGGACTCGAATCTTTTAAGAATGGACAGTTGGGAAAATGTCTCCGGTGCTCTGACATAGCGTCATCCTTCGGTTCCCAGTTACTAAGCTTCCCACCACAGGCAAAGCAGGCCACCCTGTCTCCAGGTCCTACATAGTAGAAGCCTGCTTTGGCCAGGTCAGCTGGTGACAGAAAGGACAACGGCCACGTTTGATAGGTGAGCAATCTGGCCTTCTCTGTATTCATTGCAAAGTGGTAAGGACTTGTCCTCAAAGCGGGACAATCTTGATTTGCTCTGAAGTTCACAGGGTCTGAGGGAAAGCTTGAGTAAGAGCCACTGAAATAGCCAGTGTTCTCCAAACTCGGAAATAATGAAGGCACTGCAGACGGAAGAGAAGTCTGAGGGCTGGCTTCCAGGCGGCTGGCTGGATTCAGGGTCTGAGCAAAGCTGCAGCTGGGGTACAGCTGTCTGTGCTTCTCGACAGGACTGTCCCCTTGCTTCCAGTTGTCCAGCATCAGGCCACAGCAGAAGCACTTCACCTTGTCATTGATGCCCGTGTAATAAAAGCCAGCGCGAGCCAGGCTCCTTTCCGAGACAGGGACTCCAGCGGGGAAAGCCGAGTATGTGGACAAGCGGTACAGCTCACAGGAAAAGTCGTACTTCAGCTCAAAGGTGTCAGCACTCTTCATCAGCTTGGACAGGAAGACACTGTCTTGAACCATGTTCATGATGAAACGATGGGGAGGGGAAGGGACGAGCCTTCCTCTGGGGAGGTAGCTTTGTGCATGGCTTTGGGTCAGTTTTACTACTAGGCTGAACACCTAAAATAAGAACAAACTCATTTTTTTCTTCTATGTATTTTGGAATTCAGCAGGATGCAAGTCTAAATCCTACCCTGAAACATTTTAAGGCACGATTACACACAACCATACTTTTGTACAATCGTCATGCATACAATAAAAACTAGATTCTACCTAATAGTCACTGGGTGACAGAAGTTAGCTCCACTCTGAAAACACAGTGTTTGGGTGCCTTGTGCCAGGCACCTTGAGGGGCAAGCCTGCTTCTTCTCTTCGCCGCTAGGATGCACTCGTGGCGGTCACCTGCACAAAAAGTCTGGCTCACGGAGCTATGTATTCATACAGGGTGAAACAAGGTTCAGATACAATTTTAAAATGATAAACCACTCCAGGACTTTGGTTTGGTTTCCTTCCAAAGGACCAGGATCAGACTTAACTAATTGGTCCTCTACTCAGAATACCTTTTTCGCTCACCTGGGAAGCACTGAGGAGTGAGCCCAGGGCCTTGGTCTCACAAAGCCTGTGCCTAACCACTGAGTTATATAACAAGTCTCAAACTTTGTCTTTTTCTTTCTTTTCTGTTTGTTTTTTTTTGGGGGGGGGGTAGTGGTTTGGTTTGGTTTTGGAGATAAGGTTTCTCTGTGTAGCCCTAGCTATCTCAGAACTCACTCTGTAGACCAAGCAGGCCTCAAACTCAGAGATTTGCCTGCCTCTGCCTTCTGAATGTTGGGGTTAAAGGTATGGGCCATCACTGTGGGCTGGAGACTCAAACTTTTAGTTTTGGTCAGAAATTATCTCACAGAGAGTGTTCCCTGAGCAAGACAATAAATTAATATATTACCTTCTGAACAGCAGAGACCTTCGAATTGAGAATTTCTCATCGAAGACTTACTTGCCACTAGAACAATGGCACAGGAGTTGGTTGCCACCGGCTGGTGTGGCTTCCTGCATCCCACAGCTGTCACAAGTCTCCTCCAGGAGAAATCACTGTGTCTAACTTTAGTGCCCCCTTTACAGGTTATGAAAACTTGGTCATTCTATGACGTTTTCTTCCTGAACAAACAGGCTCATTTATCAGAATAATGTAGCTGCAGCCATCCCCACACCTGCAGTAGGTCTAACAGAGTTGCAGTGCAGACCTTTAAAGGACCAACGGCCTTGTGGGCAGACAGTTTCTCAACGCTCAAGTATTGTCTGTCTGTCTTCCTCTAAATCTGCTGTGCCTACTGGAACATTTTGTTCCTGTTTGTTCTCTGGTGTTGTTGAAATCTTTTAACACGTCAGCGACCTCATGAGCACACGTCTCTACTCCAGCAGAAGGCCGACTACTCATGTCCTCTGGGTAACCGGCACTCATGTCTGGATCCTTCCTGAACATGGGCACTTTTTAAAGCTGCCAGGCAGCGGGAGATGCCAGGCTACTTTCTGAAGAGTGTCTCAACACTGTGCCCAGTCACATAACTCTTTCCTTCCCAGTAGTCAAATTCACAACCAAATCATAATAATCAGAGTTAGAGTACAGGCTTCAAATGAGCATCTCAAACAGTGACCCCAAAAGTCCACTTAGTGATTAATCTGTCTTTCCATGCACAGAACTACCCCCCCCTGAGGTTAGACTAAGTCCCTCTAAGGGTTTTAGGCCTCCATTTTGAGATGTTTCGGTTTACAGAAGAAACTGAAAAAAAAAAAAAGCTACAGGGAGTAGAAGGTTTGTGTCCTTTGTCAACCTGTTTAGAATAGAGAAATTAAAGTCAAATAACTCAGGGTCATGGCAAAATGTCTTTTTCTTTTCTTTCTCTCCCCACTCCCTCTTTTTGGAGATGGAATTTCCCTATGTAGTCTAAGACAAACTCAAGCTCATATCTTCCTGTTCCCCAAATGCTAGGGTTTCAAGCAAGTGTCACAATGGCCTTTTCCTTAAGATGTTTTCTCCAAACAGAGACTGGAATCTACTGAGAAGCTATGCTAATCTGTGCTGGAGTTGGGGCTCAGTGACCAAGGCCCCTGCCTCAGCGCCAGCACTGAGTGTGGCCAGCCATCCCACACAGAGCTCACGGTTACAGACCCGAGCTCATGGAGACACACAGACACAGAAATACACTTAGAAATTAATTTATACTTCTAAAAGCTTGCAGAGTTCACATAAACTTTGCACCCAGCTCCTCGAGTTCACATCTTAGACAATAATACAGTCACACAACTAGAGGGAAATCCCTTTCCCTCCTGTCAGAGCCCAGATGCTCTAACCACTGGCCCACCTCTCCAGCCCCAGTGTCCTGAATCTTCACAGTGATTTCTCAAGAGTCACAAGACCTGAGTTCATTCTTCTCATGTGACTTGTTTTCCTTTGCCCTACAGCTTGGGCTGGACTGGTATTCAGTGTGTGGCCCAGACTGGACTGGTACTCAGTGTGTGGCCCAGGCTGGACTGGTACTCAGTGTGTGGCCCAGACTGGCCTGGTACTCAGTGTGTGGCCCAGACTGGCCTGGTACTCAGTGTGTGGCCCAGGCTGGACTGGTACTCAGTGTGTGGCCCAGGCTGGCCCCAAACTCACATCAGCATGCTGCCTCAACCTCCTGAGTCCTGAGGTTACAGGCATGAGTCACCAACTCAGCTTCTAATTGTTTGTATTAGAATTACTAAAGCAGGGACTGGAGAGGTGGCTCTGTGGTTAAGAGCACCGACTGCTCTTCCAGAGGTCCTGAGTTCAGTTCCCAGCAACCACATGGTGGCTCACAACCATCTCTAGTGGGAACTTACGCCCTCTTCTGGCGTTCAACAGAGGAATTACTAACGCGTACTGGTTATGCAAGCCGGTGGATTTGATTGTGACATTTACACGTGTGCATATGCCGTACGCTGTGGCCCTTCTGCCCCTCCCATCTCTCCATCGTTTTAAGTAACAGTCCCTCTAGAGTAATGAAGGCGTTCTTGTCTTTATATCTCTGCCTTTTTTTGTTTAATGTAATTTCCTGTTCCATCTATTTCTTCAGATGATACTGTAATTCTCTTTACAACCAAGTGGTACTCTAGCGTTCACCACACCCACGTACACACACACACACCTTTTCTTCATCCATTTATCTGTTAGTAGGAATCCAATCTGTCCCATCATGAATAGTGGTGCAATAAACAGAGTGTGGTGGTTTGAACGAACATGGCCCTCATAAGCTCATCTATCCGAATGTCTAGTCCTGAGTTGGTGCAGTGTTTGGGAAAGATCAGGAGGTGTGTCGTCACCAGGCCATCTTTCTCTCTGCCTGCCGCCTGTGGAGGATGTAGCTACCACCCAGTTGCTTCCTCCAAAACTGCTTTTCCATACTCACTCATTGGCTCTTCAGAAAGAGGTGCAGTCCACTGCCTCAGTTCCCTGCTGAGGTGCAGCCGGTTCCCTGCCTGTGCTCACAAGCTTACTGGCCACCTCAGAGAAACAACTCCTCCTTCCTGGACCTACCCTCTTGTAGTGCTTTGAGCAAACTGCTCTTCTTGTCTCCTCCATCCCTGCACAACCCTATTCTCTCTCCACAGTAGTCACGCTGGGTCCCTCAGCTTCCAAATGAAGCCACCTCCAAGGCTGCTTTCTACTCCAGCCTCTCCCAGCTCAGGCCCTTCCTCCACAACCAAGTCAACAGAACATCTGTTCATGACTCACATGTCCACACAAGCACAGTCAGTCCATGTACCCCCTCAAACACTCCATATTCCTAACATCAAACTCACAGAAGCGCTGGCATCTGTCGCTGGGGCATACTCCCTCTCAGACATGTCCTGACTCCTGCCCCTGGCCACTCAGCATGCAGGAGCCCTCTTGCCTTCCCAGTGGTTCCTTACAGATGAGCTTAATGCCCCATCTCTTCTCTGCTTACTCTGCTGTTACCAGTAGACCCTGAGGGCTGCTGGGTGTCCCCACCCTCTGGGATGGTCAGCTGTCACCTCTCTGACTACAGGGTAAATGTGTCTTTCTCCCTCAGCCTGAGACTGTATCTCCTGCAGAATAGGCCACATGTTTTCATTTCTGTAGTAACTGCAGCCACAGGGCCTAGCAAAGACTGAACCTCCATGCTGTTGTGTGACACATAAACCCCAGGCTGGCTTTGAACTTCTGACCTTCCTGACTCCACTCCCCAAGAGCTATGATTACAGCCTACACTACTAATTCCAGGAAAACTTCTCGCTGAGGAAGTTCTCAGCACAGCTGACGGAGCCCATCACTCCACAGTGCCTTCAATAAAATTAGGGACATTTCCCCTGTGACTGGTAACTAGAAGTTTCCTTCCAGGCCCTGGAGTCACACCTCCTAGGGGTTCAAGGAAGGGTGTCAGTCCTTTTACAAAGGAAACCACCACGAGGCCAGACACACGTTCAATCCCAGCACTCCAGAGGCAGAGGCGGTAGATACCAACAATGTATCAATGTTCTGTTGAGTTTAAAGTCAGCCTGGTTTACTTTATACAGTTCTAGGCCAGCCAGGGATACATAGTGAGACCCAGAAAAACCACATATGCTTCAGTTTCCCCCACTGTAGAATGGAGATACTAATGGTGCCCATTTCTTACAGTTGATGATTAAATGTAAAACATACATGCAAGTCTTTAGGGCAGAACCTGGCATGTGGTAGACAGAGAAGAGACTCCAGCCATTTACTGACTGGATTGAGAGCGCCATTGAGACACCGGGTGCAGTGACTCAGACCTGTAAACTCAGCACTCAAGGGGTTAAAGCAGGAGTATTTTCCAGAGTTCAAAGCCAGTCTCAGCTACAGTGTGAGGCCCATCTCCAACACCCATCACTCCCCCCCAAAAAGAGCCCTGGTGTTTTTCCCGAGCTGATCACTAAAAAACCAACCACTCCCACTTGGAGCTTTCCCGAGCTCGTCCTTAAAGCCCGGGTTCTCACTGTGTCCAGCCTCCCAGATGCCTCTTGAAGCAGTAGAATTAAAATTCCAAGGCCTCACTCAGAAACGAAACAGACCTTGAGCTCCAGGGAGGCGCAAGACTAGGCAGCCAGGATCAGTGGACACCCTACAAGTCACCCTCCCGCAGGACCAGAGGTGCATAGCAGCCGCTCTGGCAGGCCTCGGATCCAGCACCCAGGCGGGTGGCCTTCGAGCCACCTCGGGGACCCTCACCCGCTCTCCACGCGCGTGTACTCACCGCAGCCCGCTCCCCTGGCTCTACACGCCAGCAAGGACCTCTGATCTCGGGGGTGGCACCTGTCCCTGGCCTGTGGGCGCCTCTGAGTGTCGCAACCCCTTTAAGTGTCCGGGCTGGCCTCTCCGATCGCCCCCACCCTGCCCCGCCCAGGGCTGCGCCCACTCTGGGTGCTTTCCTCCAAGGCTCCGGGGAACTCCAGGGTAAAAACCACACGCACTTCCTCCTCACCCGTGGTGGCAACCCCGGTCGGGGATTTCCGTGACCCTTCGGTGCGTGACTTCCTGGGCCAGCTCGTCTGCGTGGCGTTTCCTGAAAGTTTTTCGTTCATGGTGTCCTGCTCACAGGAAGCCTTAAAATCAGACCTGTAGCCTCTGACTCTGGCTGCCTGGAAGAGGCCCTGCCCCCCGCTAAGTCCCTCAGAGTGAAGAAAAAAAAAAAAAAAAGGCCACAACTTTCCAGTCTTCAACTGGTGGATTAAAAAAAAGCAAATTTGACGTTAGGGAAAAAAATACCCGAAAAGTCTCTCTGATTATTTTTCACTTTTTGTTTTGGTCAAGAAAGAAAGAGATGAAAGTGTGTGTGTGTGTGTGTGTGTGTGTGTGTGTGTTTAAATAAAATAACCATGTAGATCTCCTCTTAGCTTATTTTTATTGTTTTAAAGACAGAACTAGAGCTGCAGGTAATAGAAAATCTGAGGCAGGAGGATCTCTGTGATTCCAGGTCAACCTGGGCTACATAGTGAGACTTTTTTTGTATTTGCGAGGTTTGTTTGAGGGCGGGAGAGACTGCTACGCAGTTAAGAGCACTTGCTCCTGCGGAGGGCTGGGCTTCTGCTCCCACCCAGAAAGAGGCTCACAGCTACCTCTACTGTAACTCCAATTCCAAGGGGATCCAACGCCCTCTTCTGGCCTCCACGGGCACTGCACTGTACGCGCACAGGCATGAGGCAAAACACACATATAAATACATACATAAGTACTTTTCTGTTTGTTTGTTTTGGTTTTTCGAGACAGGATTTCTCTGTATAAACTGGCTGATCTATAAGTCGCTCTGTGGATCAGGCTGGCCTCAAACTCAGAGATCCACCTTCCTCTGCCTCCCAAGTGCTGGGATGAAAGGAATATGCCACCACTGCCCAGCCATAAATACCTTTTTTAAATTAAAAGATAACTGTTGTTTTGATCTGTTATAGTGGGCATTTTTCTGTCCTTTGTTTTATGAACAGGATGAATAGACCTAGAAGAACAAAATTCCCTGTTAGCTTTTTCTCTTACAATGGATGGCCCTAGGCTGCATCAGAGCTGTAGGAAAAACTTGACTTTTGTGGTCTAACTCGTCAGCCTTCTTCCATTTTCAGCGTGTTAGCGGTCAGTTTAAAGAGCTTTGTTCTAAGGGTGACGGACCCGCCCTGGTCATTCTAGGAATAGGATGCTGTATTGTAGGCTCAGCTGAGCTGACTGAGGGTTTGGCTGCCGCCGCCTCACACACACTAAGTTTGCTGATCACATGGAGATTTCTGGCTACCTCTGAGCCTCTTTGAGGGTGGAATCACATCGTCAGTCTCCCTTGCAACATTCGCACAATTTTCTTGCTGACTTTTTCTTATCGTTGTTGTTAAGCAAGGTGTGGCACTAAACCTATGACCGAGAACTTGAGGAGCGGGAGCATCAAACAGCGGTAACATGAGTTCCAGAACAGCCTGGACAAGAGTTATCTCAAAATTGATAAAAATTAAAGTTAATTATTTTCTGATAATCTAACTTGATATGGGCAGGAACAGCATGTTCCGTGCACATCTGATTAATAAACTGAACCCCAATCCTCTGAGTCTTCTCTATTATCAACCTGCATCCAGATCTTCAGGGGTAGGGCCCTTCTAACCCTTGGGTACCCACGTATGTTTGTTCACTAAGTAGCAGTCTAAAGATACCGTTGGTCCATTTTTAACTTGTGTGTATAGCTGTGTGTGCACGCGGCAAAGCGATGCTTGCACACGACAGAATGGTTACTAAACCGGAACTGAAGCTATAGAGCTGAGTACTGGATTCCAGTCCCTGCGAGAGCACACGCTTGAGTGTTAAGCTGTCTTTTCAGCCCTAAATAGGCTTCTCAAGCGGGATTATTAAGGAAATATTTGAAGGAAAAGAAAGGCAGACATAGAACTCTGCTCTGTTTCCTTCTGCCGTCAGTACCCAGCCAGGTGAGTGCCAGGGATTGCTGCAGTCCCTGGCTGATTGTCGCCATGCATCCTCAGCATCTTATTAGATAACCAATAGCACTTTCCCCAAGGATCATCATGGTTTCTCCCTAAGTGAGACGTTCACGTCATAAAATTCCGTAGAAACTTATGGTCACCCTTTTCCAACTGTAACTTTTAAGGTTTTTGACTTTTATCTTATTTTATTGAGACAGGGTCTTCTCTGCATAGCCCGGGCCATCCTGGGCTACGTAGACCAGGCTAGCCTCAGACTCACCTGAGATCTTACATAGACCAGACTGACCTCAAACTCACAGCAATTCAACATAGACCAG
>JAQHUG010000595.1:257103-328254 GCA_028555095.1 Dicrostonyx torquatus
TGTGCTATACACAGTCAGTCGGCACCCGTGTGCTGTGCACTGTCAGTGGGCACCCATGTGCTGTGAGCTGTCAGTAGGCACCCATGTGCTGTGCGCTGTCAGTGGGCACCCATGTGCTGTGCACAGTCAGTCGGGCTGTGCACAATCAGTGGGCACCCGTGTGCTGTGCACAGTCGGTCGGCACCCGTGTGCTGTGCACTGTCAGTGGGCACCCGAGTGCTGTACACAGTTGGTCGGCACCCGTGTACTGTACACAGTCGGCACCCGTGTGCTGTGCACTGTCAGTGGGCACCCATGTGCTGTGAGCTGTCAGTAGGCACCCATGTGCTGTGCGCTGTCAGTAGGCACCCATGTGCTGTGCGCTGTCAGTCGGCACCCATGTGCTGTACACAGTCGGCACCCGTGTGCTGTGCACAGTCAGTCGGCACCCTTGTGCTGTGCACAGTCAGTTGGCACCCGTGTGCTGTGCACAGTCAGCGCCCGTATGCTGTGCACAGTCAGTCGGCACCCTTGTGCTATATACACTGTCAGTCAGCACCTGTGTGCTGTACACAGTCTTAGAAGGAGGAGGATATGATCTGCCCCACTGAAAAAGGTACTGAGCCATGTGGCTAACATAGATAAGAATAATGGGTTAATATAAGTTATAAGAGTTAACAAGAAGCCTGAGCTAATGGGCCAATCAGTTTATCATTAATGTAGACTCTCTGTGTGATTTTCTTTGGGGGCTTACCGGCTGTAGGAACTGGGCAGGACATAAACCCCAACAAGCAGCCCCTCATGTTACAGCCCGCCGCTCCTCCCACAACGTGGTAAACTGACTACACATAAAATCTGAGAGAGCTTCAAAAAGAATGCTGAGTTTAACACAGCTTCTTGCTGTTTGCTGGCGGCTTGCCACAGCTGCTTTAAGAGAGATTTTCCTGATTCAGCTGTAGCAAAAAAAAAAAAAAAAAAGGCGCAGTTTTAAAAGCTGGCTTTCTGGGCTATGCTCCTAGGGTGACCTCTGACAGAGCATTCAGATAGGTTTGTGGGTAAAGTGCTATGGCATGCTTGATGTCAATGTGGACTCGCTGTGTGCCTGGAACTGCACATGGCTCAGGGGCACCAAATGGCTCTGAGGCAGGAGCAGCTCCGTTATGCTAAACTGTGCTGACCTCAGACAGGAACTATTGTATGTATGTATTGTATTATGATGACATAATAACAGTGCAGTTAAGGTTTAGACTGGGCAGGAAACAGGTGGTACCATATTATCCCTACATGGCACAACTTAAGTTTTTAAGAAGTACTTAGTATTTTAAGAAGTGCTCCTGGATAGTAGAGAATTATAGATTCACAATAGAACAGAATAATAAGACATAAAAGACCTCTAAATGGGTCACAGTTAGATAAATGTATGTACACTTGAGAGAGAAAAGAAATAAAGCGTATAGTCATAAAATAAAGTTAATGCTTAAAAAAAGGGTAAAGTCTTTAAAGAGACAGAGTACATATAGCCATAGAGTAAAAGAAGAAAAATAAGCCACGTAAAAATGGAAAATTCAGAGAGCCTAGATTCTGTATATTATTGTGTTTTCTTTAAAATTTTGACTGTGAAGGAGCTAAATACGAAGACATTTCATTATGTGGTCTGCTGAGATAAACCAGCACATATGTTCTAAAGGTATCATGACTTCCAAATTTGGGTCTAAGGATATGGTGTTTTGGAAAGGAGGTTCTTCTTTTGTTTTCACAGAGGATGAGACCCTCTGGATTGCTTTTAGACAAATATGATGTGATAGACCACACCCTCCTGAAAGGTTGCCGTGACCACCTTCAGAAAATTACTTCACTCAACTGCTGACTGAGATGAACCTAGCACACAGGTTATATCATGAAAGATCTGAATAACAGTGCCCCCATACAGCACGAAGGAATTTGGAGAGAAAAAACTGTGCCCATATTCCCAAATATTGTTTATAAATGTTCTTTTACATTTAAAAGGGGATATGATATACATATGAATAATTTGGATTTGTATGGATTTTGTGTTATTGATATAAATTTAAGGTCAATTTTGTTATATATATATGTATTTCTGATCTTGATTAAGGTATTGTGATTGTGTAGTTCATTTAAAACGTAATGTATAATTAAGAAATATAGGTTAATAGTCATCTATAATAGTCAAGTTTGTAGTCAGTTAGATTTTGATATATAGAGACATATTTCAGTTAAATAGGCATTCTTCATATCTTTCAAAGACTACAGAATATGGCATTTAATATTTTAATAACTTAGGGCTTTTCATGACAATAAGAAACGTCTGCTCCTGGCAGCACCAAGCTACTTCAAGAGGAAGATGGGCATTGAAGAGGCTCCTTATGGAGTTGGTTAGCCATTTGGGCAAAAAACTGCTCTGCTTAATTAGACACAAAGAACCCACAAAGAGATGAATGCTGAACTTGCCTAAAGGTGAGATGATCCTTCAAGGTTCTTGCTTCATGAAAGAGTCTGTGAGACATTCTGCAGGATACAGAAGAAAGTGACTGGACTGTCTTTGAAATTTCCTGCTTCATGAGAAAGTCTACTGGATAATATGGGCCTGTAGGCTGAAGATGAATGCCCCACTAATACAGAATAACTTTGGGTGACTGTCCAGGCTGTGAGATGTCTCTGTCAATTCTAGAGTTTTGGAAGCTGCTTACAGTGTACTTCCTGTTTACTTGGGTAATATTATATCCTTCTGGAATCTTTGATGGAGTCGAAGAATATAGTTTTACATTGTTATGATAAAAGATAAAATAGATCTAAATATTTTAACTGTAATTCTAGGTTGATAACTTTTTTATATGTAATTTTACTATGTTAAAGTAAAAGCCTTTCTTTTTTGTTTAAACAGAAAAGGGGAAATGGTGTAGGAGGTCCTTCTGTTTATGTGTTGATTTCATTGGTTAAATAAAGAAACTGCCTTGGCCTTTGGATAGGGAAGAACTTAGATAGGCGGGGAAAAGAGAACTGAATGCTGGGAGAAAGAAGGCAGGCAGAGAGAGCCGCCATGGAGTCACCAGAGTCAGACATGCTGAATCTTTCCTGGTAAGCCACGACCTCGTGGTGACATACAGATTATTAGAAATGGGTTGAATCAAGATGTGAGAGTTAGCCAATAAGAGGCTAGAGCTTATGGGCCAAGCAGTAATTTAATTAATACAATTTCTGTGTGGTTACTTTGGGAGTTAAGCTAACCGGGTGGTGGGATGCAGCCCATTCCTCCTGTAACAAGTCAGCACCCATGTGCTGTGCACAGTCGGTTGGCACCTGTGTGCTGTGCATGGTCAGTCGGCATCAGTGTGCTGTACACGGTCAGCAGCACCCATGTGCTGTGCACGGTCAGTCGGCATCAGTGTACTGTACATGGTCAGTTGGCACCCGTGTGCTGTGCACGGTCAGTCGGCACCTGTGTGCTGTGCACGGTCAGTCGGCATCAGTGTACTGTACACGGTCAGTAGCACCCATGTGCTGTGCACGGTCAGTCGGCACCTGTGTGCTGTGCACGGTCAGTCGGCACCTGTGTGCTGTGCATGGTCAGTCGGCATCAGTGTACTGTACACGGTCAGTTGGCATCAGTGTACTGTACACGGTCAGTAGCACCCATGTGCTGTGCACGGTCAGTCGGCATCAGTGTACTGTACACAGTCAGTTGGCACCCATGTGCTGTGCACAGTCGGCATCAGTGTGCTGTACAGTCAGCAGCACCCATGTGCTGTGCACAGTTGGCACCTGTGTGCTGTGCACTGTCAGCATGTATGAGCTGTGCACAGTCATTCTGCATCTGTGTGTTGTACACTGTCAGTATCTGTGTGCTCAGTACAGTCAAGTTGCCCTTTATCCTGCTAGGAAACAGTCTGAGACTTCAGTTCCCAGAGTGGATGCAGTAGGGCGTCACCAACCTGCCTGTTCTATTCTGCCATTTTAGTAGCACAGGTTTCAGAACAATGAACTGGAAAGTTCCAGTCTAGGGATTCTGTTCCAGTGAGTTTGGAAAACTGGTAACGGTCTGGTCAATAATTTATATTTCAAATAGAAAATTTAGTTCAAATAATTCTTTAGTTGACCCCCCCCTTATTTGTCCAGGACTAGCCTCTCCATTCTAGGCCAAGATGAAGCCTCCCCCAGGAACTCCTGAGCTCTTCAATGCTCATACGCCCCGACAAACTGCCTTCAGCTAGAATGGAGACCTGTACTGTTCAATGGTCTTGATGACAAAAGACTGAAACCTCTAGTCTGCATCCTCTGTGTACTCCAACAGGACTTATGTGGTGTGAGTGACTGATTGGAGTAGATTAGGCACACGTGACTTGGGGAGTGACTTCAGCTTAGCTATCTTGTTGCTCCTTACAGCTCTCATAAGTCCGAGGCTGGCCAGAGCCAAGGTTCAGGGACTGGTTAAGAGCCCATACAGCTCTTGCTGAGGACCTTGGGTTGGTACCCAGCATCCGTATCAGCCAGTTCACAATCCCTAGACCTCCGGATTTGGGGAAATACTGCAATCTCTACAGACACCTGCACTCATGTGCATATACATACACACAATTAAATCTTTAAGAAATCCCTAAGGCCAGCTGGGTGATGGTGGTGCATGCCTCTACTCCCAGCACTAGGGAGGCAGAGGCAGGGGGATCTATTTCTGAATTTCACATGGTAAAAGAGAACAGACTCCAACCAAACTGACCTCTGATCTCTACATAAATACCACAGCTACAAAATACTTAATAAAAAGAATAAAACTTCACAAAATATTCGTATTAAAATGGAAGGTCTTGACTCATAGTGACCAGCTATTGAAAATTTTTTTTATGGCCTGATAAGCCTCTCCATCCAAATCAGACCAAATCAAACCGAATTAGAAAAAGCCCAGGTTTAATAGATGCCAGCACTTTGGGGTGTCCTTCCAGGCCCCACAGGGATGAAGAGGGAAAAGGAAGACTGGAGAATCCACATGTTCATTCTCTGGGGGCGCAGTTTAAATAGCATGTAGACGTGTTCTCAAGTGTCTCTGGGGAGGGGGTCACTGTTTGGCGGGCTTTCTCAGAGGTGGAGTCTGGACTGAGGCTACTGAGGGGAGGGGCTTTCCAGAATGAATGCCAGGGGTTGGAGTGACAAAAGCCTGGACCCAAACACTTCAGACTCTTTGGATACATGGATGTTTGTAGCTGGGGTGATGCTTCCAACCAAACAGCTATGACTGACCATATGGGGCCAGTGCAGTATCTCTGAGGAAGGGTGCTTGTTGCCAAGCCTGAGTATTTGAGCAGATTCCTCCCATGGCCACATGCATCCGCATGCACACACCAAGAACATACATGTAAAAAAGGAGTTCCGGTCTCCTATACATCACTTTGGCTGTCTATTAAAACTGCCCCCGAATCTCCCCTGAGGTGCAGACAGACAGATAGCAGGGGTCCTGCCCATCATTTCCTCCTCTTAGTGAACTCATAGCTAAGCTAGTACCTAGGAAGCCCCAACAATCCCTTCCATCTGTCTCCAAAGGCAATGGAGTCGTAGGTGGATTTGAACTCTGGTCCACAGCAAGTGCTCACCTGCTGTGCCACTTCCCCGGCTCAAGCTTACATCTTCATGAGCAGTAAGAATACTTAAATGCCAAGTTGTGACGGCAACATCACGTCAGTCAGGATTCCTAGTGTCTGCATCACTGGCTTTGAGCAGCCAGTAGTTCATGCAGATGGTCCTGCCACTCACGCTTCAGAAAGGAATTCCTACTCAAGTAGGCCAGGGAGGCAGACACTGTGTAAAACCAACACTGCAGGAAAGCAATCTGGGGACCTGGGAGATGGCTCAGTGGGTAGAAGTGCTTGCTTGCACAAGTCTGAGGGCCTGGCCTCAGATCCTCAGCACTTGAGGCTGAACAGATGTCATTATAGGAGGTAAGCCTTCAGCAGGCTTTGCTAATGTGCTGATGGCGCTGGCTCCCCACTGACTAAGGCCTGTTGTTTGGGAGAAGAGGCTCAGTGTTGTTCAGAGTGGTACCACAGCTCTGAGCTCTGACAACTGCCCTGCCTCTCTGAAGCTGGAACTGCAGGGGACTACACAGTGTACTCCCAACTCTCTCGATCTGGGCTGCAGGTCAGCTCTTAAAATGGAGTAGTATAGCCAAGCGGTAGTGGCGCATACCTTTAATCCCAGCACTTGGGAGGTGGAGGCAAACAGATCTCTGTGAGTTCGAGGCCAGCCTGGTCTACAAAGGTAGTTCCAGGACAGACAGCGCTGTTACACAGAAAAACCCTGTCTTGGGGGGGGGGGGAGAGAAGGAATAGTGTCTACCACAAGTTTCTCTGCAACTGCAAAGCAAACAGTAACATACACTTAAAGTAGCTGGAATTGCAGCTCCAGGGAGGACCTGCCGCCCTCTCCTGGCCTCTGTGAGCAACTGCACGTACATGACAGATACAGTGGAGTAGAGTGACACCCAGAGCCATGCCGCTCTCATCAGCATGGATGTGTCCACTCCGTATTTACTCTCAGAGGCCGGCTGCCCTCAGAGAAAGCTCTTCCCGTGCAACCTCGGTTGTGAAGAAATGGAAGCAAAGGGGGGAGGTAAGCACCCATCACCACTAGGGTTGGCAGTATGACCCTCTAATGACACAGCTGGCGCACAGCCGTGGGCAGCTCCCTACCGAGAGGCAGTGTTGTGGGCACGAGGCGAGCTTTTCCTCTGGGTGCTGGCATCACATGTGCTAAGCACGTAAACCTCGAGCTCCGAGTCATTCGTCCTGAGACGTAGAGTCCCTGTATTTTGTGCCAACAGGGAGAACAATGTCAAGTCTCATAAGCTGTTGTAGGAATGTGAAAAACATTTCAGAGTCTAAAAACCTCTCAGGTCTGCCTGACCAAGTGTCAACATCAGAAACTACGTGTGCAAGAAATCAAACCTACTCCTCATTCAAAATCCAGGCCATGTCATTTTCTATGTATCTATAAAAACAAATCTAACTTATTCTGAAGATCATGAGAGATGCTTTGGAAAAATAAAAACAAAGGCCAGGAGTGGGGAGGGAGCCCAGAGAGCAGAGCTTAGCACGCAGAAGACCCAGTTCCATCAAGGACCAGGGCTTCAAGGCCACCTCAGTTTCCTCAACCTTTTAGATAAGAACAAAGCAGATGAGATGCTACTTAAGATGGTACCTCTGACATGATGCATGTGCAGTGTAGAGGGCACAGCGGGCAAGAACCGCACCTGTGTGCAACCGCTGCAAACGCACCTCTGGGAGGCAACCTGTCTACCATGGCTGCCGCAGAGTGCACTTTTCGTAGCTGTTTAAAAAAAAAAAAACCCACTAAAAATACGCTTCAGAGTTTAAGTGTATATTTGAACTGCACAAGCAAGCACTTATATATAACAAAATGTACTGCTCCACATAGCTGTACACAGACATACAAGTACAGATGTACGACAAGTGTGCACGGTTTAGAAATAGAGCATAAAAAACATGGAGAAGCCAGGTGGTCCTCACCACTCTGGAGGGAGAGGCCAGCCTGGAGCTAGTTCTAGGACAGCCAAGGCTACACAAAGAAACCTTGTCTCAAAAACAAACAAACAAAATAAATCCCCACAGAGACTATTTTATCAAAGTACAGACAACAACGGAGAGAGGACATCCTGAGTCCTTCCTTCTAAAAACATGCCTGCCAAAATAAAGTCCATCTTTGCCCCCAGAAGCAGCAGCCTCCACTTTTGTGCTTCCACCCCAACTGCTATGGAGTGTGAACCATGCCATTCAGTCCTTCCAGTCTCGCACCTGAGAACTAACATCCCACAGCCGCTTCCGTGTGGCCTTTTCTCTTGAACAGCTGTCGCTCTGAAACCCCAGTCAGTGGCTTTCTCTCTCGATCCCAAGGAACTCAAAAGAAGTGCTAACTGAAAAGAAGACAAATGTATAAAGCTGATACATTTTAAGATTATAAAAATTGGTTTATTGTAAAAGGAATTCAAGAATAACCAGTTAAATTCTTATCCGCATGCTACCCACTACAGTCAGGAAGCATCACACGTCTACAACGGGAGGGACACAACGAGACTACATGGAAGCCACGAGTCAGCAAAGGGGGCTCAGGTCCCCGCAGTCAGCACGAAGGGTTGAGAAGGTCAGAGAGCTGTCAGACACTGAGGTATCACCAGGCAAACGATCCCGAGGGAGGAGGAGGATGGCAATCTCACCCTGTGGTGAGCTTAAGCATTTCAGAGGTTAGGAGCAACTTTAGAGCTAAGTCTTGACTGATGAGAAAGAAGTACACAAGAGCTTTACTATCACGGCCCCCTCCCCGCCCTCCCACCACACTAAAGCTAGTCTGCCCACACAGAGGATGCGGTTCTGCTCTGCAGCTTACTGGCAAATCGCAGGCACTCGCTATCATGCAGCTGCTCAGTTTTGAATTGCGAGCAGAATTTTATTTCTACACTAAAGTCAATGCATCCTCCTGGTGGCCGTTTCCCCAGACCTAATTCAAGGGTAGATCTTCAGCTAGTTTCTTAGTAGAAGCCTTAGAGTCGGTGGCTAGAAATGACTATGAAGACATATAATACACTGGTTGTGACTATGAATCACCACATACAATAATACACTGATTGCAGTTTTGAACACTCAGAGTACTGAATAAAAACTTTCCTACTCCCACCCTCGCACGAACTAAACCAAAGGGCCAACAGGTTTTATCTTCCAAAGCTGAGGCTTTTTACAGCAGCTGTAGCCAGGGAAAGAATGTTTTGTTTGCTTGTTCATTAAAAACCCTTGAAAATAAGGGTTTCTTCTAGAAGCATTCAGAGACCCTTAAGTGACAGAAGTGCTAGCTGGTACCACTACAGTTCATAACCAACTATTACTTTATAGCTTATAGTGAAGAACTAATTCATGCTTATTTTGTTCCTTTAAAAAATACTCTTTGGAAACCATCATTACTCCCAGAGACACATACTCTAGCAATCTCTCTTCTTGCAAAAAAAAAAAAAAAAAAAAAGGCATAATCACACCTATCTCTAGTTCTCTGCTAATTTCAACTACCCCCCACATTACTGTCTATCACTTCGCCAGCCATCCCATGACCTCACATTGTTCTACACACTCCCCAGGGTCCACTCAGCAGGAAACTGTGAGCAGGTTTTGTAAAGATGACCTTGCAGATAAACTCAATGTGGTCTCCATTGTGTTCACTACCAACGAGAACTCAAGTACCCGAGTTTACACCCAAAGCTGAGGCGAAGGCAAAGGGAAGGCCTGCCAAAGCTGCTCAGGGACTGCCCAACATGAGCCAGTTCAGCGGGGAGTGAGGCCATTGGCTTGCTTCTATGGAGGGCAAGAGAGCTCCCCTAGGCCTCACCACAAGAGCCCTTTCTAGAACACTGCCCGACCTCACACACCTGCAGGTTGCCCTATCTGTGAAACATAAACTACTAGCCATGTATTCTAAATGCATGTCCAAGGCTACCATTTAAACAATCAACTGGAAAGGAGGGAAACGTTTAACAGGAGACATTCTGCTACCGCACTACCGCAGACATTAGAAGTGTGTGTACATATGTAGACAGGAGAAAACCAAGATTTAAATAGGATGGTTAAAAAGCCAGGAAATAAGATGCCCCCACAAGAACAGTATTGCCCACCCCAAGCTACTTTATTTGCCTACATGCCAACAAAAATCAATTACCTTGAAAGGAAGAAAGAAAGAAAGAAAGGAAGAAAGACAGACCAGCACCCCCAAAAATACCCACTCAAACCTAGCCTAGAGTATGTGGCAATAATTAATATATTTCTATGGAAACCGTCTCACGCCATATAAGTTTCTAAATAAAATCCAGGTCACCATGTGACTAATGGCATCACTAGGAGAAGAGATAAAAAGTCAGTCTCCGCAATCTCCCGAACAGTACTGAGTACAGCTAAGGTCAACGCCATGTTTTTTGGCTTGTTGGACCAGAGGGTCAAAGGCAGCTGAAGAAACCACCTCTTGAACAAATGCGCTGCCATGAAGCATTTCAGTTCCCAGTCTGAGTGTTCAGTTAAAACAATGGGTGAAGACACCACTGGGCAAAAGGAAGAACATCCATCATCCAAACAGGGTATCCCCAGCAACCCAAAAGAACAGTAGCTATCAGAGCAGAAGAAACCGAAGGGCTTTTGTTGTTCTGTGGTTCTGATCCTTTAGGGCTGTGAAGAGGTCAGCAACAGTAACAGCAGCGATGGCGGAGAGCAGAGCAGTGATGAAGGCTCCCTGCTGGACACCCACTGGCTCATCTGAACCTCAGGGATGCACACCTCACAGGCTCGGAGGGTGGCTCCTGGCGATCTATAGCCATGTGAGAAAGCTTTCTTTATCTAGCTTGGTGGCAGCCAACACAGACTCCATGTCATTGAGGATGTCAGAACTCAGTGCTTCCTGAAGGCTGGGCATCAGCTCCTCCCCTTCTATGTTCATCGCATCTCCTTCCAGTGTTCCAAGGTCCACATTCGTCCCAGGGATGGCTTCAAGGTAGTCTGGGAAACGGCTCTGCTGTGAGGGCAGGGTGCTTTGGCTGATAGTGTCACCTAGGTTTGGGGAGGGATAAACAGTGTCTTGTGAGTGCCAATGGTGCACTGTATGAGCGGAGGCTCGAGCACCAGAGTCCACTTCAGGAAACCACAAAGTAACGCCAAGTTTACACGCGCCTCACCATTTCAGACATGCGACGTACAGCCTGGCTGCTCGTGACAAAGTCTAATAACCACTGACGCGGGCTGTGAAGAGCTGAGACTCCTTTGGAAAGCCGTATGCAGCAGAAAGAAATGCCACTCATGCCTCCCTTCTCTCAGGTGTGCTCTGGGACACTAACGTAACGCAGACATGGTGCCACACTCATAACAGCACAGGTCCTTGCAGACATGTGACCTCTGCTCTGAACTTCTCAAACTTACCCGCCCACAAGACGTTTTTTTATTTATCTATGATGTGAGCCCTCACCCCTCCTTGGAGCTTCATCAGAACTGACTTTCAGAACAACAGCACCATTTGTCAGTGCTGCAGGGAGCGGGAGAGGAGCCAGGATGGGGCTAGACATGTTGCTCCCAGCTAGCTCCCCGAGAGTGCCCCTGTTCTCCCCTCACCCTTCTAAGGCAGGGGATCTTAGGTCTTCAATATCTCTAGTTCAATGATAAAATCAGTGCGTTTTACCCTAACCTCCCCCCATATCTGGCTTTCTAGCCCTGAAAAACCTTAAACACCTCAGCTGAACCAAAAGTATTCACAGAAAAGAGATAGACAATGAATCATATAAAAGTTATTCAAAATTAAGAACACAAACCTAAAATGAGAGAGACTTCTAATAGGCCCCCAACTAACATGTTAACAAATCAGGCATAAAAAGATGGTGTGCGTCTGAAATCTTAGCATTCTGGAGGCCAAGCAGGACGGTCAGAAGGTCAGCATGGGCTACACAGCAAGAACTTATCTCTAAAAGAAAAGAAAAACCAGTGTTTTTTTAAGGCCTATGCCTTAATCTCAGCACTCCAGGCAGGGCCTCTTTGGGTCCCAGGTCATACAGTGCAACCCTGACTAGGAAGGAAGGAAGAAAACAGGCTGACTCTGACTTAAAGTTCTTATCTTTGCTCAAAGTAGTTCACCTGTAACTCAGTGAATAAATACTTGCCTGTATCCATTTCATCAACACTGTTCAGGAAGTCATCCGGGGTCCGAGGGACACTGTAGCTGCTCATGCTGAGGCCACTGTCCGTGCTCTCATCTCTAGAGTGATAGGTGCCACTATGAAAACATTGACAGACCGACAGAAAATGTTTTAATCAATTCAGGGCAAAAAATAAGCAAGCATTAGAGGGCCAGTGAGCAATCCTTGCACTGCATGCCTCTTCAGAGCCGGACCGCCCGTCCTACCAGAGGACAGGCACACGGGTCCTAACTAAAGGTGGGCCAGAACCTTAATTCTAGGGTTCTGAGCTTGGTGGCAACTGAGAAAAAAAGTGACAAATTCCATTACCTTGAAGCTTACAGGTTTCCTAGAGACCCAGGCAGAGAAGTCAAAGCACACACTCCAGGTGGGCAAGCCCACATAAGGCTCATGCTCAACTCCCAGCTCCTGAGGCCAACAAAAAGCCAAGCCCAAATAAAGAACCAGAATCTTTTGCCCAAAACAGATGAGTCATTGCAGATAAGAATTCCCACAGCTAGATCTTCTTGCTTCTGTTGGGGGAGGGGAACACCCAAACACTTCGGCACCAGATAAGAGGCCCCAGCTTCAGAAGTGAAAGATCAACAGAGCAAAGGGCTGAATGGAAAGTCTCAAGACTGCACTCGGGATCGACAGAAGACAGCCTTGAAAATTCCTAAATAAAACACTTTCCTATGTGAAGGCAGAGAAGCAGTGGCTGGTATTAACTGGAAACCTGAATTCTACTAAACTAAAACAAAACTCAAGCCCAAAGGGCAGCTGTTACTCCTCCTGGTCTCTGGCCACAAGTGGAGACTGACTCTCCTTACGCGGTGGACATTTAAAGTGTTTGTTTAAAGCAAAACAAAACCACCCACCAGTTCCCACCTCAGCACTGGAAAAAGCTTTATTCCACCCTTCTTCCCTACCTGTTCAGTGCCCCATCCTCTCCCTCATCGCTTTGTGGATACAGACACTGCTGTGTGCCAACGCTTCTGTCAACCTCACAAAAATCTAACAAACACAAACTTGCCTCTGAGACTGTTAGCACACCCACAGCCATGCTGGGTTGCTGTCCTCACACGGACACACAGCAGACAACTGAGTGTGTTAAGGATGACATTTACGCTCTGGACTTTCAGAAGGCACAGGGGACTGTCATCTGGGGAGAGCTCACACTGTTTTCATGGCTACAACTGCTGTCTATCAAACCCCAGTTAATGCTGAGTGTCTAGAACAACCTGATGGGCATCAGAGCAGCTCAATTCACAGGGGTTAAGATGGTGTAGAAAAGAACACACATTCTATGAACCACACCCTCACTGTGCAGCACAGGGCAGTGATGAGCTGAAAGGTGCAGGTTTGGTTCACTAGCAACAGAGACGACATCAAGTATCTTTAAGAAAGAAAACTGTAGGCAGCTGCATTTTGGAATCTGGGTGCCGATTCTGGGACTTTTAGAACTTAAGTCTGAGGACAGTCTGGGTTGCAGAGCAAGGCTTTGCTTAAAACAGAAAAGCTGAGGCCACAGCCAATAAACAGCACAAGTAAACAGAAGATTCTGTAATGGGAAGAACTGCGCCGATCTCACAGGTCTCAAGAGTCACAATCACTGCCAGGAAGACATGGCACTGAACTGCATTATGTCAGCCTCCCAAGTGATGGGGTCACGGGAGGAAAGCACCCAGGCCAGACTTCTCATGGCTTTGAAAACACACCTGCCTGCCAGGCCAACTCCAGAGTTTACTTTCTTTTGACAAGTTCTCACTACTTAGCCCTAGCTGTTCTCAAACTCACAAACATCATCCCTGCTTCTTGAGGGCTGGAAGTGAAGGTGTTCCTGGCACAAACTTACTCCAAGACTGCAAGGACGATGGAAAATTCAATCGTTCAAAAGATTTTAACAGGAGGAAAATACTTTCTGTTCAAATTAATTTTTCAATTTAATTTGTGAGAATTGAAAATAGTTCATAAACTTTTTTGGGGATGGGTTTCTTCAAGACACGGTTTCTCTGCATAGCCCTGGCTTTCCTGAACTCAGAGATCCGCGTGGCTCTGCTGGGATTAGAAACACATGGCACCGTTGCCATGGTTCCTAAACCAGTTTTACAAATGTGCTGCATGGCTCAAGCTGGTTGTTCCAGCACCTTAAAGGCCGAGGTTGGAGGATCACTGATCACCTTAGGCCACTGTGGGCTAAGAGAGATCCTGACTCAAAATGAAAGAGGAAAAAGAAGGGGGGCGGGGGAGGATATATGTTGCTTAAAAGCATTTGGGGGAGGAGGGAGTCTACCCCAGAGTATTCTAATTTTTTTAAAAAAGCAAAATCAACACAGCAGGATAGGTTTCAGTAAAATATTAATTATAAATGGTTTTCAAAGCATAAAAAATACATGGCCCTTTGAGTGAGGTAACCCAGGCACAGAAAGACAGTTGTCACATGTACTCACTCATAGGTGGCTTTTAAACATAAAACAAAGAAAGCCAGCCTGCAAACCATAATCATAGAAAAATTAGACAACAATGAGGACACTAAGAGAGACTTACATAGACCTAATATACATGGGAAAGTATAAAAAGACAAGATCTCCTGAGTAAATTGGGAGCATAGGGACATTGGGGGAGGGTTGAAGGGGGGAGGGGAGAGGCAGGGAGGGGAGCAGAGAAAAATGTAGAGCTCCATAAATATCAATAAAGAAAAAACAAAAACATGACCCACGTGTGGAGTTTTCAATGCAGCAGTTTGAACGTCGTCTACATGAAGCCCAGACCCAGCAGTTGTAAACTCATTATGAAGGCACCTGCAAGTTGCACTGTTTGAAATAATGCCACCAAGTTTACAGTTCTGGGTGGGCACAACCTTGTATTTTATCTCCTTATGTGAGAGCCTTAAAGAATATATAGGATAAACTTGCTGCTCGCTCGCTTCCACAGGAGGCATTCACACGCTCCTCAAGACTGCCACCACAGGTAATGTCAGCATGGAGTGTAGGCAGAAGCAAGCACGTTGGGCTTTAACCCAGATCCTTCCCACAAGCCCCAACAATTCGCCCTCCTGTGCACGGTGTGGCCCCTTTAACCCCCAGTTTTGACTGCGCCTGGCATTGTGGAGAGGTCTGGCCCACATGGATGTTCAAAATAGCCTGAACAAGCACAACGCGACAGTGAAGCAAGGACCCTTTTCAGATACTGGCCAGCACTCACTAACCTGTTAAGAAAGGGATCTGAACTATTGGTTGTCATTGTCCTCAATTCCTGAGACATCCCAGGAGAAGACACGGCATTCTGAGTTCCTCCATCCTGCTCCAGTGTGGGCAACTGGCTTCGGAGAGCTAATTCCTTAAACAAACAAATGAAGAGAGAATCAGTCTGCTGACTGATCAATTCACTGTTAGATTTAAGAGAGATTAAAGTGCCACATAAAAGGGGTAGATACAAACAAACAAAAGGGGGCAAAATATTACCATTTTTCTTAAAGCTAACGTATTTCCTAATTAGAATAACCAAATTCTTCTACACACTTCTAATGACTAGGAAGAAACTGAGCTGCAAACATGTCAGTCTGCCTAGTTATACCAACCCCACACATAATTAACTACTCCACTCCACGTTTCTCTTCTTTATTCAAAGACCCCCAAATCCTCCCATGGAACAGAATGTCCCGACTTTAAACAATTCTTAGATCTTTGTAATTACTTACCAGATCTCAACGGTTTGGGGCCAGCAATAAAAACAGAACAGAAAGAACATTTGATGATGTGTTGCCAGATGCCACCCCCGACTCAGTCCCTGTTAACACCGTGCCCTCAAGCCTCACACTTCAGGTATTTCCCCTTAGAGCTGGACAGAGCCGTGTTCTCTCCTCTGGGCTCCGACAGTACTCAGTGGAATCATACCTGGAAATCGGCACAGGCCAGTGGGCTCTGGAGACATTCAGAAGCTTCGGGCCAGGGTCTCTCACCAATGCCTCCACTACTCTGCCCTATGAGTCATGGCTGTGTTTACTGTGCAGGCACCAGCCCTGCTTGAGTGCAGGCTCCTCTCTGCCCACTTGTCAGCTGATTTGCAATATGCCCTTTTCTGTAAGTCACACTGCCAGGCCTCTCTGCAGTGTCCAAGAGCAAGGCTGCCTTTAGGGCACAACCCTCCCCCACCCCCACAGCACCACAGCAGGGCCAGGGCAGGAGAAATCTCTGCTCCATAGGCACTCCCTGTAAACCGCACTTTTTACCCAGGCTCATCTACACCTCTGGTCGCTCGACTACTCAGATGCTTGAACTTGCATGGGATGTGGGGGGAAAGGACCACCTTACATTTTTGATAAGTTTGAATGCAAATTTTACATCTTCTTCAATTATGAACAGACAATATATAGCAGTATTCACTATAGTTCTGATTTTTCACAGTATTTCCATAACTCAGATATTTTTCCATAACACATTATTGCTTCAAATCTTAACATGCCATTTATACTCATTACTACAGAGGTCTAGATTTTTAATATATTGCAAAAGCTGTGTAATAAATTCTCATTTATCATTTTGATAAGCACTATTAATAAAATTTCCTTCCCTTAACCATTAGGGAAATGCAGATCCAAACTAGTTCAAACGACTATCAAGAAAAACGCTGAGGTAGGGACGAAGCCCTGAGGTGCCGCTGAAGGACATGCGATCAGTACAGCCACAGAGCACAAAGCAGGCACTTACACAGAAGGGCCACCGGACAGCTGGGCCGCCCCGGAAGCACCGGAGACCCAGGAACAGACACATGGTTAAGGAAAATGTGATCTACATGCACAATAGACATACATGATACACATGCATGAAAATGTCATGTGTGTGTGGAGTAAATGTGAGGAAAGCACACAATACATGTGTATAAAAATGCCATAATGAAGTCCACTGCTTCATATCTAGACATTTTATCCTTTCTATTAATATTATTACATTTATTTCATTGGGAAGCGACTCTAATGATGACGGTGCACTCCTGCGGGTTCTCAAACTGTTTCCATGTGAGGTTCTAGGTAAGCACCATTCTTGGATGAGCCCCTTATACTGCAGCCTCTTCCTACAACACTTTCCCGGCTTCTTTTGTCCTCTCTACAACTCTTGACAATTGATGAGATACACACACGGACCTTTCAGCTTTTTTTTTTTTTTAAAGATTTTTTTTATTTATTATGTATACAACATTCCTTCCATGTATGCCTGCATGCCAGAAGAAGGTGCCAGATCTCATTATAGATGGTTGTGAGCCACCATGTGGTTGCTGGGAATCGAACTCAGGACCTCTGGAAGAGCAGCCAGTGCTCTTAACCACTGAGCTATCTCTCCAGCCCGACCTTTCAGCTTTTAACAGTTTTCTTTCCATCCAGTGACTCTCAATTTTGAGCTGGGTACCTGGAGCTCAAATAAGCCCAACTTTTAAGCAGAGACTGCTGAAAAGTGCCAGGATGGGGGAAAGGGATCACACAGCTGCCCTGTACCTATCTCGTGTGTGTGTGTGTGTACACATTCACCAAAAAAGGTAACTTTAGTGGGAGGCAGAGGCAGGAGGACTGTCACACAGAGAAAGAGAAAAAGGGGGGGGGTGGGGGTGGAGGGACTTAGGATGTGAAGTCACCCAAGGAACCCAACCTGGATTCAATCAGAAGGGTACCTGAGCCATAATGGAAAACTCTGCTACACCGATCATAAAGAGGATCGATGAGAGAGATGGTTGGCAGCAGTTTGGCACGACACCGGGAGCACACAGAGATCACAGACATTATACAGAATAATCAGGTGCCCTAAGTAGTTATGACATTGATCCATGCAGGGTGGATCCACGCCTTGTGACTGTGCACAGTTCTGGAAATGCTCCACACACCAGGATCAGTCTTCACAGAGCAGGGCCTGCACTTCCTGCTATTCCCGGGTAGTGTTCAAACCACATGGTAGGCACTGTTTCTTGTAGTGCACACGCGTGCGCACACCCCCCCCCCACACCCCTTCCAACCTCGACTAAGCCAGGTGAGCTGTCAGCACGTCTGAACTTCAGCACCTGGAAGGCTGAGGCAGGACTTCAAGTTCTAAAGCCAGTCTGGGCTACAAGAACCCTGTCTCAAAAAACAAACAACCCTAGGACTAGTCTAAGTCCCCACCCTGATTTCTGACTCTTACGACTGTATTTATCTTTAATTTTAAAAAGATGACATCATTACTTAACACAGAGTCATATATTAACTGCCTTCCTTTTTTCTCGATAGTACCGGGGATCAAACCCAGCACCTCAAACTTGCTGGGCAAGTGCTGTGGGAGAGGAGACGGCTACTGAACCCAAGCTGGAAAGCCCAAGTCCATCTTGGACAGCCACAAACCCTTCCCTGTGAACAACCATGGAAAGCGCCCTCAAACCAGGCTGGGACCACTCCAAACATGTCCCAGATTAGCTGAGATTTACAGGCTCACTGGGGAAAGCTACTGCATGTTTGAATTATTACCGAAGAAAATGCACTAAAAATACTTACTTGACTTAGAAAAAGTCAAATACTCTAGAAGAACTATTTGATCTTTGACACAGAGAAAGCCTGACTAAGCTCTGGCCAAACTTCTTTGACTTGCCCACTTCTCCATTTCTGAAAGACTTTCACAAACTTTTCCAACTACCTTTGGGAAAACCGAAGTTTAACAAACTCGTATTTTTAGCTTAGCAGTCTAATTTTAGGCATTGTGTTCAAGATGAACTAATCTCCAAGCTCCTCGGAGAGAGAAGCAACTTGCAACATCAAACGCTGCGGTGAAATCACTCTTGTAGACTATCCAATTATGCCCCAGGCTGAAGTTGTAACATTCCACCACACTGACCCAGTTAAAGAATAGTGGACGTGTTTTCCGTATCGAGTGTTTGTTTCTGTGCAGAGGACTAACTGAACTGATGAGAGATAAACACTCCACCATTAAAGCCGTGTTCCATTCAACCTATGTTGTTGATAGGACAGCTATTGAAAAGTTAGCTCAATTTCACGGTCACTCCCCTTCAACACTAGGTAAAGCATGGAGTAGGATCCACTCTCAAACTTCCCCGTTCATGCTCCGAGAGCTACCTTACGTCTTCTGCAAAGTGCTCGGACAACATGTGGAACGTGTTTTTGTTTTGTTTGCCATTTATCTTGGTAGTTTCAAGGTTAGTAAAAATCGCACACATGCAGATTAAGGAGCAGTTAGGAAAACTGCAGCATCTCAGATAGAGTGGTAGTAGGTGCGCATGGCTGTGCACAGGTGGGTCTCTACAGGAAGACAAGTTGCTGTTCTTAGACTCAATGGACTCCCAAGGTACGTGATTCAAAAAAGAAAGGTGGGAAGAAGCGAGGCATGCGCCAGTCTGGAATCAGGTCGAGTGGCTGAGGTAGGAGGATTGTTTCTAGTTCAAGGCCAGGCCGGGTCACAGAAAACAAAATAGAACAAAAGACGACAGATCATGGGCACAATAACCCTCCCTCCCCCCATCATTTATGTAGGAAATATTTACATGTATGAAAAATATTCACACTGATCCCTTCTCGTGTTTTTGACAATTTCCTGAGGTCAGCAGCAGCTTTCAGTTTATTGAACGCAATGCAATGAATCAAATTGCTGCATACGAAAATACGAAGATTAGTGGTCTGAGGAGGGGCAGCCAAGTCAACACACATGTTCTTAGAACAACTGTCGTCTTTGGTTGTCAGATGCTTAGGGGGGACAAGTTTGTGAACTAGAAGTCTAAATGCAGAAAATAAACAACTCTAAATTACACATTCATATAAATAGTTTGCTGTGGAGTAGCAGTCAACAATGGAAAATGGCAGAACCAGCCATTTATTTTCATTGTGCAGCTCTAAGCCAGGTGTGTTGGCACATGTTTGTGACCAAATTCAAGGCCAGCCTGTCTCAAAGATCAAAACAGACAGGGGTCTTGTCAGCTTCATCTTCCAACTCATTTTTAAGTCGGAGTTATTGTTTCTAAACTAAAACCATTAAGTTGGGTTGGGGATTGCAGCCTAGTGGTAGACCTAGTGGCTATCATACACAAGGTCTTGGGTTCAATTCCTACTAGCTAGAATGAACCCTGGGAGTCATGCACGGGAGGCAAGCACACTCTATCAGTGAGTTATGTGTCCTCACCCCCTTTATTCTGACAGGGCCTTGTCTTGAACTTCCTACCTCCTGGGCAGCCAGGACTGCCCGGGCTCCACGGGCTCACTTTTTGGTGTTAGGGATTGAGTTTAGGATCTGATAGCTTAGGCAGGCGCTCTACCACCACTGACCTTTCTTCCTAGTCCCGTTTCTTAATGTCTGTGTCATCTACCAGATGACTTCCAAATCCAAGATAACTCTTCTGACTGACAGTATGCCGTTTACTTGGGACCATGAAGACTCACACAAACACCTACAGTGCAATGTTCTTAGGACCACACTGAGATTTCACAATGGTTTCTGACAGGTTTCTAGAGATTAGTCTTTTATAACTTGGGACTCAAAGCAAAAAGAAACAACAACAACCTCAAACAAACAGAAAGCACATTACTACTTCAGTAAAATGAACAGAGCGAACAGCAGTGTATGGGAGGTGACTGTCTCACTACAGCCCTGGAATGCTAGGAACAGGCTGGCCTTAAACTCGCAATCTGCTTATCTGAGTACAGCCATTACGGGCGTGTACCTCCAAGCTCAGCTTTCCCCTTCCATTTTTACAATTTTTTTTTTAACATGCCCACCAAACGATAAAACTTAACCATAGAGAAACCAGTCAAATAAATGTAGGATTTGTGAAAAAGTAGGACTTTCCAGAGAAAAGAGTTAGCGTTGGGGAAAGTGTTAAAAGAATTTGTCTGCTAACTTAATAGTTTGGGGTTGGGGAAAGACAAATTCTTTGCTATTACTCACTGGGAAGAAGTGTCCTTGGCAATTATTTTCACATGTTTCTGAACAGTGGGGTGATACTGCTGTGTTTGATTAAAAATACGGTGTAGCTGAGCCTTTTTTCTGCCAAGTGTTAGTGTAGCTGGCCACTGTCTCCAGCACTAATGCTCAACAGAGCACACTTGGGGCACACTGAGGCCAGAGCGACGGGCGCTGGTCTAAGTCACAGCAACAACACTGAGAACACCATGTCTATGAAGACTGAGATTGACTTTTGACCATCTAAATCCGAAGCTCAAACTGACTGCTGAGGTGAGCCATTTTTAGATGACTGTCTTATTTCTGGGTATTTCAACAATTCTGATGAGACTTGGCTTCAGAAACAGAGCTTTAACTGGTAGGAGAGGAGGGGAAGGAGCAAGGATCTCACTGATGAACGCAGAGGCCACTGACCACACCACGAGCCATGAGGGAGAACTCCAGATGCACAGAACCCTACTTTCAGCAGAGGGGGAGGGCAAAGTGCTCCCGGAAGGCACAAGCTAGACCGCGCTCCCAGGCCTCTGCAGCTAAGAAGCGGCAGCCCTGAGACAGTACGCACATATACTCAGAGCAGAGGCGCTGACAGCGCTATAGCTTCTTCTGGGTTGTAGAAATGAAAACTTAAGCTCTATGTAAGGACAATTTCCCTGAATCCTGTAAACACACTGTAATAAATTATGTGACGAGTTCCATATTTAATTACAAAGATCTAAAAATGCCTTGAAAAGTCTTTCAGTATGATTCACACCACATGCCTCGAGGGTTTTCATTAACCCACAGGGACATAAGTACAAATGCCACAGAACCCCAAATACAGACATGATTTGTTAACCTTATCAAAAGTACTGCAAAAAGTTTTTGACATTAGCAACTTAAAAATGCTGACCGTGCTGATACACACTTGTAATTCGGTAACTCAGAGGACAGACTCCTAGTTCAAGCTCAACCTGGTCAAAGCAGGCAGTTTCAAGACAGGGAGACCTACACAGTTAAAACCCTGTTTCAAAACGGAACAAAAGCCACCAATACACATTCTAGACTCTGATGCCTGCTGACACCCTGGTATACAAGGTGCTATCAACTGAGAACGAGCCACGGCTACTTCTCCCTGTTCACATGGCGATTTCTACTAGAAGAGGAAGGGCAAACCACTTTGCAATCTGGTGCCTTCCTTTCCCACGTCCTCGTAGACTAGTGAACCGTCTGGCTGACATGGCTCATTCGACCCTCTCGTATACCTCTTAGCAAGTCACCTTCATTTAAGATCTTTCCTGCCAGGTATGGCAACACACACCATTAACCCCAGCACTTGGGAGGGGCAAAGGCAGGTAGATCTCTGGAGGCCCCATCCACAGAGTTCTAGGGCAACCAGGCCAACACAGAGAAACCATGAAAAACACACAAACAAACAGACAACCCTCAAAACCAAGTCTCCCTGACACCGCTGCACGGTGCTCTGAAACAAAGGGCAGAAGGGCTTCAAAGGCCATGTCCCTTTCTGACCCTCTCCTGCCCATGTTTCCCACACTCCCTCTCTCTCCCCAAAGGCAAGACTCATTTTCTCTAAGGAGAGTCAAGGCAAACAGAACTTTCTCCTGCAACACAAACCACCAAGTCCAGAATTACCCTACCCCTATTCTTCAAGGAAAGTGGTCTCTAAGCCCAGAGAAGGCCTCTAAGACCTCACCCCAGGAGTCGTCCTGATCTGACGGGCTGCTATTTCTGAAGACTGCTGGGTCATTAAAACACTGATTAAATAAATAGACTGTGCTTTCCTCCACCGTTCTGGCTTTTGTTAGACAAGTAATAACCAAACCCCTCATGCTAATTGAGAAGTCAATATTCTCTTCCCTACATGATATCTTAAGGACATGGAAAAAAATGTATAGGACAAGAAAGAAACACACGGCTGTTTCAGTCCCACAGACTGCACCACCTCAATCGAATATACTGACTGACAAATTCACAACCAGTATGTTGACCACTAAAGCATGTGTAGCCAATCATTTTGTTTTCAGGAAGGGTCTCATCTAAGTATCTGCTGGTCTCCAACTTGCTATGTAGCCAAGGTAGGCCCTGAAGTCCTGATACCCCCCATCCCCCGTCTTCACTTCCTGAGTACAGGGTCATAGGTCTGTACAACCATGCCCACAAAACCTGTATTTTAAATCTTTAGTATGTGTAGTGGCATTTTCAAAAATTGTCTCTTAAATATATTTGACCTAAGTCACACACATTTAAAGCACTGACTCCAATCTTAGCGCCTTAGATCTTATTGTTACATCTCACCTTTCTGGGTGTGCGTTTGTGTGCTGGGAACTGAAACCAGACCTTGTGTCCCTACCTCCAGCCAGGCGCCATGGCTCACATCTATAATGTGGCACCTGGGAAGCTGATGCAGGGGATCCTTGAAAGTTCAAGGCCATTCTAGCTTACACATAGGGTGAAACTGTTTCTTTAAAAAAAAAAAAGGGGGGGTGGCAAGGAAAGATGGCTTGGCAGTAAAAGGCACTGGCTGCTCTTCCAGGGGACCCAGGTTCAAATCCCAGCACCCACACAGCAGCTCATAACTGTCGGAAACTCCAAGATCTGATTACCTCACACAGACATACATGCAGGCAAAAACACCAATGCACATAAAAGTACCTATTTCTTTTTTTTAAAAAAGGAAGATGTTTAATTATCTCTGAATTCTTGGTGACTTGCTATAGCAACTATTTTCTATTCAAGTATGAAACAAAGATCTGAAAGCATTTATTTATCAGATCTGGGTTTAAGAGAGGAGTAAGAACAGGAGTTTCCGAATTCATTTCTGACTCACAGGACTCAGGAGTTAATGTCAGCTCTCAGGAATCACGAACAGAAGCCACTGCTTCAGAGACACCAAAAATGAAGACTCTTCAGTTTTAAGATTCAGCACTATGCTGTGTTGATATGGCACAGTGTCTCTTGTCTTCAGAATGACTACTGTACTCTAGTGTTTTCTCACTCTCTTACTTGGTTTTTTTTTTTTTTTTTAAATGAGGGCATTTACGAGATGAAGAACAGAGTTCAGACCAAGTGTGGTGGTGTACATCTTTAATCCCAGCATTTGGAAGCAGGGCAGACAGATCTATGAGTTAAGGCTGACTCAAAAATTGGGAAAGGAAGGAAGGAAGGAAGGAAGGAAGGAAGGAAGGAAGGAAGGAAGGAAGGAAGGAAGGAAGGAAGGAAGGAAAAGTTAGAGTTTATTTTCTTACAAAGTTAACTGGTCTCTGAGGATCATATCTGACTTTATCACCAAGGAGTTCCCTGGCAGTGTATCACTGGTAGCCCCTGCCTCTACAGCCAATCCAAACACTACATTCCCTTTGCTTATTAGCCAGAGGAGCTCCAAAGATCCCGAGATCTTTGGCTGCAGTGTGGCAGCACTAGCACTCGGGAGGCTGAGGCAGGGGAGCCACAGAAAAAGCTGAAGCCAGTCTGAGTTATATAATACTGTGACTCCTCAAAGAAAAGCTGGGTGAGGGTGGAGCAAAGGAAGAAAGTTAGGAGAGCATTTTTCATGGCTGCTTCTGCTCACCTAAGAGAGGTACATGGACCCTCAAGCTACTTATTAATTTGAGTAGCTATATGATCGATCCACTTCGGTTTCTAGAACACAACTATTCCCATGGCTCACACAGGAGTCTGTCAGGCAGAAGAGAAGCCATGTCAATACAAGGTTCTTGTGTGACTGTGCCCCGGAGCTCATCGTGGAGAAAGAGACCTGAAACACCAACTGGACAGAGCTCGATTTCCTCTGAGAGCTTTGGCATTTACAATGCCTTCCTTCAGAAGGGCCACTGAGAAAAACTTTATTCACTGTGATTTCCAAGAACAGCCTGCAAGTATATAAACTAACAACTTTCTTTGCTAGCTCAATTTACTGATTCTTTTAAAACATTAGGAAAAAGAGAGAAACAAAAATTTATTTTAAGCTGCTCAAACAAAGATCATACACATTTGGAGGCTGGCAGAATAACTACCGACACACACTGTGTGTGCACTAGGAAGTACTGAGAGTCTCCAAAGCCACACACACACACACACACACACACCCTGGGAGGATTGGCACGGGCAGACAGTCCTCAGTCCCTTGGAAAAGCAATGCTAAGTCTCCTGGGAGAAAGATGATTCAAACATATTCACTCTGGCTCATCTCTAGAGAGGACAGGGCCAGGAACACGGTGTCTCTCTTTCCTAATTTAGTTATCTTTTCCCCCAATGCTAGAACATCATATAAGAGCCTACCTGACATTTTGGAGCATTTGCTGTGCTGGGATTGATATTCCGTATTGCCTAAGAGTAAAAAATAAGACGGATAAAAATTACTGTAAGCCACATGGCCTGGCTGCGTAGGCCGATTATAAACTGTATCCAGACATCTCACCATAGCACAGAATTCCCAAGCGACCCAAGAAACAGCAGGCTAAGAAGGACAGGAGCCAATGGAGTCACCACAGAACAGACTGGCCCTCACAGTCGCAGCACTGAGGACAGACAGCAAGACTTGGCACCAAGACAAAGGCAAAATTTAGTAACAGTCAGGTAGGCTCTTTGCTTCTGTGTTAGAGGAAGCGGGAAGAGATAACTTTCAATGTTTCAGTGATAAGACACAGCTGTCGATGCAAGTTCACAGAGGCCTTAGGATGTCCTCAATTTATAGACTGCTAAACAAAATAGTCCATTAGCATCAGAACAGAGATCTGTCCCTTCAACACAAGGCAATAGTAGGTAGCAGAGAAAAGTAGCAGAGGTCACCCAAAGAAGCGGGCCATTTTGTTCAGGACCCACCACCCAAGAACAGTTAGAAAAATTCTTTAGAAGTAGCAGAACTGGCCCACCAAGAAAACCAGGCTGATTGATGTAACACAACAGAGTGACAACAGAACATTTCTTGACTTTAAAACTGAATGTAAAAACGAGAAAACATTGACATTATAAATTAAGTGAGCCCCTTATTATGAAAGTTTCTTAATTTTTAGTAGCCCACATGCATGTAAAATTGAAACTTGCATTTACTTTGCCCATTTAGTACTTGGTCACAACACATAAAGATAACAAAAGAGGCTTTATTTTTTATTTCTTCCAATAGCCATACACTGAAATCCTTGCTATGCTACTTTGTTTCAGTCTTTTGTACAATTGTACCCTTTTTACAAATGGTTTTACAAGACCATTCTCCCATCATCTGTTGGCATAAACTTTGCCAGTCACATCTGGATCACAGGGACACACTATAAACAAGGGCCAACATTAAGGATAAGTCTCTCTGGGATTCCATGACTCAGCTTACTGTATCTTTAAGGTCAACATTCTAGAAACAGAAGTGTAATGTATAAGTGTTTTTAAATGTACATAGTACCTCTGATTTGGAAAAAGGCAGCTTGGGAAGAGCAGAAACTATTTTGTGTTTGTAACATCTTGGGGGGGAGGTAATAAACAAGACAGTTGGTTATTTTACAACCAAAAGAAAACTAGAGAAAGATAAAGAAGATTCTCCTTTTATACATTCTTGACTATTGTTCTAGGTTACCATCTATTCAGAGTTCACATACACATTGGAAAAGATCTACTGCTTAGCCAAAGACCAATTCCCCACTATCAACAATATCTTAAATGCTAGAAGTAAGATAAAAACAACAGACAAAATGGTTGGGTGGGGCTGGGGATTCTGTGAGCCCAGGGACTCAGACGCGCTAGGCAAATGCTCCTTCTGGACTACACCTCAGCCCCAAACTTGTTTTCAGAAATTTCTTACTCAGCCTGAACACCAACAGTGTGTTCTGAAGGGAAGGGTCTCAAGCTCCTCGCTGTCAGGTCCTCCTGCCCCTCAACGTGAAAACAACACACCAAAAGACACGTGCAGTCTAAACTTGGGGATCACTGTAATCTGTCTTAAAGGAAATTCTTTGCTTTAGCAATGCTGAAACATGTCATTAAAGAAAATGGCACACTGGTATACTCTCTACCAAGATGTCTTTCTCCAGGGATGGCCCCGAGCTCTGGGAAACACGGCGTCTGAAGCATGTGCCCTTGCGACAAGCATCTTGGCTTCTTTTGGTTTCTGTTCAAACTGCAATGTCTATGGCCCAAACAGATAATTTTCATGTGTTCTTTTATTTTTTGTTTGCTTTGAGATAGGGTCTCATGAAGCTCAGGCTGGTCTTCATATTACTATATAGCTAAGGCTGCTCTTGAACTCCTGATCTTTCTGTACTGGCTTTCCAAGTGCGGGGTAAGAGGTGTGAGCCTGGCTAACACAGCTCTTCATGTTGCATGACCATGAGTTACAGGGTATGTAGCCTAAGGTCAGTCAAGGAACAGGACAACGACCGGCCAAGACCCTACTTTCATGAAGTCAACATTCCCTTAACAAAAACTAAGATAAAAACAGAGACGCGAAAGAGAAAGGCGTGACTCTAACCTGTGGCCTCACCTGCCGCAGTAACTCTTGCTGCTTCAAGCGCAGTCTCTCCTTCTCCATCTGCAGCTGCTGCAGTTGCATCTGCTGCTGCTGGTTGGAGTTGCCCCCACCCAGGACGCTTCCCTGCGGGCTCTGGGGAGCCAAGGGTGGCGGCTGTTTCACTGGAGCACTCTGAGTGATTCTCTGGTTCATGGCTGAAATGAAACAGAGGTGTGTCCTGAAAAAAACTAGCAAAGGATCACTTAGGTATGCAAGCAAGAACACAGATGGTCAGCCAGACATCCCTTAGAAGCCACCACACGTCTGATGGCTGTGACTCATTGCTGCCTTCACAACTGTTACAGAAGCCCAATCAAAGCATAAGCCACCACGAGCCGTACAAACACAGTCAAAGGCCACAGCGAGGTGCGTGGCAGATAAAGGTATTTACCACATATGAAACAGGATGGAATGGCACACTTCTGCTGAGAGAGAGGAGGCAGAGGCAGAAGAATCTCCAGGAAACTCCTTGTGGGTTGGGTAATCTAGGGCACGCAGGGAGAAGACTGTCTCAAAAGTAAGATGGAAAGAGAATTGATGCCAAAAAGTTGTCCTCTGACACCCACACACAATCTGTGTGCATGCATGAACCATTAAAAACAAGGTTGGAGACTTTCTATAAAGGATATGAATTCAGTGACCCTGCGTGGCCCCTTCCAAGTAAGCCTGCATGTAGGTAGGTTTCATTAACATGACCGTAACCCGGACATACCATCCGGAAAGTCAGCTGTTGTCACTGAACCCATGTCATCCATTTGGACTAGAGGAACCCGTTTTCTTCCCAGGGATCAAACTCAGCTCACCAGGTTCAGAGGCAGTGCCTTTACCACCCAAGCCTCTTGCCTTAGCCATCTTGTATCAACCCGACAGCATCTCTTAAAGAGTAAAACAAGAAATCCTTCCCAACAACATCAGAGGCAGCACGTCTGATGCTTTACAAGGACATTAAAAAGAAAGTAGAATTAAATCACTCTTTACCTACTAGCTTCCAGGATAAGGCCTTGTACATCCTGCCCTCATCTCTGAGCAAACCAGACCTTCCCAGTGTACAGTTATGAATCTTCATGGGCCATGGGTCTAGCTGAATGGCATTAACACGTACGTGCCTGTCTGTGAAAGGCCCAGGGTTCAATCCCTGTGGTAGTTGATGGGTCTTAGAATAACCTGGAAGACATGCCTCTAGTATTCTCTGTGAGGATGCTTCCAGATAGGCTCAGCTAATGAGTGAGGAGCCAAGCTGAACATGGGTGGCATCAACTCACAACTGGGTACCCAGACTGAATAAAGGGGGGAGGGAGAAGGCCTGCAGGAGAGATGCAGTCTCTCATTCCCCACAGTGATGAACAGAAAAAGTCTTCCTTCAGGTCAAAGCCATAACACCATAACACCACAGGAGCAGAATAGGACCGATAAACAAGTGCAAAGAACAGTTAAGAATTATCCACCAAGGAAGACATTCTAGCTATTGGTATAAAACTTGAAACAGGAACCCTACCTTCTCTTTCATCTACCTAGTCCTCTAAGATGTCAGCAGGATGGTGATACAGAACAAGAACACTGGAAGGGAAAATCAAGACCATTCTGTGCGAGCCAGATTTCAGCAAGACCTGAGCTGTTCTCAGACTACAGTGCTTTGTCAATTTTATTTTTATTCCTCCCCTTGTTCCTACACTTTCCACCTCAGCCCAGATTTTCTGTATCCCCTCTCCCTTCATAATTTTTTCAGTTACATTTAGTTAGTTTAGATTTACTTCGGCAGAGGATTCAAGTTAGTAAACTTATTTCCCAAGCCACTTGCTGCATACGTGTATTTTGGAATAGAGAATCATTCCCCAGTGTCTGTCATAGACACCTTCTACTGTGACTTCACAAGCCATGACGCATACTTAGAAGCGTATCTTTTAGGTGTCCAAGACTATACTTTGGATCTTTAAAAGAATTTCCGTAAGCATGTAGAAACAGAAATAATACAGTGAGCCTCATGCGTCTGTCCCTTACCACTCCCCAAGTCATCAACTGACAGCTAAACTTGCTGCACCTCTATCTTCCCTATTTTCAGACAAACAGTGCTCTCAAGTCAGTTCTCTCATTCTGACTCTTCAAAGGAAGTCAAACAGGACAGGAGGCAGAGCTAGAGATCACAGAGAGGTGTGCTTCCTGACTTGCTCGTCCTTACTGGCAGAACCCAGAACCACCAGCCTATGGATGACACCAGCCAGAGCAGGCTGGGCTCTTTCCCATCAATTACTAAATAAGAAAATGCTCTACAGGCCTGCCTACAACCCTAATCTCAGTTGAGGGTCCCTCCTCTCAGATGACTTTAGCTTGTCACACTGACATCAGCCATCGAGCAGTCCCTCTTACTGTGCATTCCAAACACCAGATGGCTCATAAGCACCAGGTGATTCTGTCTCCACCCCCAATCTCACAGTAGTACTAAGACTACAGGTGCAGCGCAAGGCATCCCGCCCTTCACGTGGGCTCCAGAGAGTAAACTCAGGTTCTTCAGGCTATCATGGCAGCCCTCAAATATGAGAAACTCAGACTAACATTTCAAAACACATAAACAGTAAAATAACAACAACATGATTAGGGCTGGAGAGATGACTCAGAAGGTTATTAAGGGCACTGACTGCTCTTCCAGAGGTCCTGAGTTCAATTCCCAGCAACCACAATGGTGGCTCACAGCCATCTGTAATGAGATCTGGTGCCCTCTTCTGGCAAGCAAGTATACAGACAGACAGAACATTGTATACGTAATAAAATAAAAATCTTAAAAAAAAATGATTACACTGCTTAAACCCATCAGTTCCTTATTGTGTTTATAGTATCTGTCAATTGGTTTTTAAAAAATAATTCGTTTAAAACAGAATCTAAACAATGGTCACAGGATGCAGCAGACACAAATCCTAAATGTGTTTTAATAAAATGATTCTTTAAATTCATTCTTTCCTTAGGAGTCCAAATAGTAGCAATTTACCAATCCTCCACAGGCATTAATCTGAAGTTCTAATTTTGCCATATATCCTGATCACCTGAAATTTAGTTTCTGCAGGTTTTAGGACTATTTAGGATGGGCTGGCTCCACAGCATCTTATTCATCCCGACAATAATCGGGATACCATTTTGGCTGGTGTCCTTGTGCGACAGAGGACCTGAGCTGCTTTTTCTGGTGCCTTTAAGTCATGAAAAGGTATTCCAGGCTCACTGTGCCCCATACCAGATTTCAAGCACACCCTCAGTACTAACAGCCACAAAGTCAATTTCACTTGTCTGAGGGCAAAAGAGAATATATCCACCCCAGTGTGTTTGGCTAGGCCTATTCTAAAGTCTGAACAATTTCCTGTGTTCCTTCCCCCTCTTGTTGGGGAGAGCAATCCTAAGGCTTCAAGGATGCTGTACAAGCACCATGCTCGTGTGTGCTTCTTCACGATAATCTATCATTGCTGCTGGTTATTTGACCGCATCACCATTAGCCCAGGCTGGCCTCAAACTCCCAACCCTTTTGTACCAGTGTCCCAAATGCTGGGATTCCAGGCATTTCTGGCTGGGCCATGCCATTTGTTTCCTCACAGTGTATGTGGTAGGGATGGGGAAATTGTTTGCTTGTGATAAAAGGTAGCCATGAGTTCTTTCTGCTTTTAGACACCTTCTAAACTTCCCTTATTTATTCTCCATGGGTTCATAGCTTTCACTTAATAATTTTTCTGTCATCTATACTGGTTATTTCTTATTTCTATTTCTGAATAGTCTACTGTGGTGTGCAGTCTAATTAGACCACAGCACCGCCCTTCTCTCTAGTGCTGTCACACAGTGCACAGACAGCCACACACAAGGACACCCTTCATGTTTAAAGAGTTAATAAAGCAGGGTGTATTCTTAAAAAGTAAGCCTCTAATTTCTCTGGCAAAAGAACAGGATGAGCTGTTTTTTAAAAGCTTTATTTTTATTTTGTGTATGTTTTGCCTGCATGTACATCTGTGCACTCAGAGGTGGCTGGACTCCCCTGGAACTGGAATTACTACTGTGAATCACCTTGTGGACCCTCTGCAAGAGGAACAGTGCTAGTAACCTTGAGCCACCTCTGCAAGCCCTAAGGTAAGCTACTGATACTAGATCATTGGTGATATCTTGGAGACATAACCTGCAGTTAGTTAATCCTTAAGTGTCTGTATTAGGGCAAGTCTGGGTCAGTCAACTAACTGTAGTGATATTTCATCTATATTTTAATAAATAAAGCTTACCTGAAGACCAGAATGCAAAACAGACACATCAGTCAGTCATACAGGCCAGTAGCACACACCTTTTCTTTTCTTCTTTTTCTTTCTTTTTTCTTTAGCTATTGGACAGCTGGCTTTCTCTCTCTACCGTAGGTAGCGGGCTCTCCCTGAACCCCATTCTCGGGCTGCTGCCAAACCAGGCAGCTGCCTTGAAGTGAGTTAGGCTTTTTTATTTTTTTGAGATAGGCTTTTACTGTTCAGCAACATTACCGGTAGATATGGGAAGATAATTGGGGATTCTTAAACGGGGAAATTAGTTAAAACATACTTTCCTCCCACATTAAAAACTGGGAGAAACCATTATAATGGAGGGATTTGGTCTCTGTATGACAGTTTGAAATGGAACAAATGAGGATATCTAATTTAGATGGGATTCATGTAATCTCAATTGTACACATTATCAGCTTTTTGTCTTATCGCTAAAAAAGTTGGATAATTTGAATGCTAAGATACAGGCCTTAGAAAAACACCCTGGATTTGTGCCATGAAGAGCTTTGAATGCTTGGGACAAAATTGGAAAAATAGGAAAAAATATTGAGTCATTTACTAATGCATACAGGGCCCAAGAGAAAACCTTCAAAGATTTCTTACAAAGATTAACATCTGCAGTAAAGAGAATAATAAAAATGATAACAAATTCAGAAGCTAGACAAACAATAATTGAATCTCTTGCTTTTAAATATGCCAATTATAGAGCAGGCTTGAGCCAGCGACCTCTGCCAGAGCAAGTTTGAACCAGTGACCCCCGCAGGAGCAAGTACAAGAGAGCAACCACTGAGGGAGCAAGCCTGAGTCAGCAATCTCCACTGGAGTACTTTCAAATTAGCAACCTCCCACTACACAGGAGCAGGTCAAAACCACTCCCCCAATGTAATGGATTCTGTCCCTTTAAGGGAAAGCCATGCCCACTCCTCATCTGCCTGCAAGCCTGCAGTCGCAGATTCATTCTGCTCTCTCTGTCCCCACTGCTCTTGGGAGAGGCAGGTGGGCTTTTCCGCTCCCACCTTCCTTCTCTCTCTCTCCTTTTTTCTTTCTTTCCCTCCATAATCCACCTTAATAAATGTGTAACTTTAATACCCGTCTGGTCTTATGGACCTGCTGCCGCTGCCATGGCCTCCCGCACAAGCTGCCGGGGACCCGTTGCCATCGGAGACCTGTCTTCTGCCACCCGCGAGGACCCATAGAAGCTGCAGGGACCCCAATTAATTAAAAAGAACAACAAATGGTGCTGTGATTTGGATAGGCCCTCCTGTTCCAGTTATTCTCTAGGAACCAGGATCCTGAACCAGGTGTTTTATTTGGTGAGTCTACCATGTCACTTCCCCTAGCTAAGATTGTGGTTCAGACTGACCCGGGGTCACTCTGCCCACATTAACACTGCACACGTGCGGTGCATTTGACTGGGGACCCGGTTCCCTTGGACTCTTCTCTTTTTTCCATTTCTTTTTCTTTTTTCCTCTCGCCGTAAAAAGCCGCTTGGAGCAGCTTCTGACCCTCTCTGGCTTCCAGTCGCTGGGACTGCATCCAGTCAGGCTTTACCTTTCGACCCATAGGTCTACTTGGAGGACACTCCCCTATGAGGTCTTGGAAAGTCGCTCTGATTCGCCGTTTTGTGGGTTTACACAATTTTAGCTGTCGGGTAGTGAGTCCCCCCACCACCACCAATTCCAGCCATGGCTTATGGCACACGGTGAGGCTTTTTTCAGTTCCAGCCTTTTGCTTCTCTCTGCGGCTTGGGCTTGTGCATGTCGGCTCAGCAAGAGGGCGGATCATGCCTCTAGGTCTCTTATTATTAAGCTTAAAATCCCTGTAGCTCAAAAATTATGGCTTTTTCATACAACGTGTGGCTGTTGCCATTTTGACTAGGGTCAAATGACTTCGTCGCCATCTTGGCTGAGGGTCAGATCAGGTGACCGGGTTCCACCATCTTTATTGAGGTATTCTCCGCCTGGTTCTTCACTATTTACTCTCTAGCCTGGTCAGGTGATCAGGTTCTTCCATCTCTACTGAAGCATTCCCTGTCTTGTCCTCTTATGTTTTTGTCTCTAAATTTCTCTTGCTGACTCTGTTGCATGTGTGTCCTATGCAATGGCATGTCTTTGGTAAGGCCCACCAAGGCATCCACTTCACACAATCCCTGCTCTCTGTGTGTGTGTGTGTGTGTGTATGATCATACATGTAACTTAAATGCACCTATGCTTAATGTTATAATTATTCATTGTATCTCATTTCAGACTACAAAACAGTAAGTCTCATGTTTTAAACTGGTATGTACTTTTAAGCTTCTTACAAAATATTAAGCTGTTCTCTAATATTGTCAGTTCTGCCATTAACCTTCTATTGCAAGCAGTTTTTCTTCTTTCTGTCATTTTACGAGTGTAAATCTTACCTGTTAAGTCAAGAGCCAATGCGGTCAAGCTCAGACCCAGCTCTCCAGGCAGATTCTAAACTGTAATTATACCTAATGAACAGCCATCAACTGCTCAGAGATCTGGGGAATATGGCATTTATTAAAAAAACTTTTCATAACAAAAAGAGAGAAGTTGGCTGCCAACAGCACCCCGCTTCCTCCAAGGAAGACACAAGACAAATGGGCATACAACAACGTCCGTCCACAGTTGGCTTCACCACTGGGCCTGGGCAAAGCTGCCTTTCATCTGAGCTGAGGATTTCCTGATGTGGACAGAATTGCTGGAATCGATAGCCTAACTTCTCTGAAAAAGGTAGGCCTGTCTTCCTGCAGATTTCTTAGCCCACAAGATCTTCTGTAATCTGGCGGGCCCTGTGCTAAACAGCAAAAAGGCAAATGCGACCTTCAGCGATCATGGAGGACCCAAAAGGGGAGCAGCTCTGGGTGCCAACCAAGTAGTTCTCTATCATTTTTTAATCAGTAACTCAACTAAAATTTTATCCTTCCCAAGGATCTCTGATGCAGTTGATAGCTGAGAGGCTTTGTCAGTTTAAAAAGACAACCTCACTAAACAAGTTTCAGATCAAATTTTTCTCTTTCATGATGCCTTCCATAGTCTTAAAAATACTTTTCATTATGCAAAAATATCTGTCACAATCATTCTAACATAAATAGACTACTGTTTATACAATGTATGTGTCTAAAACTTCTGTTTTCACAAACCCAAAGAATTCTTGTGAGTTCCAGAGAGCCAAATTAAAGGATCCACCTTAAACAGGTCAGAAACACACCCCCTCAATTCCCTGGGCCTAAATTTTTTTTCCTTAATTTAACTCTGTTCTTTGTTCTGCCAACACCATAAACAGGTGTAAGAGGCACCAGACATTTCCACACACACAAACACCGGACAGGAGCAAAGACACCAGCTATGCCAGGATGTGGCCAGCACCAGCCACCTCAGGTTCCTCCCTCAAAAGACGATGCCTACAAATAAGCCAGAAGCAGTCTTGAGAATCCGCCGCCCCAATTCCTTCAACCTGTGGTGCTTAATTCACCCGCTTTTTTTTATTATGAAAAAGAGCTGGGAGCGTAATGGATTCTGTCCCTTTAAGGGCATGCCACGCCCACTCCCTCCCCCATCCACTGAGGCAGGCTGATCTTCAGCTTAGGTGAGAGCTCCCTCTTTTCTGTCTTCTGGAGAGGCGGCTTTTGCCTCTCTCCCCTCCCCCCACTTCTGTCTCTCTCTTCTCTATCTCCTCTATTTCTCCCTCTCTGTCTCTCCTCTTCTCCCCTCCATAACCCTAATAAGTGTTCAACTCTACTCTACATGGTGTGCCTATCCATGTCTCTGACTCCTGCCTGCCCGCCATGTGTCTCCCTGCCTCGAACCAGCCAGCAGGCCCTAATGATTTCCAGTATTGCACAGTGACCACAGGGACCACTAAGCAACCTCCAGGATGACTGGAACCATGGCCCTGACAGTACACGAGAAGCAACCATCTGAGCCTTTGATCCACTGGCACCTGGAAGACTGATCACAGGGACACAGACAGCCCTAACCACACCAATCAGAGGAAAGGACAGATAGACAAGGTTAGAACACATGCAACACAACACCAATAAAAACTAGTGGCCATGCAACAACAAGACTTGAACAACCAAATATAGATGAAGCAGAAGAAATGACCTAAAATATAACTTTAGGAGAATGTTTGAGACCCTTAAAGAGGAAATGGAAAAAAAAAATCACTCAAAGAAATGGAGGAAAAGAAAAAAAAATTGGAAGAAATCACCAAATCCCTTAAAGAAAACCAAGAAAAATCACAGGTAAAAGATTAAAGAGCTAAACTCCAAAATAGAGACAATAAAGAAAACGTAAAGCGGGGAAATGATAGAAACAAAAATTATGAGAAAATGATCAGGAACCACAAATGCAAGCAAAAACAGCAGAATACAAGATATGGAAGCGAGAATCCCAAGTACTGCAGATACAATAAAGGAAATAGATGTATTATTGGTCAAAAAAAAAAATCTAACAAAGCCTTAATCACAAAATCCAGGAAATATGGGATACCATAAAAAAACCAAACCTAAGAATAATAGGGATAAAAGGACTCTAGCTCAAAAGCACAGAAAATATATTCAACAAGATCAAAGAAGAAAATTTCCACAACCTAAAGAAAGACATGCATATGAAGATACAAAAAGCTTACAGAACACAAAAAAGACTGGATCAAAAAAAAAAAAAAGAATAAATAAAAGAGTACCCTCGCCACATAATAATCAAAACACTAAACATACAGAGTAAAGAAAGACTATTAAGAGCTGCAAAGGAAAAATGTCAAGTAACATATAAAGGCAGACCTATCAGAATTACAGCTGACTTATCAATGGAAACCATAAAAGTCAAAAGGCCCTGGGCCACTCATAGGCAGACATTAAGAGAGCATGGATGCCAGCCCAGATGACTATGCCCAGCAAAACTTTAAATCACCATAGAAGGACAAAACAAGATATTCCATGACAGAACCAGATTTAACCAATACTTAGCTACAAACCCAGCCCTACACAAAGTACTAGAAGGAAAACTCCAACCCAAGGAAGTTAGATACAGCCACAATAGCACAGCCAATAAATGATCTCACAACACACACACTAACATCACCAACAATAAAAACTAAAATAACAGGAGCTGGCAATCACTGGTAATAATTATCCCTTAATATAAATAGACACAGGCTAACAGATTGGATACAAAAACAAAATTCATCCTTCTGCAGCATACAAGAAACACACCTCAACTTCAAAGACAGATATTGTCTCAAAGTAAAAGATTGAAAAAAAAAAACTTTTCCAATCAAATGGACCTAAGAAAAAAGCTGGTGTAGCTATCCTAACATCTAACAAAATAGACTTCAAACTAAAATCAATCCAAAGAGACAAAGAAGAACATTTCATATTAGTCACAGGAAAAATCCATCAAGAGGAAATCTCAATACTGGACATCTATGGTCCAAATACAAGGGCACCCTCATGAAAAAGAAACACTTCTAAAAGCTTAAATCACACATTAAACCTAATAGTGGGAGACATCAACACCCCACTCTCACCACTGGACAGGTCAGTCAGACAAAAAATTAACAGAGAAATAAGGGAACAAACAGATGTTATGACTCAAATGGACTTAACTGACATCTATAGAACATTCCATCCAAACATAAAAGAATATCCCTTCTTCTCATCACCTCATGGATGGAACCTTCTCAAAAATTGACCACATACGAGGTAACAAAGCAAACCTGAACAGATATTTTTAAAAAATGAAATAATCCCATGTATCTTATTGGATCACCATGGCTTAAAATTAGAATTCAACAGCAACACTAATTCCAAAAAGCCCACAAACACACAGAAATTAAGCAATGCTCACCTGAATCATCAATGGGTCAAGGAAAAAAATAAAGGAAGAAATTAAAGACATCCTAAAATTCAAAGAAAATTACCACACAACATAACCAAATTTATAGGACACAATGAAAGTAGTGTTAAGAGGAAAGTTCATAGTACTAAATGCCTTAAAAAAAAAAAAAAAATCCCACACTAGTGAGTTTACAGAACATCTGAAACCTCTACAACAAAAAGAAACAAACTTACCCAGGAGAACTAGCCCTCAGAAAATAATCATATTAAGAGCTGAAATCAACAAAATAGAAACAAAGAAACCAATACAAAGAATCAATGAGACAAAGAGTTGGTTCTCCAGAAAATCAACAATAGACAAACCTTTACCCAAACTAACTAAAAGACACAGAGAGAATATCCAAATTAACAAAATTAGAAAGGAAAAGAGGGACATAACAATAGACACGAAGGAAATCCAGAGAATCATTAAGTCATATTTCGAAAACCTGTACTCTACAAAATTGGAAAACGTGAAATAAGTAAATAAACAACTTTCTGGATAAATATCACTTACCAAAAGTAAATCAAAACCAACATGGCACGTTAAATAGACCTATAACTGCTAAAGAAATAAAAACAGTCATCAAAAGTCTCCCAACCAAAAAATGACCAGAGCCAGAAGGTTTCAGCTCAGAATTCTACAAGACTTTCAAAGAAGAACCAATACTCCTCAAATTATTCCACGCAATAGAAACAGAAGGAACACTACCAACTCTTTTTATGAGGCTACAATTACCTTGATACCCAAACCACAAAAAGACATTACTAAGAAAGAGAATTACAGACCAATCTCACTCATAAACATTGATGCAAAAATACTCAATAAAATACTGGCAAATCGAATCCAAGAACACATCAAAACCATCATCCATCATGATCAAGTCAGCTTCATCCCACAAATGCAGGCATGGTTCAATATATGAAAATCTGTCAATGTAATCCACCATATAAACAAGCTGAAAAATAAAACCACATGATCATCTCATTAGATGCCGAAAAAGCATTTGACAAAATACAACATCCCTTCATGATAAAAGTATTGGAGAGAGTAGGGATACAAGGAACATACCTAAACATAATTAAGGCAATATACAGCAAGCCAGCAGCCAACATCAATCTAAATGGACAGAAACTCCCAGCGATTCCACTGCAATCAGGAACAAGACAAGGTTATCCACTCTCTCCATATCTATTCAATATAGTTCTTGAGGTCCTAGCTAGAGCAATAAGACACCAAAGGGAGATCAAGAGGATACAAATTGGAAAAAAAAAAAAAAAGTCAAACTCCACTATTTGTTGATATGATAGTTTACATAAGTGACTCCAAAAATTCTACCAAAAAATTCTACAACTCATAAACACCTTCAGTAATGTAGCAGAATACAAGATTAACTCAAAGAAAAAAAAATCAGTAGCCGTTCTTTACACATACGATAAATGGACTTAGAAATCAAGAGAAACATCACCCTTTATAATAGTCACTAATAGCATAAAATATTTTGAACTAACTAACCAAAAAAGACCTGTATAACAAGAACTTTAAATCTTTGAAGAAACTGAAGAGGACTCCAGAAAATGAAAAGATCTCCCATGCTCTTGGATAGGTAGAATTAACATAGTACAAATGGCAAAGTTAACAAAAAGCAATCTACAAATTCAATGCACTGCCCATCAAAAAAATCCCAGCAAAATTCTTGAAAGACCTCAAAAGAATGGTACTCAACTTCATTTGGAAAAGCAAAAAACCCAGGATAGCCAAAACAATCCTGGGCAATAAAAGATCTTCTGGAGGCATCACAATCCCTGACTTCAAACTCTAATACAGAGCTCAGTACTGAAAATAGCCTGGCATCGGCATAAAAACAGACATGGATCAATGGAATTGAAATGAAGATCAGATCAGATATCAATCCATGCACCTACAAACACCTGAGTTTTGACAAAGCAGCAAAAAACATCAAATAGAAAAAAAAGCATAATAATCAACAAAGGGTGCTGGTATAACTAGATATCAACATGTAGAAGAATGAAAGTAGACCCTTATCTATCACCATGAACAAAACTCAAGTCCAAATGGATCAAAGACTTCAACAAAAAGCCAACCACACTGAACCTTATAGAAGAGAAAGTGGGAAGTACACTTGAAAGCATCGGCACAGGAGACCACTTCCTAAATAGAAACCCAGCAGCACAGACACTGAGAGAAACAATAAATGGGACCTCCTGAAACTGAGAAGCTTCTATAAAGCAAAAGACACAGTCAACAAGTCAAAACGACAGCCTACCGAATGGGAAAAGATCTTCACCAACCCCACATAGGATAGAGGCTGATCTCCAAACTATACAAAAAACTTAAGAAGCTGGTCATCAAATAATCCAGTTTTTAAAAAATGTGATAAAGACCTAAACAGAGGAATCTAAAATGACTGAAAGACACTTAAAGAAATGCTCAACATCCTTAGCCATAAGAGAAATGTAAATCCAAGTAACTCAGATTCCATATTACAACTGTAAGAATGGCCAAGATCAAAAACACTGATGACAACTTATGCTGGAGAGGGTGTGGGGAAAAGGGAACACTTCTGCATTGCTGGTGTGAATGCAAGCTGGTATAACCCTTTTGGATGTCAGTGTGGAGATTTCTCAGAAAATTAGGAAACAACCTTCCTCAAGACCCAACAATACCACTTTTAGGTATATATCCAAAAGATGCTCAATCGTGCCACAAAACATGTGCTCAACTATGTTCATAGCAGCTTTGTTTGTCATAGCCAGAACCTGGAAAAAAACTAAATGCCCCTTGACCGAAGAATGGATAAGGAAAATGTGGTACATTTACACAATGGAGTACTACACAGCAGAAAAAAATAACGACAGCTTGAATTTTGCAGGAAAATGGATGGTGCTAGAAAACATTATTTTGAGTGAGGTAACCTAGACACAGAAAGACAATTGTCACATGTACTCGCTCATAGGTGGTTTCTAAACATAAAGCAAAGAAAGCCAGCCTACCGACCATAATCACAGAGAACTTAGACAACAATGAGGAAACTAAGAGAGACTGGAAAGTATAAAAAGACAAGATCTCCTGAGTAAATTGGGAGCATAGGGACATTGGGGGAGGGTTGAAGGGGGGAAGGGGAGAGGCAGGGAGGGGAGCAGAGAAAAATGTAGAGCTCAATAAATATCAATTAAAAATTAAAAAATAAATAAATGAAAGAAAATTAAGCCATTAAAAAAAAATACAAGTGGCTGGAGAGACAGCACACAAGGTGAGAGACCTCTTTCAGATGTCGTCATGAAGCTCACCACCATCTGTAAATCTCAGTTCCGAGGGAACCAGATACCAGGCATACAAGTGGTGTCCTGACACAGATACCGGCAAAACACATAAAAATAAAATGAATCCAAAAATCTAAATGAACAGTATTAGAAAATAGCCCCCTGTTAATTTGAGAAGTACTGGCATTTGAAATACAAGTATCAAAACAGAACCTAAGCCTGATAAGCATTTCATCTATAAGAAAAAAATAGAAAATGACTGAGGTTTGTACTCTAGGTTTTTTTGTTGTTGTCGTCAGTGATAGCTTAAGTTAATTACTTATAACATACAATTGGTGAAAACAAGTTGGGCTGGGAATAGTGTTTGTGTCCGCCATCCCTGCACTGGGAAACCAAGGTGGAAGGATTGCCAAAGACTTAAGGGAAACTGGATTTGTACAGCGAGTGACAGGCCCCGCCTCAAACAAAACAATACCACCGGGTCAAGAAAACAACAAATTGATCAATAACAAAACTGCATGGAAAAAAAGCTAAGAACCTATGTTTCTCACCATCAGCTTCTAGAACAACACCTGAAGCAGAATCCACACTACAAGCTAAAACTGGATTGGTGAGTATGGCTCTTCAAAACAGTGTTCAAAGACACCAGAAGAGGAAGACCATCAGAAGACCACACAACAGATGAGTTGGGGTGTGACTCAAGTCCACTTTACTACTGAGCTATTTCAACAGTCCCTGAACTATTTTGGATACTTATTCAATAATCTTATGTGTCAAAACAAAACAAAACAAAACGGAAAAAAAGCTCATGGGAAGGGATGCTTAGGTTGGTCAGGAGGTGGTGGCTCACGCCTCTAATCCCAGCAAGTTTGAAGCCAACCTGGTCTACACAGTGAGTTCCAGGACAGCCTGGCCAGTTACAGAGAAGCCCTGTCTTGAAAAACCAGAAAGAAAAGAAAGGAAGAACAGCTGGGGAGACTGTCAGGACTCAGCCACTGCAGTAGGTTCTGAATATGGAAAGCAAACCAGTAACAGAGCACCTCAGGCAGTGGGGTAACACTGCTAACACCACCACTGCTGTAGGCTCTATTCCTCACAGGCATTTGCCAGGACAGTTTCTGGAGATAACGCTTATCTCTAGATGAAAGGTTAACAGACCCTGGCTCCTCTTCAAAGAAAAGTCCTAGCTTGGGAGCCAGTCTTACATGGCCTCTGAAACCCAGGGCCCTCAGAATAAGGTTGTTGAGAAGCCACCATATACAAAGGGCCCGACTTGAAAAACCAGAGAGAAAAGAAAGGAATGTGTAAGTTGAAAAACAGCTGGGGGAGACTGTCAGGAGAAAAATAATTTCCTTTCCCTGTATATTTGATATCTCGCACAGTGCAAAGATACACATGGAAGTGAAACACTCATACATGTGAAATTAAACAATAAAGAATCAATTTGTTTTTTTTTTAAAAAACATAAAATTAAAAGAAATGATTAAATAAAAATCTGGGTGTGGAGGTGCGCAAACCTTTAATCCCAATATTCAGGAGGCAAAATCAGAGACCTCTTAATTTGCAGGCCCACCTGGTCTCAGACACACAAACACACACACAGTGGGCTCCTCATATTTGCACTAAAAGTACTTTACTCACTAAGTCATTTATCTCTGTAGTTCAAAATATGAAATAATTTAAAGTCAGCATAAATACTACATAACATTATCATATTCTTAACACCAGCATCTTCCACAAGTGCATGCTGACCAGACATAAAAAATAAAGATGAGCTGGGCGGTGGTGGCGCACGCCTTTGATCCCAGCATTTGAGAGGCAGAGACAGGCAGATCTGTGTGTTCGAAACCAGCCTGGTCTACATAGAGAGTTTCAGAATTCCCGGGGTTACACGGAGAAACCCTGTCTCAAAAAACCAAAAGCAGTAACAACCACCAAGGGAGTTGTTCTATAAAAAGAATCTAATAAAAAATATAACCTCGAGGGGCCGCTGTTGAAGCAGGTGCTAAGTTGCAGTTCATCTTCCATTCTAAAAGACTCAGCCATCTTTCTCCTTGGCTTAGCTAAGACTCCACTGTATTTGGGAACACAGGGAAGAAAGCGAACTCCACACTCATGGAAGCAATAACTGACACCATGTGCTAGTGTTTGCACGGCCCCAGGGTCAGAAGCCACAGAGGCAGAGGTAAAACACGCACAGCCCACTGTGGCGAGCGTCAACTCCAGCAGCTAACGGCTTTCTTCTCTCTGCTCCGACTCTAGAGCAGAGATGCCCACTCGGGTGTTCTGGCATTCTCCCTGCCCCCCCCCCAGTTACACTTCAGCTCTGACGGCGAAGGTCTGGAACAGATTAAAAGTCAGGCCACAAAATAAAACGCTCTGGCATGTAGTCAGCCCTGTCTGGAATACAGATACACAGTGGGCCCAAAAAGGGAAACGAAAGGGAGAAGGGGGCAGGAGACATCTGTTGTATCGCTATCAAGCGCGGACACGTGTGCGTGCATTCGTGCATGCATGTGTGCATGTGCCAGGAGTATGTTGTATTTTTTCCCACCTTAAATACCCACTCTTCCTTAAAAGACTCAGCTGAAGGCACTACCAGCAGATAAACTAACAGTCAAGAGTCTCTCCTTTCCTGCTAATGCTTTTCCCAATTTCTTTTCTTTCTCTTTCACCAACATACAGGTACAGAAGAAGAGAGTAGAGAGAGTGTGCGAGTATTTTAAGAGCTAGAGGTGGTGGCACAACATGATTCTTCCAAACTCCCCAAGGGCAGATGAGCTGAATCATCAAATATGATTAAGGAAACATGGCTGTTATCATCCCATAGATGTCAATGCAGCATTTAAGGGGCTTCAACCACAAGGGCTATTCGAGTATTAAAAGAATCGCACCCCAACAGGTTTGGAAGCTCAAACAGTTGGTAATTGAGCCAAATTGGCGATCGAAATAACCGTCTAGGCTGCAACCCCACCTCTGATTTTCCTTGGGGGTAGGGGTGTCAACTAGTCCATAAAGCTGACATTCAAAGTACACTCAAACTTCTTTTTATTGTTGTTTGTTTCCAAGTAAATAGATGGGGGTGGGGGCCTGTACTGGAGGCTGTTATTTTCACCCAGCCCCAGGGTTGTGTTCTGATGGCATTCACAGAGTTAACTCTCCTTCCCAGCAAAGCCTGTGGCGTGGTCAGGTCAGCCCAAGGGAAGCTTCAAAGGCCCCGCCAGCCTTGTGTCTGACCAGCACTGATCCACACATTGTTTCCATTAAGCAGCACAGGGCCAAGATGAGTGCTCAAACCACATTATCTGTTCCTTTTTACATTCATTTTCCATGCTTTAGAAGGAGATTCAGAAAGCCAACAGTTGAAACTATCACCAGGAAAGAAATACGGACAAAAAGGAGGAACAGGGCACAGAGGGGCTCTGCTTTCCTTTTCATTTCCTAAATAAAAAGTGAAGGAAAGGACCTTAACTAGGCTTTAAAAAAAAAAAAAAACCCAAGTGGTTGCAAAATGCTTTCCTTAAGACTTGACCTGGTACTCAGGGTAAGTCCGCACCTTCGGCCCTGACGGTTCAGGCAGGCACGTCTCTGGGGAAAACTCAGGTCCAGGTTGTACACATGCCTGAGTGATGGCCTGCTTCCAGGAAGCATCATGAGAATAAAGCAGTCAGACACCATGGCCTGAGCTTTTACAACATCCACACTCAACCTGGGTCAGAAAACTGTTGTGGACCTAGAGATCTTGAGGTTAAACCAAAACCACAGTGGGTGTGCGACCACTGCTAACTACAAGACAGTGGAGTTTCACTGAGATGTCTTTTCCTAAATACCCCAACCCCTAGACTATCACCAAAATGACCACAAAGGTTCTGAAGTAAACCTTTACCAAAACGAGGGTCAAGTCTTGGGTCCAGCCAGGATGTGGTCTTGTTTTTGTGGTTTATGTAGTAAACATCTCCATCCTGCGTCATGGCCTGCTCCCATCCATCAGGAAGAGGTCCTAAAACACAGAAAACAGACTACAGTTGGTTTTGATCTGGCATCTTAAGAAGCTGAGCAGTACTCACTTAAAAAGAACAAACACAATTAGATGTAAAGCAATGCATTAGAACAGATTGCAATCTGTGGCCATAGAAAATAAGGCAGAACACATACCCAAATCTCCTCCATGAAAACCAAACCATTAAATAATGAAACAAACATCCCCAAAGACGAGAACTTTAAGGGGTCAGATTAAAAGCACACTTTAGCTGACACAGCCACGATCCATTTAGACCCACTATTTATACAACCAACTTATACCAGGAATCTAGAATACAGACTATTAGAGTCTAGGAATATTAAAAGGTTTGTTGTACAGCAGAACAAACTGCTAGCATAAGGGAACTGTGGCTGAAATTCTAAATTTCTTGGGAGTGTGGGAGAGGGCTAGGAAATATGTGACACCCGTTGGGAAGCAAAAAGATTTTCCTACTTTCAGAGTAAGAAGCGTCTGGAGAGTAAGTAATGAAAAGAGGCCCAGAAGAAAATTATGGAACCTCCCAACCATCCTCAGGCAGACAGAACTCTCAAAACTTTAACTGGGAAGAAAGTTCACCCCTAAGATATTTTTGAAAAATACCTAAGGTGTTCAAAAGTTCAAAGGTTGGTGTGGTGCACGCCTTTAATCCCAGCACTCAGAAGGCAGAGGCAAGCGGGATCTCTGAATTGAGGCCAGCCTGGCCTACAGAGTGAGTTCCAGAACAGTCAAGATCTACACAGAGAAACCCTGTCTTGAAACACTGAATAAAGTCAAAAGTCCTAAGATACTGTGTGACTGACAGTGGCCACTAGACAGATGCCTTAGTGAGCCACAACTGGACAATCAGTGTGCTCAAGTCACTGGACTCTGTTGCCTAGCAACACCATTTTGCACCTTAGCCATCCTGGTCCAAACTGTCAGTGATATCATGGCCTTCCCTGCCTAGTCAGGGACCCTAGCCCATCTGATAACTCATGGGCCAAGGAGAATCAACAGGCTCCACCTGCTTGGTCCTGTTCTTGTCCCCATACACAGATGAACAAGCAGGCACGTCCAAGGTGGGTCTGGAACGCCAACACTTTTCTTTCCCGGAGCTGTAAATCTATTGCCCTAAACTCCTAAACTTCTGCCAGTGTTCCTAGATTACAAGAAATCTATCAAGCTTTAATTATTATTAATTTCACTAAGAATGGCAGACTTACAAGAAATAAATCCAAGTGGACCAGGAGACAGAAAGAACGTGTCTCTCTCTGTCTCTCTCACTCACCCCCCCAATCTCAATTGTTCAGGAGACTGAGGCAAACTCACACAATAAAAAGTTCAAGGCCAGCATTAATCCAACCTTATCTTTAAAATTATTTTAAAGGGTTAGTTATATAAGCCAACAGGCGAGAGCTTGCCTAGTATTTATTAGATCCTGAGTTTGATTTCTAGTTCTGGAAAAAGGCATTAGTTCAGAAAGTTTTTTCCTAATACCAGTCTATCATTAAATAACTGAAGGAAAACTGTGAAGCATAAATTACAGATATGGGCCGGGCGGTGGTGGTGCACACCTTTAATCCTAGCACTTGGGAGGCAGAGGCAGGTGGATCTACATGAGTTCGTGGCCAACCTGGTCTACAAAGTGAGTTCAAGAATAGCCAAGGCTACATACAGAGATCCTGTTTCAAAAGAAAAAACAGGAAAGTAAAATGGAACCAAAAAAGACTCCTTTACCTATTTGCGGATGTCTTTAATATTTGTTACAAAGAAACCCTGACTCGATAAACAAACAAAACAAAAAAACACAGGCAACGGTAAAGAGGCTTTCCTCCAGAGAGAGAGAGAGAGAGAGAGAGGGAGGGAGAAGGGGGGAGGGGAAGATACCCAGACAGCTCGGCACCACAGTTTAAGCTTTAATAGCAGAAGCAAGGTAAGAAAGCTGGAAAAGGAGTATGTATGATGCTAGACAATTTGATGTCTGAGAGTGTGAGTCAGCAATCAATCAGTCAGTAGAAAGCTGAAAAGAAAGATCTTTCACTGCAGCCAAAATTTAGTAAAACAATATCAATCTAGGCTTCAGACATGGTCCTGAGGAGGATTTGGTAAGTTAATTTCTCTCTCTCTCTCTCTTTTTTTTTTTTTTGGTTCTTGTCTTTTGAGAGAAGGCCTCCATCATCTCAATTCACATTCTCAAGCCAGGCTTCTGGGTGTTTTTCAAAACTAGACTACCATCTCCCAAAGCCTTATGGGCAAAGTGATAAAGATGGAAGGGAAAATAAAAGTAAAACCCTTGTAAGGGAAGGAGAAAGATCCCAACATTTTAAATAAGATGTAAAAAGAAGGTAAAAAACTGGAATTAGAATAAGAAAAACAAAGGTTAATTTAAAAATCATTTAGATTTTATCCTTAGAAAACTACAATTTGCCAATACTGTTTGATTGATAATTTGTCTACTAGAACAAATAACGCTAGAGATGATTCTACTACATGCACTTGCCTGTGTGTTCACTTAGTAATAATAAAGGAAAACCATTTACAATTTGTACTCAAATAGGAAAATCTTTACTGTCGCCATGTTAGACCAACCTTCCTCCTCATCTGAAATTACGGAGGACACAGTGGCCAGCACACACCCTACTGAGTGGTAAGTACAGGGCTCTCAAGGAGTTTCCTGAGAACGTAGACTCAAAGACCTCCTGGAGGAAGTCATCTAAATTCAGGCCAATTTCAGTGAGTCCGAACTGTTGTAGGCACACAGCAGGCAGTCTGCATTCTGAGAAGAACCTGAACTCACTGAGACGCCTCACAACCCATCACATAACAGATGAAGAAGCTAAGTTAGGAAGTAGCAGGTCTGGGACTCAAAACCAGTCAAGTTCTTCAGTCTCCTCTTCCTGAAACTTGTGAAAGTCTCAGGACATTCTGGACTGTGTAGGCCATTTTCCCCTTAAAGCCTTGCACGAGTGAACACTAGTCCCCCAACTGTGCACTGAGGAACACTTGGTAAGGCGTGTCGCTGTCTTTGGAATGGGTTGTGTGTGCACTCAGCTTCTGAAATAGTGTCATTTCTGTGTACAAGCTTAGATGTTAGAATCTAAAACAGCCATAAATACAGTCATGTAACCTGCTTTGGCATAACAAGATACAGCATACATACACACACACACACACACACACACACACACACACACACAAACACGCACGCACGCACGCACACCAGAGTCTCAAGAAAATTCTGTACCAAGCCAGCAGGACATGTTGATGTGCCCCAAACTCCTTCTTCAAGACCACAAAGGGCAGTGTGGAAGACAACACTTAGGACCATATGCCTGAAAACGGGGTGGAATCCCAGTGTTGACCAGTGTCCTGAGCTTCCAACCTGGCCCATCTTGACTCAACATTCATTAGCCCTCTAATACTGGGCACACTCCAGTGATGCTACTTCTGGGTGTGTACAGGAGACGAACACTCAAAATCAAAGAAGTTCCACACAGAATCCTTACAGTAGGCGTTCTTGAACAAATAGTTCTGTGTCTAGAAGAGAAGGAAGTGCTCTTAACCACTGAGCCATGGTCTCCAGCCCTGGAGTATGTTTTTAATAGAATTCTTAAAAATTTCAAGATAAGGCTCAGAACCCTGAGCCCCCCCACCCTAAGGCATTTGGAGAATGTCTGGTCTCAGCAGGTGCGGGCAGGCCTTCATCTTTCCTTCTCTTCACAGGCCGGAACCCAGCCACTCTCAGCACTCAATCATGTTCCAGCCATCCTCCTGCTACAAATGCCCCCTGATTTCCTGTCTGCCAATGAGTTCGGAACCTATGAGGACCACATGGCTCACTTGCTAACCTGCTCTGACTTCCTGAAACAAGGCTCAAGACCGCCAAATGGGCCATTGTGCTGTGCATGGATTGATTCTTCCCCTTCCTCAGATACGCTCAGCCCCTCCTTGGGTCCATCTAGGCCTGAGCTCCACAGACAGCAAGTACAGGAGCCACAGCGAAAACGCCGTCTCCTGCCAGCCCTGACCACTTTAACTTGTAATTGGTCTATCTTCTTCTTCTATTTTAACTACAGGAAACGCAATGTTTATAACCTTCTCAGGATTTAAACAGCGGCTGGCATACCGCATGAGTATGGGCTGAGGGAGGAGTGCAGCTCCTCTGTCGTTGCTTCCCCCCCCCAGCTTCCCGTGTCCTGCATGCAGGCTCAGCAAGGGACAGGCATTCATAGCATTCCCTGCTGAGATTCTGTTACAGAAAACACAACATTGCACATCTGTAGAATGAATGATTTTTGGCAACATCTAGTCTCAAAGCAAAAAAAAGTGACCACCATCAAAAGCTCAGCCCTACTTATGTTAGGTAGACAACTTCCTACAATGCCACACACACCCAGAGAGCCTGCAACAGGCCACTCTCCAAATTTCACCCTCGTAACTCCAGTCAGATTTTTTTGAGAATTCATACATATACACAATCCACAAGGCAGCCTGACATATCCACTCCCCACCCCTCCCTTCATGTTCATAACCAACTCACTGAGGGACTGAAGAGATGGCTGCTCTTCCAGAGGACCTGGGTTGGGTATCCAGCATCCATCTCTAACCCCATCTTCCGGCCTCCAAAGGCAATAGGCGTGTACACGGTACACAGATGTACATGTAAGTAAAACACCCACAGACGCAAGCAAAATACCCATACACATTTAAAAAAGAAAGAAAAGTGACTCTCTGAGTCCAATCAGTGCCGCTCGAGTGGGCATGGGTGTAGTCTTGGGGCCACACCAATGAGAAAAGGAACTCCTGTCTTCCAGCAGCCGCCAGCTGCCAACGGCCTCCAGAGCCGTGGACTGGCTTGACTGTGCGCAGGTCACCGTAGGCTGCGAGCTAGCATGCCAGGTCTGCAGCAGTCCACCCCATCCCTCTGGCTCACCTTCCAAGATGGTCCCTGAGACTTAGGGGACACAGGTCTATTGTGCATGTCTTATTTACAGATAAGCATTAAACTTCAGATTTTAACCTAATGCAACGGCTTAGCGGTTTGGCTAAGTGCTCATTCAAGCAGCTGAAGGAAAACCAGAGCTCAGCTTCGTTCACTGATAACCTTACGTACATTTTTTCACATACTACTTAGGAGCTCTGGCTACTGCTGCAGGACTTAGTCCATCTCACACTCCTGCCTATATATGGTAGTCTAGATGCCATTTTTGAAGAATTAGCATCTTAATCTTTCACACAAATACTCCTCCCATGAGTCACAAAATGCTGGAGCAATAGTGACCAGAAGGATTTAGAAATCAGTGGAAAAGACAAAAATAAAATCCTAGCACTCACCAAGAGAAGAAATAAAACAGGCATTTCATTTGGTCCTTGAATGTAAATAATTTAATCTCTTTTCACAAAGTTTCCAAAACATCTACAAATAACACTGAAGAAAAAGTGTAGCGCAGACACTATATTTGAGTGCTAATATTGAATAGCTCATTTTCCTCAGGACCGCGCAGTGGCAGTTGTATGCAGCTACGCTCCCCCGTGCACTCTCTCACGCTCTCGCGTCTGCGCCCACAGAAACTGCCAGAATTCAAATGACTCCCAAATGTACAGAAAGAACTGACTTTTTTTTGGGGGGGGGGCGCTGAGACAGGGTTTCTTTGTAGCTTTGGAGTCCATCCTGGAACTAGCTCTTGTAGACCAGGCTGGCTTCCAACTCACAGAGATCCGCCTGTCTCTGCCTCCCGAGTGCTGGGATTAAAGGCGTGCGCCACCACCGCCCGGCCAGGAAAAAACTGCTAATGTGTGCTTTAGGGTCAGTTTAGGAGAACTTGGGTTTCTATCTGCTCCCGTTGATTTAGGGGTTAACTGCTAATGCAAGGCTTGGAAACCCTGCCTCACTTGCTATAGTCAAGATCTTCAGAAAACAAAACAAAAAAGCCCACAGCAGTATTCTAGCACCAGCCTATAACCACAACACCTGGCACACAGGGAGGGAGAGAAGTCCAAAGCTCAAGGCTTCTCAGGGCTACAGATTCTATCAAGGCTGGAGATAAGGCCAATGGTTAAGAGCACTGGCCGAGTTCAGTTCCCAGCACCCACTCCAGTTCCAGGGAATCCAATGCCCCTCTTTGGACTTCTGCAGAGTCCCATATGCATGTGACACACATACATATACTCAGACATGCATTAAGTAAACAAAGGCTTTAAAAATCCTGTGTAGAAAATGAAAACGCTAGCAGTATGGTTTAGTAAGTAGGATGTTGCTGCCAAACCTAAAACCTGAGTTTAAACCTTAGATCCCACATGGCAGAAGAGAAATGATCCCACAAGTTATTACCCCACCCCCACTCTCTCTCTCTCCTATTTTGGAGAGAAGAGAGGCATGCGGAGGGCAGAAGAGAGGGAGAAAGTAGCACTATTAAAGTTACAGGAAACAATTACCCACTATCCCACACTTAGGAAGTTGGGTCAAGAAGATCATAAATTTGAGGCCAGCCTGGGCTGCAGTTGGAACCACCTCAAAACAAAAACAAAAAGGTTAATTATAAATTCAGTTTTCAATACAACTACTCTGGGTTTAAAAATAAATAGAAAAAAAAAGAAGTGGGTGGCATTGGGTGATGTCAAAAGTCATCTGTGTAGAATGTATGAGAAACTCTGGGAAGAGAGAGGTCAGCTGGCAAGCTGCCCCCATGTGCTGCACAGAAATTATGTGTAGATGTGAGGCCCATGCTGGCCAGCCTCAGAAGAGTCCTGGTGCTGGGGAAGGTCCAAAGCCATCTCCAAACCAACTGGTCATCTTACCTTTTGAGTGACAGGAAAATTTAAATCTCTGTACTTCCTTCAGGGGCCTGTTTGTAAATGACTCCTGTTTTGGGAACAGGGTAGGTGACTGGAGTCAGTGCTGGGGCTTTACCAGTACCACTGAAAGACAGGCCCAATTGGCGTCCGCGCTATTATGTCAGAATGGTGCTAGCTCTGTTACTAACCGAGACGCATGGTCAGGTTTACAATTCAGCGGTAGTGTTTGCCTGGTTCTGGGTATGATCCTCAGCATAAAGAAATAAAATAGGGTAGTAAATAAAACTACAACCAAGCCAAATTTCTTCTTTCTTTTCTTTTCCTTTGGACTCAGGATCTCATATAGCCCAGGATGGCATCCAAACTATGTAGCTGAGCTAGTCATTAAACCCCATCTTTCTGCCACCGTTTCCAGAGTGTGGGGCTGGCCAAACACACTGAATCCCACTTCTAAGGGTTGATGCTTTCCATTCCCTGGGGCTGTTCCCTCCCTGCACCCTCCTCCCCCCACCTTCTCTTTAGCAAACACTCTACCTCAAAGTCATTTTCCCCATTTCAGCCATCATTTCTCAGATTACCTGAATTGCCTTGTAGGGAAGAAAAACAGCCATTTTGTCCGAAAACTTTGTAAAAAGTTATTTGTGACACAAGTCACAAACTGGGTCCTGGTTGCAGTGACTGTGGGTTTCATTACAATATTATTCCTGCTTGAGATTTTGTTAATAATGTCTTGTTAGTATAGGACTGTATTCAGTAATAGTATTTACAAATCCCATCTTAAAATCATCAGGGGAAGAAGAGAAATATGTCTTTTATGTAATCCGTCTCACAGTGTCACAGTCTGTAACGCTGCGTTGCCCACATCAATGGACTTCCTAAGAATGAAAACGACAAAGAAACTCACTACTTGGATAAAAGCCCTGAGGCCTATATTTGATCACAAAGAGCTTCAAATATAAACACAGCCCCAAAGATGGCGTGGTGGACAGATGTTTTAAATTACTTTAAATGAAGTAAAACCAGCTACTAGTAATTACAAATAGTTTAATTACAAAATATCAGAACATATTTGCTTTATATTTAAATTAAACTTTTTAAATATCTTTTGTTTTTGAGACATCATTACCCCCTCCCTCCAAAGTCTCACATGCCCCAGGCACAGAGCCGCTTTCCCAAGAGACAGATGCCCATATATTGAAATCTTATCAGCAGGCCATTGCCTCTCATTCCATGTGGGCACAGGTCTGTTGACCATGGCTTCTGGAGGCTGGAGTACATGTGGCTCAGGCCTAAGGGGTGCTTAGCATGAGCACTGGGTTCGATCTCCAGGGCCCCAAAACTACAGCTCCTCCAACTTCCACTCCAAAGCATTTAATTTCCTTCTTAAATGTCTACTGTCCCACAGGTCGGCCAAAAGGTTCTCTAATTTAGAGTGAGGTGGCCAGGAATGGTGGCTCACATCTGTAATCCCAGCACCCGAGAGGTGCAGGCAGAAGACGATAAAGGTGACCAGAGTCAGCCTAGGCTACGTAAGACCTGACCTCAAACAGTGTGCGTGCGTGTAACAGAGACAGTGATCAGTGGCAGAGCGCTGGCCTCAACTATGTGAGGTCCCAACTTCAATTCTCAATTGGGAGAGAAAAAAAATCCTAGGGTAAAAGCCACATCATTGCCTGGTCTCTAGCTGGCATCTTTTCCCTCAGGAGATACACAGCAGGCCCCACAACCCCTGGGAGTTTTATATGCAGTGATTTGAACTAACATGAGTGAAAAGTTAAAACTGATTTTTAAAATATATAGGCATTTTTCTTGCTACTTCACAAAATAATCCAGCATAACAACTGTTTACATGGTTACATCGCATACGTAAGTTAGAGAGCATTTAGAGCACACGGGAACCCTGTGTGTGGGCGCACAGCTCTCACCATGCAGCCTCGCCCGGAACTTGTCACTTCTACCTCTCGTGGTGCTGGATTCCTGGCATGGCTCATCACACAGCTTCATTTCAAAACATTTGGTGACTTTTTAAGGTCTTTTTTTGTTTTTTGTTTTTTTGTACTATCTAATCTCAAAGTCCTCCTTAAAGGACAGTGTATTTATTCACTAGAAATAAAACTACAAGGACACCACACAAGCTTTTGGTCACAGTGCCACCCTGTCCTCTTCTGTTTCCTCTGCCACTTATCACACCGTTTAATGACTGGGGGCGAGGGGTGGGGGTCTTAAAAGCTCACTAGCATATTCTGAATCTGACTTTAAAAACTGGCTATTACCTCCAAGTTTAAAGGTAACTGAGTCCAAATTCTCTTAGTTTAATACTTAGACCATAAACAAAATTGGTCTGCAGGGTGGGTGGGGTCAGTCCAGTGGAAGGCCATTTTCCTGTGTGTACCAAGGCGCTGTGGCCTTGGGCCCCTCTAACAAAAGAGAAAGGTCCAAGGGTGTGTGATGGAGGTGAACAAGGTGCCTTTGCTCCCCCCTGTCCTGTAGACAAAAGCCAGAGGGTCCAGAGGATCTCAGATTGGGTTCCTAGCACCCATGGCTCATAACCGCCTGTAACTCCAGTTCCAAGGCATCTGATGTCCTCTCCTGTCCTCCATGGACACCAGGTATGTACATGGTGCACCATACATACATGGAGGCAAAACATGCTAAATCTAAGAGTAAGGGGTGGCTTGGGGTTCACGACAAACGTGGCCTTACAGGTCCTGTTAAGGTAATATAAATATCTGGTTTAAAACAAGTTTAAATGTAGCAAGGTGGTACACCAGCAGCAGGCAGAGGTCGGGGAATTATGAGTACCACAGCATGAAGTCCAGCACCCCTGAGCAGTCATGCAATACAGCTGTGCTTTTTCTTCTGTAGAGCAACTAAAAATAAAACAATGTGTGTTTCATCACATTACAACCCAGACTCCAGATGGAAGTCAGCAATCAAGCACAAACACACGCGGTGGTGCACAGATACCCCAGACTTGGGAGGTAGAGGCAGGAGGACCATGGTTCCAGGTGAGTCATCACTACTAAGACCACCTCAGGAATGTTTGTGGGGAGAAGGGGAGGTGAGATGGTTCCATGGGTAAAAAATGCTTATTGCCTAATAACCTGAGTTTGAGCCTTGGGTCTCTCATGGTGGTAGGAGAGAACAGGCTCCGTAAAGCTATTCTCATGTCATTGTAGACGTGCACACAATTAAGAAACAAACGCGACACTAAAAACTGCAGACAAACTCCCCTTCTCACTCCACACAAGCTACTTTGAAATAAATACAACGCGCCCACATGGCACTGGCTGTGGCTCTGCAGCAGGGTGGTGCTCACCTGAGGCCGCGGTCATCAGGGTCTGAGGCACCGCTGGGGTGGCAGATGTGGGGACGTTCAGTTGCGAGAGCATGGCCTTTCGGGGGTCCTGCCATGTTGTTGTCTGATCGATGTGACTGAGACAAAGAAAAGTGAAAGTCAGACATTACCCACTAAGAATGGCCCCCCTTATTAGCAAAGGAGGTCAAATGAGAACATCCGCACCACACTGTCCCAACCCCAGCAGGGAGTTCACCTCTGAAATGTGTTAAATGTAAGATCTGAAAAAGTTACACCTGGAGTCTTAGGTGACAAGACACCACCGTTTCCTAAAACAGAGTCTAAATCACTTAAGGTGGGAATTGGGACTAAAATTCTGGTTTGGCTTAAAATGGTAATTTAACAACCTTTTCGGACTCAAATTCTCTTTCAAAAGTAAAACACAAAACACAAAAAGTAAAATGCCCTCCCAATACATATACTTCAAAGCCAAAGCTGACCGGGAGAAGGAACTGAAGGAACTGAGTGCCAACAGCCAACTCTCTGGTCCCTGTGAAACGTCACCAGCTGCCTCATGGTCCTGGACATCAACTACAGCCTCCTGCCATGACACAGCGTGCCCTGTGAGCTCCCTTCCTCTCTTAAATGGCCTTTGGCACCTATTTTATCACAAAAATGAAAGCAGTAACAAATACACAATCATTATCCTCAAGTGGAAGGAGACGCAGCTTATCAACAGCTTAAGCACAGTAGAAAAAGGCTAGTGGTTGCAGAAAGAAGGGACAGCAAGTATTTCTATCTGTGGGGACCGGGACAGAGTTCAAGCTCAGGAAAGGCACGGTGCCTGTCACTACACTCGTGTTAATGCTGGCATAAGCACACAAGTTCTCTCAGACCAGCTCCTCAGGTCAAGGCCATACAGCCTAAACTTGGTTCAAATTTTGCTAAGCCTCATATAGGGGATGTTGGGGCTTACTCCACCTTCCCAATCCTGTACATAAACCGTCTATCCAAACAAGTCACTGAATCTTTACCAAACTGTTGGTACACTTTTCCCCTAAAGAAAAAAAAATTCTAGTTTTTGGTATGTGTCTGAAGCTGATCCTGTAACCTTCCCGCTAATCCATTAAGTAAGTTTTCCCCCCAAATCTTAGGAGGAGCTCATAAGGCACACCCTCCTCATCACTCAGCTCCAATGCTTTGACCTCAGGTGGCACCAACCATCTTGTTTTCCCCAGCAACTTAAGGCGGTGACAAGATGTCACATGTCATAATGCTCCCATCAAGATGATAATGGACCGGACTGTAAGTGAGCCACTCCCATTAAATGTTTTCTTTATAAGAGTGGTCATGGTGTCTCTTCACAGCAATAAAAACCCTAAAGACAATTCAAAAATCAAGGCAAAAAATGAGCAAACCACCACCCAAAGCCCAGTGAGATAGCTCGGGGGGAAAATACACTTGCCACAAGTCCTGAAAACCCAAGTTTAATCCCTACAACTCAATAAAGGCGGAAAGGGAGACCCAAGTCTGCCCTACACACACACACACACACACACACACACACACACACACACACATTGCAGACAATAAAAAATTCTTCGTTGTGCATTTAATTTTCAAACACAGAATCAAGGTCTGGGCATAGAGGCTCACGCCTTTAATCCCAGCACTCAGGAGGCAGAGGCAGGAGGATCTCTAGCTCAAGGCCAGCCTGGTCCAGGACGCCAGAGCTGCATGCATATCATTTTATCTTTACTGGGGGGAAAAAAAAAGTTTAAAGTCCAGATAACTAGACAGCGAGTTCACAGAACAGACTACCCCACAGATTGATTGCTATTCTCCCTCTGTAGCAACAGTCTTGAAAGTGGTTCCCAGTTTAAACACTTGTGTTTCTATTTCTAAATGTTTCTATTCAGAAAGTTTATAGATTACACTGTTACATTCTTCTATTACATGTACCTCAGATGCAGAATCTCAGAGTGGAGACAGTTGTCTGGTAGTTGTGCAGGATAAAAAGGAAGAATAAGAGGCTGAAAAAAGTAGGTTTTACAAGCTTTTTAGTTTAATAAACATTTTCAAAAGTAGATTTTCAAAAAGGCTTTAGACATACAATATCATTAGGTTTCATTTATAGTAGCATCAATTACTCATGCTACTTCTAGACTGTAACCAAGATGACATCGTTTTGAACCAGCAGGATGGCTCAGCAGGCTGCACTGTTTGGGCTCCTGGAACCACCTACCTCCCACGTGAGAAACAAAGAACTTGCTCTTCTGAGCCTGACTTCTGACATCTACATGGACACCATGGCACAAGCAAGCAACACACACGTTTTTTTAAACAGAAGAAAAAGACAATTTGCACTTATAGGCCAAAGCAACTGACCTCCTTCTCATATTAAGAAAAGCTGATTTAGCTGGGCATGATTTTAATCCCAGCACGCAGGAGGCAGAGGCAGGTCTACAAAGATGGGGTTCCAGGACAGCCAGAGCTACAGAGGGAAAACCTGTCTCGAGAAGAAACGGTTGGTCCAGGGGCTGGTGTACTGTACATACCATAATCCCAGGACTCGGAAGGAAGCGGGAGTGCTATGCCTGCCAGGGCTACATAGAAACTCTGACGCTAGGAAAGCAGCAAGGGTGTTTTTCAGTTGGGTGTGAAGATTGTTTGAATTCTGAGCTTTGGCTGTTGCTGTTGGCAGCTGGGCCAGATTTCCTGCCCCTTATCAAATCCATGCTCGTTGTGAAAGTGTTATTTATAGTCACATGCTACAGGCTATTCTCAAATCAGGGAAGCCTGTGTTTAACTGAGTCCAGTTCAGTCTAACCTCTCCAGGTCCGGTTGGAGACCACAGGCATTCTTTCTTATAAACCCATCACCTACCTTTTAAAAGTCTCAAAGACTCAGAGGAAAAAACAGGACACAATTCTCTGGTGAGGACAACTTACACACTTTTTCTTCTATGGCAACTGTTTCAAGAGTGTCAGAGTCAAAGTCAGAAAAGCCCAAAAGCTGTGCGCAGAGACCAAAGTGCCTGTGACAAATGATCTTCAGAGGACAATGGCACAGGGCTTTGTAACCTGACCTGGATGGACCACACACACCTTCCCTCAGGAGCTGCTCCTAGAGGGAGCTGTACTGAGGAACAGCTCTGGGTGAAGTCATCTTCAGCCAAATGGTGTCTCTCTCCACAGTTACATTCGACATGCTTGTCACAACACTGTAGCAATCAGTGGACACCACTTCTCCCAAGTTCACAGTTGTCTTTTTCTTTTATGATACAGAAAATGACAAAGTCAGCATGGGGGGCTGAGAACAAAATCCAAACTCAAGATCTGGGAGTTCTCAAGGACTTGTAGCCTTTCCTAACTGGTATTGCCAGGAAAAAGAATAAAACAAGAAACCCAGCACTCAGGAGGCTGAGGCAGGAGGATTGTGATGAATTCAAAGTTAGTCTGGGCTCCAAAGTGAAATTCTGTTTCAAAAACTGAAGGAAGGAAGGTTGTTTGACTTCTAGCAATTTTAAACTGTCTCCTAAATCATCTTATAGACATGTTGTTTTACCTAAAAATGCCAGATCAGGGAGGGTTTCACTGCTTCACAGTCTTACTGTAGTCTTTAAATGCACAGCACAAGTCAGAAAAGTGACTGTTGTACAGAGGAAAGGCAGTGTTAACCTAGGGTTCAGACTCCACCCCATCCTCCACCGCTGTGCCGTGAATGAAGCCTAAGGCCCTAGACTGCGGCAGGACCTGGAAGAAGATAGGCTCAGGCAGTCCATTCGATCTGACCAGCTCTTAGTGGCCACACGAGACCTGCTCAATGCACTAGCAAATAAAGGTCCTCTGGGTGTTCTGGTTCCCAGTTCTACACGAAGGGAAACCATCTTACTAAAGATCTGGAGCCAAATCCAACACATATTTACACCTACACTGACTTACTTCAACTGCTAACACAACACAACTGTAGCCACCCAAACTGCTAAGACAGGATGGGTCTGTTAAGTCAGCAAACATTCTCCAAATGGCTACACACTAAACAAGTAAACTACAGCTGACAACACCTGCCCCCACTAAACGTAACAAAAGAATCTTAAAGGCGTATTTTCTTTAAGAATTTTAAATTATGTGTGTGTGAGATGACTTTCAGAAGTCGGGGATCTTCTCCCATCATGTGGGGTCCAGGAATCCCATCAGGCTGCCAGGGTCCCTTTAGCCACTGAGCCTCTACATATTTTCTTTAAAGAAAATTACCTTATGTATAATGAGTATCTACCTGCATGAGTGCGTGCATGTGTGAAGACCTAAAAATAGAATCAGGTCCCTGGAACTAGGTTACAGATGTTGATGGACCACCCTATGGGTGCTGGGAACCAAATTCAGTTCCTCTGCAAGAACAGCAAGTGCTTTTAACTGCCAAGCCTATTTTGCCGGCTCTCACATATAAGATTTTCTTTTGACAACCATGGGATAGTATTATAAAATGTCATCAGTCTTCTAAAAAGTCCCAGCAGCAGCAGGAAGGCACTCCTAGGAGTGATTCCAAAACTTGGAACAAATTTTTCATGATTCATTTTGGGGGAGAAAAGACAAGATCCACGCCTAGCACGGTGGTTCATTATCTGTGACTGAGGCACCTGGAAGGTTAAGGCACACTGTCACGAGCTTGAGACCCCCTTGGCCTGTATAGTGAATTCTATACCAGCCTGGACTACAGTTTAAGAACCCGTCTCAGAAAACAAAAAGATCTACTGCATACCAAAACTGAAAAGACAGGCCTTCTCTACAAACAGACGCGAAGCAATGTCACACTTGGTCTTAACTCAGCCGTGCGTGAACTCTTTTGTTCTGGTATTTGATTATTATCTATGACTTCGTTATTTTTATAACTGGTAAAGCTGTCTGGGTTTCCACAATCCGAGGGGAGAGGTAATATATGACTGGATAAGGAGAGAAGTTAGCTGCCTCATCCCAGGCAGGTCTAGCAGCTTCCCCTTCCCGACACCTCCCTCATCAGCAGCTGTGACAAAGAGCGAATCATCAAACAAGAGCAACAGCTCACTTACCCAGACTGTTCCTGGCTGAAGAAAACAGTGTATTTGTGTGTGCACACGCAAGTGTGAGCAGAGGCTGACATCTACCATCTTCCTCGGCCCCCTCCACTTTAGAGTCTGGAGTTTGCTCCTTTGGCTAGGAAGGCTACCTAAGCAGAAGCCAAAGAGATCCTCCCGTCTCTGCCTCCCCAGTGCTGGCTGGAATTCCAGACTGGTTTTATTGCTTGCGTGGCAAGTGCTTCATTAACTGAGTTATAGTCCTTGCTTCCCTATTTCAAAATGTAAACAGAATGGTGTCTGATGCCAACGGTGCTTTTTAGGAGCCTATACCGGTATAACAAGTCGTGAGTCGTGTCTATTACATTGCTTCTTTATTAAGAATATGAATGCTAGACTCTCATCCAACCTAAGTAAGTTGTCTAACTTAAGGATATTATCAGTGAACTTTCAACACTAAATTTTAAATACAGATTAAATGTCTCCCTTTTTCTTGATATACTGAAACAAGTGACATTAGACCTTTCTTCTTCAAGTTAATGACTATGAAATTCCATTACATTCTGAAACATATTAATATTTCTTTGCAGGGGACAAAGATGATCTATGGCATAACTTGCTGCTAGGACTTAACCAATAGACTTTCACTCTCTATAAGCACGTCGTTATTTTTTCCTTCCTTCTATGTGTGTGTGTGTATGCGTTTCGACACAGGGTTTCTCTGTAGCCCTCGCTGTCCAGCCTCCTGGGCGCTGAGATCAAAGACACTGTCAATGCCACCTGACTTTCTTTTTAAATCTTGTATCAAGTGGCTGAAGAGATGGCTCAGTGGTTAAAAGTCCTTGCTGGCCTGCAGAGGACCAGAAACGAGTTCCTAGTACCCCATCAAGATGCTCACATCACCTGTAATTCCAGGTCCGGGGAATCTGACACCCTCTGCTGTCCTCCAAGGTTACCCACACACATGTAGAATACACTCAAACAGACACACACACAAGCTACAAAACTGTAAAAATAAACTCACTGGTTATGTAGGGAAAACAAAACAGAACATACATATAATACTTAACTCCTTATCAGCCTGAAACTGTTCCAGTGTGAGCATGACCCAATAACCTTCCCCTTGACAGGATGCCTTCTGCACTCAACTTGACATGGTGCTTTATAGCTTCTGTTGTTTGAAAGAGAAACTGAGATACCAATATGAATTTCCTTTCTTTCCTTACTATCTCATGGATTAAGTTTTACTCTAAGAAAGCTGTATTTTTTCTTTCCTTATTGTGGAGGCCCAAAAATGTAAACCTATTTGGTTTAGAGTGGCTTTGCTGCCTAAACAGCAAAATGCTAATGATCTGATGTCTCAAAGTGTTAAAGCAACCGACTGAGTTCTTGTTTGCAGCATGTTACTGTATCGGGTATAAAGGGTATGGGAATTAAACATGGGCGATTTCAGTACTCACTGGAGCGCCCTACCGGTCCTAGTCTATGGTTTCTAGTTTTATTATTTTCCACGCATCTTTGTATTCTTTACTTATATTTCTAAATCCCCACGCCCCTACCCTGGCAAGGCTGGTCCTCGACATTTACCCAGGTATAATCTAAACCTTAGAGTCCCTAATTCAGTAACTAAATAAGAAATAAAGAATTACTGATTTAAGACTGAATCATACTGTACAGTGCAGTTAGAATCTAACCATCTGACCAACTCCATACCTGCAAAAAACTAAAACACTCAGGTCGCGACTCAGTAGCCCAGCTTCCCTCAGATGAACCCAGAGGGAAATGCACTTGGGCACTGTGTCTCACCTCTACCCACAGCTGTACTACTATGGTCAACCAGGAGCTGAAAAATAAGGCACAAAGACACTTCATGAGGGTGTCAGTCAACTCCCAGCTGGAGACTTGTCAATGCTTTCTGTATGCTTGAAACTAATGGCCCTCTTTCTCATGTGCTTTCTGAAAATGTGGAGGGAAATACTCAGCAACCATGCCCAGGCCTCTTCCTTGACTCCTGAGAACAGAGTTGTGCTCAGCGGCATCATCTGGCCTCGGGTAAGTGGATCGCAATGGACTTCTTGCTGGCTGGGTATTCCGAATCTTGCAGGGTAATCATCCCTCACTGTGGGTGACAAAAATGAGACTCATGGTAGTTGCTCACCACACGATACCAGTGAGCAGGAGTCACAAAATGAGGTCCCCAATTTCTTGCTCATTAGCTTTGAGAGGTGACATGTTAAAACAGATGCTGGAGGGCTGGAGAGATTGCTCAGTGGTTAGAGCATTGCCTGCTCTTCCAAAGGTCCTGAGTTCAATTCCCAGCAACCACATGGTGGCTCACAACCACCTGTAATGAGGTCTGGTGCCCTCTTCTGAGCTGCAGACATACACACAGACTGTTGTATACATTATATATATAAAACAGATGCTGTAAGAGGAAGGCCTCTAGACTGTGGATCACACCCAAAGAGGCTACATTCCATTTAATCCTGCCTATCCTAATATAATGTTGAAGGGGGTGGAGAGGAAGCGGGGAGGGAAGGAGAAGGGAGAGAAGGTGCCATGTGTGTTCAGATGATATCGGTACTTCCTGAAGAGTCCCAATCTTTCTGAATTCCTCATATACCGCACAGAGGAAGATAAAAGTTTATAAATATTCGGAATGGGGCTGGTGGCACAACTCAGTAGCAGAGCAACCCCCTGGTTTCATTCCCACCACAGAACAGGAAGGAGTCCTCTCACCCACTACAAAGCCGGCCATAAGAGAACATGGAAACTGCAAGACTTCGAGATTCCAAATCAAGTGTTACCTCTGTGCAAGACTGGAGCGCAAAACACTGCTAAGTAGGTTTCAAAGTTCCTCAGAAGCAAACCTAAAATCGGCAAATGATTCAGCAATCCCACTTCTAGATGACCCAACAACTCACAGCACGGACTCAAGCTTCCTGCATTCACGCTCAAGTTGCACGATTCACAGCGGTCCACGGGGCAGCAGTCCACAGACATCCACTAGCAAGTGAACATCAAAATGTGGCAGACACAAACAGTGGCGAGCAGCCAGGAGACAGGAATGCAGGCCAGGGAGAGCTGACGCTATAAAACCGCCATCTTTCCTCCAAGCACACAAGCACAGGCGCGTGCAAAGCATGCAGGCTTTATCTAGACCAGCCCGTTTTCCTTTCCTTCTCTTTCAAGAGAAGGTCTCACATTTAAACCAGGCTAGCCTTGAATGTGAAGCAATTCTTCTGCCTCTGTGCAAGAGTACATTTGATAAATAAGTTTCAAAATTCAGTAAAAACCATAGCCTAACACATACCTGGAGGTAAACAATATATAATATATAGTCTATCAGGACGAGACTAAGACAGGTCACATTTGGGCCAGGAGGTGGTGATACACGCCTTTAATCCCAGCACTTGAGAGGCAGAGGCAGGTGGATCTCTGTGAGTTCAAGGCCAGCCTGGTCTACAGAGACAGCTCCAGAATAGCCAGGGCTATTACACAGAGAAACCCTGCCTCAGGAGAAAAAAAAAATCTCATTCAGATCTGCTCTACACAGGAGCTGCTAGTGAGAGCAAATGGTGACCTTTTACTGAAGAGCTGTCCGATAGTATCCAAGCCTGTAATTCCAATAGCCCGAAAATACACAGTCAAGTGTTATCCATGAGCCAAGAGATAACGGTATGTATTTATTTGTTCTTTTCATCTCCCTGTGTTTTCCAGTCCCTACCCCAACATTAAAACCTCAGCTACTTGAACAGTAAGAAACTACAACAGGCATAAAATACATAAAGATACCTCAGACACTGACTGGTGTGATGTCCAAGACATACGATACTATACTCAAAAACCACTCTCAGGAAGATGTGATGCAGAATCTCATACTTGGGAGGCTGAGGGCAGAAGGGCTACCTCAAGTCAAAGGCTAGTCTGGTTTAATTGTCAGACCCTGTCTCAAGAAAGAAAGAAGAGGAAAGGAAAAGAGGGGGCTGGGTTACATAGAAGCTTGATGACAAGTTGAGAGAACCAATTCCCAAAACTCTCTTCTGACTTCCTCAAACATGCATGTGTACCTGCGCGCACGCTTAAAAGAAAAACAACCAAACCCACACCCACAGAAGCATGTTCCCCACATCCCAGAAGCACCCCCACCCCCAGGAGCACCCACCACACACTCAGGAAGATTCCCCAGAAGCCCCCCACAGTCCCTGAAGCTCTCCCGCCCCCACATCCCCAGAAGCCAGTATGGGTAAATTGGTCTCTATGTCAAAAACAAAAGCAAATCAATCAAACTATAATTAAACAATGACTCTAATGTTATATGGCTACCCCCAAACTTAAGCAAATACTAGGTATTAATTATTACCATTCCTAGGATCTTTAATCTGCTTTGTTTTCCTGGTTTGGGACTATTGAGGCAGGATCTGAGGCTGCACAGAGGACAGTAAAACATGCAATGACCTTAGCTTTCAAATCAACACTCCTCCCAGCTCTTCAAAAGCTTCAAGCAAACACTCACAGGCAAATCAAGACGCCCTTGCCGGCAGACCAAAATTTAATCTCTTCAAGTCAACCCAGAGTCCAAACTTTCCCAAGGCCAGCACACTGCTCACCATTTAGAAGACTAAATTCAAGATTTGCTGGGCAGTTGTGGCACATGCCTTTAATCTGAGGTGGATCTCTGACTTAGAGGCCAGCCTAGTCTGCAGAAATAACCAAGGATAGCCATGAACTTAATGAGACAAAATCGTTCTAGTAAATATTTATAAACACATACGTATAAGATGATGGTGGGGAGGGGCTCTTCTTTTCGAAGAGATTTTTCACTCTGTAGTTACAAACTGATCTCAATATCATGGCAATTCTCCTGCCTCACCTCCTAAGTATTATTAGGTATGAGCCACCAAGCCTGGCAAGATTAAAATTTGGGGTGAGAGCTTATTGGTATTATTAAGTTACACAAAGAACCACGAGACAGTCATTTTAAGGACACTGATATCATGGATATCAAGGATAGAAAAATAAAAAATAAGTGGTATATACAAAATACAGTAAATAAGCAGGAAAAATCACTTTAACATTCTAAAGATAACACTTCCTTATTTGGAAGTCATTCTCGGGAATTCTTAGGAGGTGAATTCGGACTTCTTGCTCACTTCCTGTAGGAATCTATATTGATCATAGCAAATGAGTTTCAATCATCTCAAAACTGAAAGAGACTGTGCTCTCTTTACAGTATCAAAACAACCACTAGGATCTGTGTGCAGGTGGCACGCTTCTGACAGACGGTCTACACCACTGTTGAATCTTTATGAGACTAAATGAGAAATTCAGCAAAAACCAACACCTTATGCTAGGTATGAACAACGTGTGAGTAGTAATGCTATGGCTCCAAGGCAGGCACCTGGGTTCTAGTCTGCTGACTCTAAACCCTGTACATCAAGGCTCACTATCATAACAGCCAATTATAGAGCCTCAGCTTCTGTGGTTCTGTCAGCCAGAGAGCAAGGAGAGCAACGCCCTCACTTGACTATATAGGTATATATCAGATATGCCTTTCTATTGTATTTGTGTCTTCTTGGTATTTGAGACGGGCCCTTCATGCCAAGCAAGGTTACCTAGGCAAACCACAACTAAGAAATACCCTAATTTCAGAGGTCAGATATCAAGGTTTTACAAACTGGAGCTGAGGAGTACTCCAGGAGTAAACAGCAGTGGGCAATGTAACCTGCCAGGCAAACCAGCGCACACCTCTCGGTGCTGGCCCTAAGTTTAAGACCACTCCAGACTAGCCTAGACTACATAGCAAGACCCTCGTCCTCAATCCTGGAGGAGATGGGGATGAACACAGTCAAAATACATCGCATGAAATTCTTGAAATATTATATACTTGTAAGAAGTCTAAAGTTATGTGCCTTCACCAGCAGTTCCTAAAGCGGAAGTTCCTAAAGTGGATTTTAAGGCTCAAGTTTCTCAGTATGAGAGGCTGAGATATGTTTATCTTATTATGTATTTTAATGTTCACTATGTACTGTTTGACCTACCAACAGTCGCTTCTTCCGGCTTTCAGAACTCACGTGGGTAAGGGCAGAGGTAGCTGCAAACATTAGTAGCATCTCTGTATGTTAGAGAACTCCCTGAGCCTCTTTTTCTCCCCTCACCCGTCATGCATTCAGGACACACAAGAGCAAGCTGTGCTGGAGAAGCAGTGAGCTCTAACCACTGCAGTGAACGGCTATTCGGCTATTCTTAGGAAGCAGCAGGGGTCGGTCCAGTCGGCAACACTGCTGGCCTCTGGACCAGAGGTCACAGGCTCGCATTTCAGATACGAACTCCAGTTTCCAAGTCTTCTGAAGACTAGTCCAAGAGGCTGTTAACAGCCCCATCACTACCACATAGTCTGTAGGTCTTCAAATCTAAAGCATAATGCAGGAATAAACTAGATAAGTTGGGTGTGGTTTTTCACACCTGGAGTTACAGCTTTCAGGAGACTGAGGCAGGAGAAATCATGTGGGTTTGAAACCAGCCTGGGCTAAAGTAAAATCCTGCCAACAAAAAAGAAAGAAAAAAAAATTTTCCTTTTAAACAAGAGCCCATGCTTAGAAACAGTTAGAGAGAGAAGCTGTGTATGTGTCTTAGCCAAAGGTAGGATAAATAAATTACATTTCTTAACTATACTGACACATGTTTTTAAACACAGAGCTCTTCTAAAAAGGGTCCGGTTAATACCAGCTCTGTTCAAAGTAAGCTTCTGGTCTCTAAATATTTCTATTAAATAATTTCACTTTAAGCCAGGGTGGTGAACTAAAAATACAGGCAGCATTTTTGCAGAAATGAGAGAGCCTATCAAATGATTTCATGTAGACAGTCCACAAGCACACGACTCAGACAGGGAGGCACCAGGCGATTAGCAAGCCTTTACAAAAATAGATAAATAATGCTGCAGAGCACACGCTGCCATCCAGAAGGCCAGGCTGTATGCGAGAGCAGGAGACTCTGCACTTGAAGGGGCACCAGAGTAAAATCAATTAAGGCACTTTGAACAACCCCACACACGGAGAGTAATTCCACAGACACAAGTCAGATGACAAGTTTCCTTAAGGAGAACTGTTTTCTCTACTTAAAATTATTGATTCTTTTACTAACATGGAAGACATTCCACATCAAGACCATGATCCTATATACAAATTGAGAAAGACTTGTAGAATTTCTATTATGTGCAGCTAAAAATGTTACATTCAAGACATGATGGAATTTCATTTACAATGGGTTAAACAGTATTAGTTATGACTCTTGTTTAAAAGTCTGCAGCTAGGGGTGACCGGGTCATCACATTCACCAATGGCAGATGCCCCTCTACAAACCCCTCAACCCCACACTTTCGTAAATGTCTTAACAGGTCGTTATGAGTAAGGATACCTTATCTGAATGAGGAAAGGTGAAAGAAGCCATTACTCTTGGTATCAGCCCCAGAGACAGGACACTCCAACCAGGACAGACCCATTAAGGGAGTTAAAATGAGCCAGGATCTCCAGCATGGCAAAAAATAAAAGGGGTGGGAGGTCATGGAGGTGGGGGGACAACTCAGTCAGTTATGTGCCTGCATCAAAAGCATGAGAAAATGTTTAAAAGGCCAGATGTGGCAAGAACATCTCTAACTCCAGAACTGGGGCTGCAGAGACGCAAGTCCTCAGAGCTCCCTGGCCAGCAAGGGTATTCAACCAGTTTCAGGTTCAGTAAGAGACACTATCTCAAAATTTAAGGTAGATAGGGCTAGCTGGCTGGCTGGCTGAAGGGTCAAGACTACACCAGTTTGCAGAGGACCATGTCATGTTGTAAATAGGGAGGAGAGGGGGGTGTGTGTTGTTTGTTCCCCGCACCCAGCTTTCAAGCCCCCAGCCGCTGGCCCGCTCAGCGGCTGGCTGCACCCGAAATAACCACGTGACAAACTGGATTCATTTAAACTCTGTCTGGCTTATTATCATTAGCCTTTTCCCGGCTAGCTCTCATAATTAAACTAACCCATTATAAAAGTCTGTAAGTCACCACGTGGTGACTTACCGGAAAGGTCTAACCTGCATCCATTTGCGATGGTGGCTTGGGGCTTCTGCGCCCTTCCTTTTTCTCCTCTCAGAACTTCCATTCTGTCTACCCCGCCCACCTAAGGGTTGACCTAACTATAAGCCAGGCAGCCCTTTATTTAACCAATCAAAACACAGAAATACAGGTGGACCCTCCCAAGCCACCATTGCAAATGGATGCAGGTTAGACCTTTCCGGTAAGTCACCACGTGGTGACTTACAGACTTTTATAATGGGTTAGTTTAATTATGAGAGCTGGCCAAGAAAAGGCTAATGATAATAAGCCAGACAGAGTTTAAATGAATCCAGTTTGTCACGTGGTTATTTCGGGTGCAGCCAGCCGCTGAGCGGGCCAGCGGCTGGGGGCTTAAAAGCTGGGTGCGGGGAACAAACAACACACACCCCCTTCTCCCCCCTAATTACAACAATGTCAGACAGCTAACAACTACTGCCTTAACACCAGCTTCAGAGGACACCTATACCCCTGTGTACAAGCCCCCACACAGATACACAGACACACACACACACGAAGTTATACAAAATGGCATAAGCCTTTAATCCCAGCACTCTGGAGGCAGGGGCAGGTGGATCTTTAGGAGTTCAAGGCCAGTCTAGCCCACAGAAAGACCCTTTAGTAGCAAGAACCAAACATAAATGCCCATGCCTATGATGTCACTTCTTTCAGCAGTGACATGAAAGTGTAGCAACACAAGCCTAAATGACCCTCACCACGTTCTAACCAGGTCTAGGGTGTGGTGAGTGGCGGCAGCTGCCCAGAGAACACTAGGCCCCGGGTTCAATTGAGATGGCAGGGGCCAGGACCACATCACTGCTCTTCAGACAAAGCAAATACCCACATAACTTCTCCTTTAGTAACTCAATTAGCCTTTAAAAAGGACATTTCTACGGCTCCTTAGAGATTACATGGTACTCTCACGCACAATCATATATCTTTATCAAATAATAAGGGGATGTTTATCTGGAGGAGCAGTTGACACCTAGGGCAGGTGAAGGGGATGCGGTTAAGAGCTGTCTAGACTCAGCTGAGGCTTCTAAAACTGTCAAGAAAGCCTCCACCTACGCTCAGCTCAACCCTGTTAGATGACAGGGAAGAGCAGATACCAAGGGTTTGCTGAATCCACACATCAGAACGACCAGGGAGCTTGGGAACCAGCAGGTAATCCAGACTGCGTACACTGTCCAAGTGGACCCCACACAACACGTGGCGAACATGAGATCTGACACCACCTTCAAGAACACTAACCCGCATAGGTAAATGTCCAGGCAGGGCGGATCTGCCCAAGCAGGGAGATCCTAAGGGCTCAACATCCGACTCCTGAAATAGCTAATTAACCATGAGTCTGTAAGGAATAATACCAATTTGAGTCAATGCGCCGTGTGCAATCATCATAGCCTGTAAGTAGTTCTAAGTTGTACCTGACAATCAGAAAGTCCAAACTTAAGATGGTGGCAAAGACCACACTTGAAATCTGGAGACTATGTGACTGCTGCCCCACGGGCAGCTCCTCTCTCACAAAGCCCAGAAAGCCTCTCAGGTAAGGGAGGACACAGGTGAGAAACAGCCACAAGTTGAACTCTCACACTTTATTTTGGTTTTTCGAGACAAGGTTTCTCTGTAGCTTTGGTGGCTGTCCTGGAACTAGCTCTTGTAGACCAGGCTGGTCTCGAACTCACAGAGATCAGCCTGTCTCTGCCTCCGAGTGCAATTTTCTTATTTTCTTTTTTAAACGATGGGTACAGCACCCCCCCCTCCCAGTAACTTCCTCCATCTTGACCACAAAGTGACATTTTCATACCTATGTGTAGGACAAGTGTTTCTTGGAAAACTTATATTCTCATCAGAACTATATCCAGAAAAAAGCTGGTTTCCTTGCCATGGCACTGTTTTCCTCCATTAACGCCAGTTACATCACAGTACTTAGCAATATCCAGCCTTAGCTTGGTTTGTTTCTAGCCAGCTTTTCTAACTTAAATCACCCTGTTTCTCTTTCACTACATTTTGTCTCTGGGTTTTTTTACCTTTCTTTATTCGCTATCTTTTTTCGTTCCTACTCCATGGCTGGCTGTGTGGCTGGCCCCTGGAATCCTCTCCTCTTTTCTTGATCCTTGCTCTCTTCCCTAGATTTCTCGTATTTATTCTCTCTGCATGTCTCCTAACTCCTGGCCATTCAACTCTATTTTAGACCAACCAGATGGTTAGACAGGCAAAGTAACACAGCTTTAGAGTTGAACAAATGCAACATAATGCAACACAATCTTGCATTCTTATTACACAGAATAAACAAAATGCACTTTAAACTAATATTCCACAACAGAGCAGAGAGAGCTGGATCTGTGAGTTCGTGTTACAGACCATGCAGGCCCGTGAGAACCTAACTCAGAAAAGATGCACTGTGAACTCAACAAACATCAGAAAACAAACCTGTCCATTTGATCCTAATTTTACAGAGAAACTGCTCTGGTGTCCCAACAGTAGACATTAAACACCCACCACAGGCTGGATGCCATACTGTGTGCAAGAGATACAACTCTAGACTCCTGTTTTGGAGTTGTTGGTCTGCTTCTTTATGAGCCGATATTCTTGCTCCTAAGGGATTGGTGCTGTTCTCATGGATACAGCTGACACCTGTCTGTGCTATCTAGCTCACCACCGTAGCAGTTAGGTGGGTATTACTAGCATTGTAGTTTTAGGAAAAACACAAACTTCATTTACAGGCTTCCTACGAATTAAATGAGCACACATCCGTTCATGTATATCCATTCATATATTACGAATTACAATGAACAGGCAACAATTCATATATATCAGTTTCTTAAAAACACAAAAATGTGTATAGGGAAACTACTTAATAACCAAGTAAAACTATGAGCCACAAAATTTAGTTTTGCTTTTTCTACTTGTTTTGTAGACCAGGCTGGCCTTAAACTCACAGATGCACCTGCCTTTGTCTCCCAAGTACTGTATTTAAAGGTGTGCACAACCACACCAGGCGGATTTGTTTTTAGAGTGGTCCCATGTTCTAGAGCAAATCCGAGCCAGAGCAGCCTGAATCTGAACCTCCTGCTTTACATGCTGCTCACAGCGTAAGAAGCAGAGCTTAGGTTAAACAGCCTTGCACTTTCTCCCTAACTGTATCTTTTGACGGCTTAAGTTTTTTATTTATATGGTAGCTTTAAGCTAATTTTCTACTGTTCTATTTTATCAATAAAGACCTGCGAGCCAGATGCTGGGGTGAAAACCTAGCTCAGAGAAGAAAAGAAAGCAACTGCCACCACCCCAGAAGGACAGACACCCTCTCCTAACCACCCCAGAAGGACAGACACCCTCTCCTAACCACCCCAGAAGGACAGACACCCTCTCCTAAC
>JAQHUG010000595.1:328749-349151 GCA_028555095.1 Dicrostonyx torquatus
GACAGACAGCCTCTCCTAACCACCCCAGAAGGACGGACAGCCTCTCCTAACCACCCCAGAAGGACAGACACCCTCTCCTAACCACCCCAGAAGGAAGGACACCCTCTCCTAACCTCCCCAGAAGGACACCCTCTCCTAAGCTGTCTCGAAACTCCTCCACCTGGAATAGGTGTCCCTCCCTCTCTGTCCTCCTGACTCCCTCTTACTATGACTTTTCTTAATAATCAACTGGTTGCTTGCTACACCTATTAGCCTATGGTTGATTCTATTTAATCCTGTTACAATGTTCAAGCTGAAAGCTCTTTAGATTGAAGGTGTATGCTAGGGCTGAGCCACACCCAGACAGAAGCAGGTTTTTCCAGTAAACAATGCAATCTCAGGGTTCGCAGTGTGATCAGCAATCCTGTAACATTTCTATCAGCAGAAAGTTAAAAACGTGGGTAGTAAGGAAAGTAGGGTATAGATTGCTTTGCGCCAATTAAACATCGTCAGAGTCACTCCATGGTAACAGGTTCAAAAGACACAGACTCTTGAGAAGGCAGACACTGAAGTTTGAAGAAGGTGCCAGGCATGGTAGCACACATCTTTAATTCCAGCACTCGGGAGACAGAGGCAGGTAGGTTGCTGAATTTGAGGCCAGCCTGGTTTACAGAGCAAGTTCTAGAACAGTCAGAGCTACACAGAAAAACCCATCTCAAAAAAACAAAAGACAAACAAAAAAACCCGCGAAACCAAAAACAAACAAACAAAAAAACAAAAACAATAACAACTACATACATAGAAGGTAATTTTAAAACTAAATGTGTGTATAGTTTCTATGGGAGGACAGTGAAATAAAGGATGGAATCCAGTTACTTCTCTACCCCAAAAATCATTTTAAATATAGTTGATTGGGGTTACATAATTGTCTAGACTTCAAAACTATGTTGTTTATGTATTATAAGAGATTGCAATACCATTTTGATCAGTCTGAGCATTTTGAAGCCTTTAGAGAAGGCTGGCTACATGGGGGGAAAATGCCCATATGCTAAGAACTCTCCAGTATAAACGGTCAGCTGGGATCAGTCTTTACTGTGGACTCACACGGGGATGAAACAGTGGTAAAAAATCAACACTATTGTTCATAAATGTTATTGTAATATTTCAAGCACAGGAGACTGGAAGAATTTCAGAATGACAAGGCACTCAGTGTCTAAATTCTACCCATATACATTTTGATGAGCCTGCTAACCTAATAAGCTTAACTTTTCTTCCCAAGTACTAACACTTAATATTTCGCTTGTATTTTAATAAATAAAGCTTGAACTTCAGAAAGCAAAACAGCCAGCCATTGGCTCTTAACCTCTACCTCAGTCAGAAATGGCGAGCGACCCTGTCTCCAAGCTGTCTCCTCCCTTTTTATAATCCTCTCTAGTGCTGGGATTAAAGGTGAGCACCACCACCACCAGGTTTCCATAGTAAACTAGTGTGGCTACTGGGATTGAAGGTGTGTGTCACCCTGCCTGGTCTGTTTTACTCTCCGAACTTCAGGCAAGCTTTATTTATTAAAATGCAAATGAAGTATCGCTACAACATTACATGGGCATCAATTTAAAAGTGAACATTCTGCGACTTCAAGAGTGAGACATGCTCTAGCAAGAGTGACTTGGATCCAGTCTGTAATCTATGCTGAGAATGCTGGGGAGTTTAGCCTTAGGTGTGCTCTTGCCAGGCCTCACACACTATAGATGAGAAAGTGCTTGCTGGCCTGAGGCCCTGAAACAATAAACACCAGAACTACATTTCAAATGAGCTGGGTACTCCAATCTTTTTTAAATGTATTTCTGGCATGAGGACCAGAAATCAAGGAAGGGGGTGTTCACATCTTCACATCCTGTAAGGCTCAGATACCAACTTTCCAAAAGGTGCTGCAACCTCACACCTTCAAGAGGTCCTTTGCAGAATTTGACAGATCAATTGTCAAACTCAAAAGCTACAACTTTGGGGCTGGAGAGATGGCTCAGCGGTTAAGAGCACTGACTGCTCTTCCCGAGGACCCGGGTCCAATTCCCAGCACCCACATGGCAGCTCTCAACTGTCTGAAAATCCAGTTCCAGGGGATCTGACACCTTCACACCAATGCAGCACATAAAATAAAAGTTAAATAAATCATTAAAAAAAAGCTACAACTTCAAGTCAGTAGTGTACAAGATGAATAGACTCCACCACCAGGAAGCTCATGACTCAGTAACTACAGGATGCTTCTGACACAGAAACAGGAAGAGAACAATCGGGACAGAGCGCAGAAGATGGAGTAAGAATCATGACCCCTCCAGAGAGCTGAGCATTGCACATACAGTTTCAGGAAAATCCTTCCGTTGTTGTTTGACACAGGGTTTCTCTGTGTACCCATGGTTGGCCTCAAAGTCACAGAAACCTGTCTGCCTCTGTCCTTTGTGCTGGGATTTAAAGGTGTGAGCCACCACTGGCCAGGCAGTCTCAGGAAAACCTTATCTTCAATTGAGGGCAATAAGAACGGGATCCTCACTCACAAAATTCACAGAAGTCGCTCAGACAGCGAAGTGCTTGCTTTGCAGGCTCACAAAAGCTGGGTGTGGTGGTGCATGCTTGTAACCCAGGTAGTGGTGAGACAGAAGGCAGAGACAAGAGCGCTGTGGGAGGTTCTACTCTTTTGGTTTTTTGATGGGCCCACCACTCAGCTCTCAGATAAATCACACCCAGAGGCTTCCTCTTAGTTATGAATGTGCGGCCTTACTTTGTTTTCCTGATAGCTTTTCTTGTATTAACCCGCCTGTCTACCTTTTCCTCTGGGCCTTTATCTCTTTCTACTTCTGTAACCTTTCTTTTCTTCTTTCTCCATGACTGGCTGGTGACTGGCCAGCCCCTTATGTCCTCCTCTCCTTGTTCTCTTGCTCCCCATTCTCCCTCCGCTCAGATTTCACCTTCTATTTATATTCTCTGCCTGCTAGCCCCGCCTATCCTTGCTCCTGCCTCGCTATTGGCCGTTCATATCTTTATTAGGACCATCAGGTGTTTTAAACAGGCACAATAGTACAGCCTCACAGAGTTAAACACAGCATAAACGTAAGTCACACACCTGAAAATAATACTCCCAACACAGGAGGGTCCCAGGGAAATTGTTGGCAAAGCCAACCTAATGACAAACCTCTGACCTGCACAGGCAAAAGACACAAACACACTAGGACTGATAATCTCAAAGGAGGCTGGAGATAAAAAGTTAAAAGCATTGACTGCTTTTGCAGCAAGCACGGAGCTCAGTTCCCAGCACCCACATCAGGTGGCTTATTGCCTCCAGTTCAGGGGACTCACCACCTCTCCCGGCCGTGCGCCATGCACACACACTCATGTGGACTCACACGTTCATTTCCTTAAAAGACCTTATAAAGGAAACTTTCTGGATTCAGAAAAACGGCTCCACATCCTAGAGATACGGAAAAGATCAGTAAATAAGCACACAAAAAGATGCAGATGCTGTGTGTGCCATCTCACAAGTCCGCTGGGAGCAGACACTGGATTCTATGTACGTACATGGAAGTCCTGCCTTGACATATCAACACGCTCTGCAACATTACTTTCTCAACAGTGCAGCAGCAATTTAACCCGTAGTCTAGTCATACAACGGAGCCACACTACTGTGGAAATAACTGAACTTAGCCAGGCCTGGTGGTCCAGGCTTCCAATCCCCGTTACCTTGGGAAACTTATACCATGTCACAAAATAAAAATAAAAATAGGACTAAGGATACAGTTCAGTTGTACAGCAACTGCCTGGAATGAAGAGTTTTCATGTGCGGTCTTGGAGGGAGGGGGGAAAGAGGGAGACAGTCACTGAGCTCACACAGCAATGAAAAGGGCTACCCTGGCATTCACAGGTCTCATAAAACTGGTCAAAGAAGCAAATTAGAACCCCGGCATGGTGACACCCCGGCATGGTGATGCAGGTCTGTGATTAATTCCAGACACTTTCAGAGGCTAGGCAGAGAGAAGAGGAAAGACTGACAATTGAAGGCTCTATCTCAAAAATAAATATATAAAGCCAGGCTGCCACCCACCTATCCTCCCAATACCAGAGTAGGAAGAGGTGGAGGAATGCTCCAATGCTCCTAATTCAAAGCCAGCTCCAGGCAGCCAGGGCCAGGCAGCCATGCATACTCTGACTCAAAACAAACAAGCAGATGAAAAGAAAGGGCCTAGGACAATTGCTCCAGGGTTAAGAGCCCTGTTGCTCTTACAGAGGACCCAGGGTTCCATTCCCAGCACCCACATGATAGCTTACAATCACCAGTTTCAAGGGTTCTGAAGCCCTCTTCTGATTTAGGATAGAGCACACGTTACATAGATGCATGCAGGACATACAAATTTGGGTTGGGTCATACAAATAAAAATTTTAAAATTAAAAAAAAAAAAACTTGTTTTTTCAGTCCAAATTTGTGTTGGTTTAGTGAACTACTGGCCTAACTGGTAAAAAGTGATGTCCAAGATTAGCAGGGTTTGGGCCAGCCACGGCTACAAGGTAAGATCACCCTCTCCAAAGTCTCCAGCTGCCACTGAAGAAACAGGGAACTGAGCCTGCAGGATAAGAGGTTCTTGAATGCCAAAACAACCTGGGCTATACAATGGAGCTCTGCCTCAAAACTCAGAGGCTGGAGTGTAGCTCGGCTGGTAGAATGCTTGTCTAAGACACCCCAGCCCGGATCACAGGGCTCAGGAGGAAGCAGGAATCAGATGCTCACGGTCCTCAGACCCGGTAAGGGGGCCACAGGCAGTCAGGGTTACAGAATGAGAATGGGAGGACGAGAACGAGAAGAAATGACAAGAAAAGTATTTAGAAAAGCCAGACTTGGTGACCCTTGCCTGTAAACTTCCCACCTGGAAGATGGAGGCCAAAAGACGGTAGTCAGGAGATCAAAGTCAGCCTTAGCTACGTCTGAGAGGAAACATCCAAAGTCAACATTCCGCTGCTATGGTCTGAATGAGAACTGTCCCCACAGGCTCCCATATCTGAACACTTGCTGCTCATTGAGCAGCGAAAGTTTAGGGAGGTTGTGGGCACCTATCTGGGAGAGAGCTATGGCTGGTGGGCTAAGCCACCTTACACGCCCACCACCAGGAAGTAGTCACACCTTCGCCACGGGGACACTGACTGAACAAATCCTCCTTCCCCTGCGGGTATTGTCTCAATGATGAGAGACCAAGGCTGCATGCTCCAGTGTGCTTTCAGAAAGTGTGTTAGCATCAAACTGACAACTCAGGGGGGTCAGGACAACAATTACACCAACCAATGACCACTGACCAACAGCACATCTCGGAGGCACCCTTTGCTACAGAAGGAAAAAATACCTTAGAGAGCATCAACTAAGTAAGCCTACAGTGAGATCGAGGGCCTGCGGCATAAAGGCCACAAGCACACGAAACCAGCTGACCACGGGGCACAAGTGCAGGAAAAGCAGGAAGAGCCCAGCATCGCACCAACCTGAAGCAGTGCAGGACTGCTGCGCCAGACCAGCGACATAACCCAGTCCTGAGAACACAGAATGAGCAGGAGGAGCAGTAACTGCATCAAAATGAGCAAACTCAGAAATGTCATCCCAGTGCGTTTTCTTTGGTAAAAAGCCACGGCGTGGTTTGAAAGGGGGTTACCCTACTGACAGCTACGTCCTGGCCTTGTGTGCCATGTCTGTGTGACAAGTACTTACGGAAGTCAGGACAGCTGGTAAGAGCTCCCTCCTTCCCCCACATTCGGCAGGCAAGTGCCTTTGCCAGCTGAGCTGGCTTTGCTGGTCCACAAGTCCTTAATTCTAGTATGTAGTACTAACTCAGAAGTGAAGCACACACAGGTAGGCTAGGGCAGGTTTTGTCCTCAATCACAGTACAACAGGAAAGCCCACGTCCCACTGCAGCTGGGTCAGGTGGTTCATCACCTGGAGCACGGCCAAGCTGCAGGAGCTCAGACACTGAACTGGATCAGTCTGAACACGCGTAGAAGAAAACAAACATCTGCGCTTGAATGACTTCACCAGTTCTGTGGAGGATTTTCCTTTCATCTTAAAAACAAAACCAATAAACAAAAACACCAAAGAAAAAACAAAACACAGAGAGCATGGAGGTGACCCTGCAAGTGATGACGGCTTCCACGCAGTGTCCTGGGAACGTACTGCCCACACTGCCTGTCACCACTCCCAGAGTATTTTCTGCAGCAGCCTCGGCTTCAGGGGGCATTTATCCCTCTTCTCCAATTGATTGTGCTCTAGGCGTTGTGCTTTTTCTTTCTTTCTTTCTTTCTTTTTTTCTTTTTGGTTTTTCGAGACAGGGTTTCTCTGTAGCTTTGGAGCCTGTCCTGGAACTAGCTCTTGTAGACCAGGCTGGCCTCGAACTCACAGAGATCCGCCTGACTCTGCCTCCCAGAGTGCTGGGATTAAAGGCGTGTGCCACCACCGCCTGGCTGCGTTGTGCTTTCTCTAAAGCAAGGTCTTACACTATATAATGCTGGCTGTCCTGGAACTTGCTATGTAGCCTAGGCCAGTCTCCAACTAAAGAGAACCCCATGACTCTGCCTTCTGTGTGGCTCTTCTCTTTTCCCAACAAATTTCCCAGACTCTCCCAGAACAAAATGGAGACGAAATAAAGCTGATGAGGACAAATTTAACTTGAGTCCTTCTTAGCTTCTACAGTGTTCTCTAAAAATGCCTCCGTGATGAGTACTAGTTGAGAAACTAACAATGATCCATCTAGAGCAAGTATAAGCTACCTGGCTGAGTTAGTCATTAAAAAGCATTTGGGCGTGTGGGGAGGACTCAGTTGATCAAAGTGCTTTTCCAAGCATGAGGACCCAAGTTTGATGCCTAAACCCAAATAGGAAAAAAGCCAGATAGTCAAGGGTGGGAGTCCCTCAGGGCCAGTGTCCAGCCAGTCTCATCTCCACACATGCCCCCACACACAGACATGCACCCAAAAGGGAGCACGGACAATGAGGCTGCAGCAGCGCTCCGGCCACCATCACACACAGGATGAGTTCACCAAGGAGAAGGGAACCAGAAATCCATTATTTAACTGAGCATCAACTCTACCTTCTCGAGGGACAAAAGTCAACTTAAAACATTAAAAAGTCAAAGTTGAAGAGGTTTTGGGGTTGACTGCTGACGAGATGGCTCAGTGGTTAAGGGCACTGGCTGCTCTTTAGTCAGAGCCCTGGTTCAACTCCCAGCACCCACACGGCAGTTCACCGAACCCAACAACCCCACACAGACACACATGCAGCCAAAACACCAATGCACATAAAATAAAAATAAATCATTTAAAAAAGGAAAAGAAAACCAAAGAGCCAGAACTAGCAGAAACACAGGAGGAATCCACTGGGAACCAAGAAGCATTGAGACTAAAGTTCAAAAAGGCTGCACTGTGAAGCCGAGAGGGCCTCTCCTGAGTTTTAAGGAATACACACCTAGGCTCTTTATCAAATTTCAGAACCCCAAGCACATCAAAATACTCGAGATCCCAAGGGTTGAGGAAGAGTAGGCTTAGCTTCTCAGTCAAACTGGAAACTAGACAGAACACAGCCCTCAACATTCCAAGGAAAGCTAACTGCATTCTTAGAACCCAAACTGCTGACTGAGAGCTAAGAGAATCTCAGGCACTGCCTATGAATCTGACTAGTTTACTCAGCAAATTTCTGAAAAATGAGCAAAAAGTGTGAGCAAATGAACTTAAGAAAAACTTCAATTCATTTAAGTGAGCAGGCCCCTGCAGTGAGAGCCTGTGGCCATGCCTGGCACGATCTAAACGTCAAGTCTAAGTAGTCTGGAGTGCAAACGCAAAGAACTCTTGGCAAGGGTCCAACGAGGGCAAAAGAAGCAACAGAAATACAAATTAATGGCAAGGGATTAATAATTGTAAAGAAAATGTAAAGAAGTGTTTAGAGCTGGGCGGTGGTGGTGCACGCCTTTAATCCCAGCACTCGGGAGGCAGAGGCAGGCGGATCTCTGTGAGTTCAAGGCCTGGTCTACAAGAGTTAGCTAGGTCCAGGACAGGCTCCAAAGCTACAGAGAAACCCTTTATCGGGGGGGGGGGGGAAGTGTTTCGAAAAATTAGCTATTGGAAAAACCCAAATAGTCCTAACAATGTAAAAACCAAAAGAAATAAAGATTTAGTAATTACTTTAGGAGGATTAAGGAAGTAGGGGGTTAAGAAAAACTAAACAGCAGTGTAGCAGTTTATGAAGACAATTTTAGGAGGTTTCTAAGAGTGTGCTGGAGAGGTAGATGGTCCGCTTAGTAAAGCAGCTGCACCCAGAAGTCACGTATGCCCGTGTGTACATACATGCACACACACACAGAGATATCCACACAACAAACCAGTTCCATGAAAGAAAAAGTGAGGGAAGTGTCATCAGTGCATTTCTTTCTACTCTTGCTGTCAACTCTTTAATGGCTGCTGGATTGACCGTCCTCTTCAAAGGCAGCTCTATATTACAAACATTGTAGGACCCTGGGGAACTCGACTGTCAACGCAACACCCTAAAAGCTAATCTGAGTCCCAATTCGAGTCATCAGTGAGCTCAAAAAGTGCAGCTCTCAATGGGGCACGGTGACAAACACTGGTCAAAGTGTTGGAGAATTGGCAGAAATTCAAGGGCATCCTTGAGAAGGAGGCAAAACACCAGCTAGCCTGGGTAATCACAATACCATGGCTCAAGCAGCACCTCTTTTTCAATATATCTGATCACACAAACTTAGACCTTAAGAAAAAATAAAAAATAAAAACCTCCTCAGTTTAAACAAGTACAAGAGGAAGATTTAAGCAAAGGACCCAGAACGGAACAGTGTGACTCACATCACCCCAGAAGCAGAAGATGACAAAGCAACAGGACTTGGTGGGTAAACCTAGCACTTTAAAGACTTCTTCCATTTGCATTATCCTGCTAATTTGAAGCACTATTCAGAGAACAGCTTATCGTTTGGTATGTTAGAAACTATGACTCCTGCTAACAGTCCAAAGCCCTACCTAGCCTAGTTCAGAAATTCAGGGAGGTAGGGGAAAGAGACGAGTGCCCACATACACAAACGTGCTTCCGAAATGGCCGCTGCTATTCCCAGGAAACCTGGGCTGAAGTACTTGAGCAAGCAGAACGGAAGCGTTTTTCATAAAGTCACCATTCTTCTCATGCCTGAGTTCTGAGGAAAGAGCTGCATCCCTTAGTGACCACAGGCAGAGCCTACTCAGTCAGACTCTCAAGCTATAGGTAATGCTAAGATGATGATGTCACAGACAAAGTAAGTTTGAATCATCTTAAGTCTTAATTGACTTTATGAATTATTTCATTTGGATTTGTCCTCTGCCTATGGTGAAGAGCAGTACCCCCTCAGGTAGGGAAAACCTGTGATGGCAGCTTGAAACGCCCATGTGTTCACGGGTGTTCACAGTTGAAACGCCCGCGTTCACAGGTGTTCGCAGCTTAACCAGTACTCAAGTACTTGCTGAGAACTCCCTTTAGGGAGAGAAACCATTCGGGTTCCCCCAGATGCATGAAATGCACAGCCCCACTCCGCACAACCGCCTGGTAAACATTTCATCTTCACAGGCGTGTGGTGTCTACACTCCTCCACCAGCAACCTAAGACAGGACGGAAGGGCAAATCACAACAAACTTTAACTCCGGTCTTTCATCTGATGCAACTCCGAGGTGGTTTTAGATCGGCACTGACTGCTGTCCGTGCTGGCACACCTTTAATCCCAGCACTCGGGAGGCGGAGGCAGGTGGATCTCTGTAGCTGGAGGCCAGCCTGGTCTGCCGAGTGAGTTCCAGGACAGTCAGGAATACAGAGGAACCCTGTCTCTAAAAATAAACCAAGGGGGTTGGGGAAGACCAGGAAGTGCCTTCTTCACACCAGGTGGCAGAGATAGAATTAAACCACTGTACTTATACTTGATAGTCACCTAGGACACTCACCAGGTACATTCCATGTTGGTACGTGACTAAGCTAAATGGTGATTCTCAAAAAAATCTGAGAAAATGACCTTTGGAGATGATGGAATGAGATACTCCAGTAACTTTCATATATTTTAAGTCATTCAAAACCACAAGCTATTTAATTTGCCTTTTTTCTATCTTTTTTTTTAAAAGCAGGGGTGATTTTTTGAGACAGGGTCTCTACGTGGCCTGGTTAGTCTGGAGCTTGTTACGTAGACCAGCAAACCCCAAACTCAGATACTCACCTGCTTCTGCTGGGATTAAAGGGACGCATGACCACAGCTGGCCGGATCCTATCTTTCTTTCAAACTGACCATTTCTCTGTCTGTGTTTGTGAGCGATGAGAGAAGGCTAAGGAGGAAGATGGTTCTCTTCCCACCATCAGATGGAAATCCGGTCATTAGTTTGCTGAGCAGGGAGAGGTCTTATCCCACTGGCTCATCTGGGCCTACTACTGCAGCCCGCCCTAAGCAGGCTACAAAGTTAATACAGCAAACCCAGGGCCTTGTGCTCGCTGTAGCATAACTACATCTCCATCCCCTAAACTACTCTTAAATAAACCACAGCCCTAAGATCTTGAATCTCAGAGACTAAAAACACCAGAAAATGACAAATGAAAACACCCCCACAGAAAAATCTTTTTAAAACTGTCAGGACATTATTAAAACAATGTGTATACCTACAAATCTATTAAATCCCTCGATCACATTTGGTACATCAAATTGTAACGCCCACATGGTACACAGTTTGCAGAAGTAGAAGCAGTCCTTGTAACCAAAGATATCACAGAACGCTAATTCAGGAAGTTATCCAGCAGCTTATAAAGAAATAGGAAGTTGTTGGCCAACTCCTCTCCTGCAGGAAAGCCTGCAGAAGTGCTGAGCTAGGACGAGAATTGGTTCCTGTCAAAGAAAAACTCAAGGTACTGTGGTGAAATTCAAAGGCTGAGCCTTTCTTAGGGACAGCATACTAGAGTCTGGGTCCCACCACTTGCCAATATAAAGTCCCAGGCTCTAGAAACACCAGCATGGAGGATGGGCCAACTGACTAATACTCATTCCTCTACAGTCCCGAGGCAACAACCGGCTGTTCCCAAAGTAAACAGTTCTCCCAGATCTCTCAAGTTACAACACCTCACCCGCTTGGACCACTCAGAGTCAGAATTCTCCCTGCCATGTATGTCAAGAAACGACATACTTTGTACCAGCAACTACCTAAAAAGATGAATGAAAGGTTTAGTTTTTCACGGCTGGTATGAGCTGAAATTCAGAAACTAGTTCCGATCTTCATTCCACAGCTGGCTGCTATCCTCTTGAAAAGTTTCTATTAGTTATTTATTCACCTGTATGTGCATATGCAAATGTGAATGTGGACACACCACAGCGGAGTGTGTAATGTCTGAGGGCAAACTGGAGGAGTCAGCTCTCTCCTTTCATCGTGTAGGTCCTGGGCTCACACTAAGATTGTAAGCTATCTTCAGGACCTCACAGGGATCTGTAGACCAAAGGAAAAGTACTGACTGTGAAGAGAAATGAATTCTAAAAAACTTAGATAAAAATAAATTTTGACACAATAGCTACTTGGCAGCACAGCCAATCAGGGCAGATATTAATTTCATTCATCTGTCTGGTGCGCGACAGCTCCTTATGGCAAGCACACAGTAATACCTCAGGGGAGAGCCACTTCTCCAAGCTGCACAGTACTCATAAAGCAAATTCTGTGGACTCCAGCACCCACTCCTAACATCCGTTCTCAGAGGCCTCCACGGGCTCTGAACCACACTCGGTCAACCTGCTGGGAGCGTTCAAGTCACCCATGGGGGTGACCTTCTACTTTTAAGAGCTCTGCAGAACCCAGTGCTTCATTTATCACAGAAGCAGTCCTGATTTCCACTGGCAACCTCAGAAACAATACTAGTGTTTGCTCCCTAGGCAAAGCCCTCCCCATCCTCTACGGCATGTCCTAGTTTACCTTCTTTCTAGCCCCCACTCGAAAAGGGGTGAGGATGCTTAGTGGGGATGGCGCCGGTGTGGAGCACCTCCTCAAATTCATACACCCCGCAGTCACTTGACAACAACAGTCACTGAAAAAATCTATCATGACGTTTGTTTCAGCTCAGAAAATTCTCAAATAATGAAGATGCAGACAGATGTCAAACAAGCAATTTTAGGAAAACACAAAAGTAAAAACGCATAAATGTTGCTCTTTAACCTGCTCACAGCCACGACTGAAGGGCTGCAGGCTATTAAGTGTTTAAATCTCCCCAGGGCAGCATGGGACACAGCAGGGAGGCTTCAGGAGTCCAAGCCTTTCTCTTCCACCCTAACAACCTGGTTTGTTTCCCCTCCCCTCCCCTTCAGGACACACTGGTCACAGCCAACCCCTCTTCCCAGTCTTTTTCTTTGGCTGTCTGCTTAAATAAACGATCTTGCTCATGAGGATGAGTTTGCCAGGCTTGTGTGTACTTTCCAGTCTCAGGCTCTTTATTGTTCTCTGAGAAATCTGACCCTTTGAAGTGCTTTGAAAGAGGACTGGGACACCAGAAAATGGTTTTTGTAAAAAAGAAAAAGTTACGGGGGAAAAAATGGCAACAAAACAAAACACAAGTTGGGGGAGGCGGTCAGATGCAGCTTTCCAAGATCAAGATCAAAGCTCTCCCCTGGTGTCCTTACTACAGTAAGGCATGCCAGCACTTGGGAGGCAGAGGCAGGCAGATCTGAGCTGGAGGCCAGCCTGGTCTACAAAGCAAGTCTCCAACTCAGAGTTCCAGGATAGCAAAAGATACAAAGAGAAACCCTGTCTTGAAAAACAAAAACACACAAAGTAGCAACCCACCCAGGACAATCAACTGAAAATAGAGACTGGGGGCAGGAACTCACAAACAAAACAAGGTTGTCACCAGTATCCTCTGAACCAACAAATAAGGGGATTGTCAAAACAAATCTAAATCAAAATGAGCATTGTTATTCATCTCATTATCTCAACCCAATTATCCAATTCAAAGAATAATAGAACAATCTGTAGTCTTTATGTCTTAGACATATTGCATACTCAAAATTCAAACAAGTCCTAGACAATTAGTTTTACTTCCAATCTCAAAATTAGGAGATAAATTCTATCTTGTCCTTTTCAGATGAATGTCATTTTTGCCATTTGGTTAAAGACAAGAAGACTGGGGTGGGGGCTACCAGCAGCCACCCTCCCATCTCCGAGAAGGGGCTGCTCTGAGTAGCTGCCAGCCTGAAAATGTGTAGACTAGAGGGCACACCTTACTACTAACTGATGATTTCGGGCACACCTTACTATTAACTGATGATTTCTTCACATTTTAAGGGAATGGGGTGTAAGATGACATCAGAATACAGCCTACTTAAGTGTTTGTTGTTTCAGAATTTGAGTATTATAAAGTCACCTCTTCCCCAAGTCCTATTTCCCTTTTTTGGAAAGTATACACAAGGTCCTGGGTTCAATACTCAAGACAGAAACAGACAGACACAGACAGACACAGACACACACACACACCCATACGTGGGGAGGGGGCAGAAAAATATAACACATGCCAATCTTGTTATTTAAAGTTTAATTTTTCATGGTATTCCATCTTGTGCCAGGCTAATTAACAAATCTGGCACAAACTCAAAATGAGATTATCCCATATTGCCACAAAGCACAAGTCTGCAAAAAGGCCCTGAACCAAGAATAAATACTGGAGAGGGTACTTACATACATAAAATAGAATGTTTGGGGGTTAGGGTGCAGCTCAGTGGTAAAGGAGGCTTGATTACCATTCATAAGGCTGAGTTTCATCTTCAGCACCAGCAAAATAAATAGATGTCATCCCTACATTGCCACCTCCCACGTTATCCTCACTTACTTTAAGAAGTATCTCTGTCCAGAAGACGTCTTGGCCATCTCCCAGCCTGCCGGCAGTGGCACATCATCAGGGATCTCGAAGGAAGACTGTCGGAGATGCTGTGCTGCAGGGGTGGCGGCACCAGAGACCACGGTGGGGGTGAGTGTCCCAGGAGAAACGGCCCCCAGCTGCAGGGATGCTGGTGAGGAGTGAGCCCGGACGTGCTGGGGAGTCAGAGCCCCTGCAGTGCCCGCATCTGTGCTGGCCTGTGAGGGAGAGCAAAATGAGCGTTTATACAACTGAGGCAATTTCTTAGATAAAATTTCATGGCAACCAACTATCTAAATATCAAAAGTAAACTTTAATGGTCATTTTTTGACACCAAGGAACACAAGTGTCCAAATGGACTCACTTTTAAATTATGTTAATTTAATATGTACTATAAACGTTATTTTACTGAAAAGCAGTCATCTGACATCCTAGACACTGTGAAGACAGCAAATAGTGGACATTAAAACCTATTTTTAAAAAAAAAATTGAGCAAGAGCTGTTATTTGGTGGTAGAGAACATGTTTATCCCACACACTGCAAAATAAATAAATCAGTGCATTTTCCAAGCATTATGCTTGCTTTTCAAAGTCCCAGGACAAAGCCCAGGAAATTACTATGCACTTCTCCCTTACTTCACTTTAAATAACTAGTACCCCATCTGTCACTTTTTTTGACTGTGAACAAGTGTGATCAATAAATAAATTTAATGAATTAAAAGGCTCAGAACTCCACCAATGCTAGGAGCTACCCAATGAACTGAAGGATAAAGATGTAATCAATTCAGTTACAACCTAAGCATTCACACAGAGAATAGCATGGGGAAGGAAAAAGCCTGCAGGGACCCCAAGGATTCAAATCTGGCTTCCTCCAGACCAGTGTTAAACCAACTACCAGAAAGTAACTTGTCTTCATTGCTGTAAATTAGTTTTTCTATGCCAGAAGCACACAGGGATATAACAATTCCTAGGCAGGAACCTGTAGACAATTATTTACAAATTAGATAACTACTTATTCTTAATCTAATGCTTTCTATGAGAAATAGGGTTGATCAAAAACGTTTTATTCCCTAGATTCATGCGGATAAGGAAACTGAAGGACCTAGCAGTAACTGAGAAGGCAAATAAATGTACCCCACAATCGGCGGGGTGGAAGTCGGGTATTACAAGTACACTTTCCCGTGCTCGTTCCTTCTGGCTTCTAAGCATTACAAAATGGAGCATTCAATCTGCATGTTCCTTCAAAGTTTCCGCAGCCGTTTGTGATGCCAACATACATGTAGCTCAGGGAGCCCAGAAACCCACTTGTGGGGGAGGAAGTAATGAACAGTATCTACTACTACTGTTGTTACAAATTAAGTGTTTAGGTTAGCGGCTAAACAAGCTTTCCTTCCTCCTTAACTCGGCTTTTTGTAGCTAGGTTAATGGAGCTTTTCCGAGCTCCAAAACCCCTGTTCGGCAGCAGGCCTGCCTAGGAGGGGGGCTGGAGTGGGAGTGGCAACTCTTCTTTCCACTCAAGTTACAGCCCGAGTGGGCTAACGATGGCAGTGTTTGGAAAACCAATTAAGTTTTGGGCAAAGTTCCTATGCTGGTTAAGCCTAAAGCAAGGTCTCTAAAAATTAAGTAATTAAACGGGGGGGGGGGGGACGACGACACTAAAGAAATCTACCAGGACCTATCGGAATGTTAATACTTTGAAACGGTTTCACTTCTGTGTAGGATCCAGTTGGGAAAATCACCAGGCGTCGATGTGAATAAGCAGCCATGTTCACATCCGCAGTTAGTTAAAAAGCAATGGCGAGGCTGGAATTAGTCATTGCTTCCCAAACATTACCTTTAATCACAGTTGAGCCAGGCAGGACTCGGCCTTATGAGTCAACCTGCAACGCGCTATCAAAGGCCGGCGCAGAAGCTGTGCGCCGTGAGCGCAGCCGAGGTCCTGCGCAATGCCCAGATGTGGCCCATTTAAAAGCTTTCGGGCCCAACAGTAAATAATAGGCTACGATTGGGCAAGCGACACGTGAACCCACCAAGTGTGAAAAGATCCCGCCCGCGCGAGTTCCAGGGCACGGCGGCGAGCCGGGCCCGAACCCTGGGCCGCCGGAGCAGAAAACTTCGCCGAGCGAGAGGGGGAGGGGAGGAGAGAAGGAACCAGAAACTCAATGGACCGGTTCAACCCCCACCCCTCACCAACTCGGGCAAACAAGGGGACAGCAGACGCGGCTCCACGGAGACTGAGGAGGCGCGGGCAGGGGAGGAGGGCTGTCCCCGGGCTGGGGTCCCGCATGAGACGCCGGACCCCTTCCTTCTCCCCTCCCCCCTCCCCTCCCCCTCCCTGCCGGAGCCAAGGTGCGGAGCGGAGGCGCGCGCATTGTGCAGCCCCCCGCGGCCGCCAACTCCGGGAAAACAAACCCCAGCCCCGCACCCCACGCGGCCCCGGGCCCCCGCGGCGCCGCTACCTGTCGCGAGTGGGACTTGGGCTCGGGCGGCTTGAAGAAGGAGTCAGGCAGCTTGCGCAGCCGCATGGGCACGGTCTGCGGCACATTGGCCGTCTTGGGGTTCATGACGGCGTTGAAGAGCGCCTCCAGGTCGGTCTCCGAGTCTCCGCGGACGTGCACGACCTGATGGCCGGCCGGGGGTGCGGACGGAGCCGCGGGGGTCCCCGGCGGGGGCGCGGACGGCGGCGCGGGGCCCTGCGGGGCCGGCTGGGGCGGCGGCTGCTGCGCGGGCTCCATGGCTGCGGCCTCGATCGACGCTCGGGGCGGTCGCTCAGGTTCGGGGGGCAGCGTCGCGCGCCCGCATCGCCCGGCACTCCGTGCCCGAGGCCGCCGAGCCTTTCCTGCCCTCCTTGAGCTCCTTCCTTCCTCCCTTTCTTCGCCCCGGCCGCGGCGGCGTCCCGACTGAGACAGAAACTTCGGCTCCAGACGCCCAAACTAAAAAGTTGCGCGGAGCGCCCGCCCGCGCGCCTCGCGGGCTCCGCCTCCTCGTCGCTCTTCCTTCCTCTGCGCGCCCGCCCGCACCGAATCCGCGGCCCGCGGCCCCCGGGGAAACTTTCTCTGCACGGCGCTGCATTCCTGCAGACTCCCGGGCGCACGTGACCCGGAGGCTGCGGCGCTGCGTGCGCACCGGCCGGCCTGGAGCTGCGCGTCCGCGGGCCGACCTCCCCGGGCCGCCAAGGCCGCCCGGAGGGGAGGCTGGACGGAAGGCCTTCTACTCACCCGCACTGATTTTAGTCGGCTCCGCGTTTTAACGTCGATTGCAGTTTTGCCATTTACTGGGGAGTGTGTAGACAAACAAAATACTTGAGGGGAGGCAAATGATTACAAATTGAAGCTTGGAGAGCAGGTCTTACACTCAATGTATCTTACAAAAGAAAACGTATCTCTTTAAGTTTTGTTTTAAACTGACTGTAGCCAAGGATATTCTCCAACTGCCTACAGTTTTCTGCTACAGCTTCCTGACTGCTAGGATTCCAAGCAAGGGCCTCTGCATCCCGGGCTTTTGGAACTGATTTAGCTTTGTCGTCGTTCATTCTTTTTTCTTTCTTTCTTTCTTTTTTTTTTTTTTGGTTACACTCACCACGTAGGAGTGAGCTCCACATCCCGTGGAGCACAAGTGGAGGTCAGAGGGCAATTCGTGGGGTCCTCGTTGTGGGTCTCAGAAATCGAACTCAGGTACACCAGCCTTGTTTTCGTTCTCATGTAGCTGAGGTTGGCTTTGAATTCTTATTTCTCCCGCCTCATCCTCTAAAGTGCTGGGATTACAAATGTGGGCCACCTTGCCCAACAAACATTACTTTTTTTTTTTTTTTTTTTAGTGAAAACCAAATATTTGTTTGTTTTGGTTTTTTTGAGATACGATTTCTCTGTGTAGTCCTGGCTGCCCTGAAACTTGATGTATTAGACCAGGCTGGCCTCTGCCTCTGGAATGTTGGGATTAAAGGCATGCTCCACCGTGCCCAGAGTCAAACCAATTTTTTTTAAATACCACAACTTGCCTTTTAGTCTCTGAGAACGTCAACTCAAATCATAATGAGGTAGCACATTACTTTTTCCTCCTGTGTCTGGTACAAAGGGAGAGAGAGAGAGACTGTGTGCAGAGTAACCTTAGCCTGTGATTCTCCTTGTGTGGTCTTAATATCAGGAGCCTATCTGTAATCACTCAAAAACGATTAAAACTGCTGTTGTAGTTTTTAGATAATTGTTTTGTGTTGGGTGTTTCCTGCGTATGTCTTTGTATCACAGGATTGCCTGGGTCCCACAGAGGCCAGAAGAAGGTGTTGATTCCACTGGTTGTGAGCATGCGGGTGCTGGGGTTGGTTGAGAACTACCTCACATGTTACAGTTTCCACTGGAGCAGCCGGGGCTTTTTGAGTGTATTCCCAGGGTGGTGCAACAATTTTTAGACACACAAATTTCTTCTGCAGAAATCGGTGTTCTTGTTGCAGTGATTCTGTCTGAGGGCAAGTGAAACGAATAAATAGGATTAAGCAAAGAAAGGACCCTTGAGCAAAAAGATAATCTCTTCCTCCAGCCAGGACATGCCCGGAAGAATTCTGAGCAGCAATCTCTATTTCTTGCTGCCATAGAGTGGGGTGAGCCAGCTTCAGACAGGCAAGATTTTAATCAAATAAGGAGCCTCAGTTTCCTGTCCAAGAGAGGAAGTAGGGTAAATATCCTCCCTAGGACTGATTCCAGAATGGGTCTCCACCCCCACCACGTGCGAAGGGCATTTAACCAGTCTTGTGGGATCCTAAACTTCAGAGTTTGGAGTTCAGGTCCTGGTTCCCCTTGGAGCAGCTGTAAGATTGTGAGCAAACTACTTCCTGCTCTTTAATTTTGGCGTCAGGGTAATGACATCACCTCCCCTTGTTGAGACATTAAGTGACTCAATGGACATAAAGTACTTGGCCCAATCTGTGGCATAAGGTGAGTTCTTGGTCGCTGTCAGCTTTATCATTGTCCCTTGTTTACACGTTACTTCACTGGTAGTAACCCAGCCTGTTACACCAGAGCCCTTTTAGAACCCTGATCGCACTCCCTTCTCAGATCCAACAGTTAATCCACAAACAAAACCTTTGGGTAAAACAATCTGCAGTGAAAAGGTGGTGGTGCACAGCTGTAGTGCGCCCTGCACAATAGAGACAGAGGCAGGTGGGTCTCTGAGTTCCTGGTCAGCTTCATCTACACAGTGAATTTCAGGACAGCCTGGGTTTTATGAGAGACTGTCTCAGAATAAAGGAAGAAAGGGCTGGGCGGTGGTGGCGTACACCTTTACATCCCAGCACTCAGGAGGCAGAGGCAGGTGGATCTCTGTGAGTTCGAGACCACCCTGGTCTACAAGAGCTAGTTCCAGGACAGGCTCCAAAAGCTACAAAGAAACCTTGTCTCAAAAAGAAAAAGAAAAGAAAGAAAGAGAATTGAAATCTAGAAATGTGGAGGGCTGAGGCAGGAGGATTGTCATGACTTCTAGGCCTGATTGAACTGTATAGAACTGTCTCTAGTGGGCAAGGTGGCATGGTGGGAAGCAGAGGGTCAAAAGTTTAAAGCCAATCTCATTGACACAGTTAAGTGTAAAGGCAGCTGGGGCTACATGAGACCCCATCTGGGAACAGCAAACCTTTCAGCTGAAGGGAAAGGTGTTGAACAAAGGCATCTGTGGCCACAGGTTGCAATGGAAGCTGTCCCTAACTACAGCCTTACTGCTATGGACACTGTAATTAAAGGGTGTGGTCAGTGGTTTTGCCGGCCTTTAAATTGAGAACAAAGTTACTGTGGATCACAGGCTTTCTGGAGTAATCTTATGTTCAGTTAGGACCTCTGTATCTTCATGAATACTGTGCCCCTTACCATTTTTTCCAGCATTTCACTCACCAGTTAGGAAGAGATGGTGACAATGTGAATACATTCTTTCGTCTTCTTGCCTGACCTACCTGCCTCCAGGAGTTATTTTAAACCCCCTTGAAACAGAAAGACAGCTTTTCTTTGTGGTTTCCTGAGACAAGATCGCTGGCTATATTTCAGAATGGTCTTGAACTCACAGGCTTCCTGCCTCAGCCTCCTGACTGCTGAGTTTTCAGGCATATAACGCCAAGCCCCACTCGGGAGGCATTTTTATATATAGACGTACCTTTGGGTGTTGGGTAAGGCTGCTTGTTTGTTTCCTGGCTGCCCAGACTCCCAAAATAATCACATAGAAACTATATTATTTAAATCACTGGTTGGTCAATCACTTAAGCGTATTGCTAGCTAGCTCTTATATCTTTGGCTAGCCCATTTCTATTAATCTGTGTATTGTCACGTGGCTGTGGCTTACTGGCAAGGTCCCGGCACATCTGGCAGCTACATGACTTCTCTTGACTTAACCTTCTTTTCCCGGCATTCAGTTTAGCCCGGTACCCTCTTCTCCCACCACCTCTCTGTCTAGCTCTACTGTGTCCTATCACAGACCAAGGCAGCTTCTTTATTCATTAACCAATAAAAGCACACATATACAGAAGAACTTCCCACACCATTT
>JAQHUG010000595.1:384392-395071 GCA_028555095.1 Dicrostonyx torquatus
GCTTTGATTTGATTTAAAAGACAAAGGGACTGCTTAGAAGAATAGTCTGCTTTTCTGTGGCTGACGCTTCCCTTTTGAAGTTGCATTTCAGGGGGGGGGGGGAAGTCCCGCAGGCACTAACCACAACCCGCTGTTCAGTAAGGAAAGTACGTTTATCAGTTGAAAATCACTTTCAGAGGCCAACTTTCAGATTTTGCCATAGGAGCTGGATAGGATTTAGGTGGGAGAATTATTTACTTTTATTTTATTAGTGTTTTGCCTGTATGTGTGTCTGTGTGAGGGTGTTGGATCCTGGAGTTAATGGTTGTTAGCTGCCATGTGGGTGCTGGGAATTGAACCTGGGTTTCCTAGAAGAGCAGTCAGTGCTCTTAACCACTGAATCATCTCTCCAGCCCTGTAGCTAGGGGAATTAGTAAAGGTTTACTAATTTTCTTTTCTTCTTCTTGATCTTTAAGAACCAAGAGGACATAGAGACAGAGATAATCTGGGGAGGAGGGGTAGAGGGGGCGGGAGACTCATTGCTTTTGCTCTTGCTCTCTCTACTTTCTACTATCATGCCACAGTTTATCCTTCATGTTATTGTTACAATTTGAGGCTGTTAGGGATGCAGTTGTGAACATTCTTATATAGGTTATTTTCTTTTTTTAAAGTTTTCCCACCGTTCACAAGTTTATAAATGTTTTGCTTGTTTTTTATAATTTTTTATTTTATTCACATTGCATATGTCTGTGTGAGGGTGTCAGATCAACGAAACTGGAGTTACAGACCGTTGTTAGCTGCCACGTGGGTGCCGGGAATTGAACCTGGGTCCTCTGGAAGAGTAGCTAGTGCTCTTAACTGCTGAGCCCTTTCTCCAGTCCTCCAGCCCTGCACTTTGTGGGAGCCTGGTGCCCTCAGAGGTCAGAAGAGGGCATCAGATCCCCGGGGACTGGAGTTACAGACAATTGTGAGCTACCATGTGGGTTCTAGGAATCCCTGTTCCTTGCAAGAACAGAAAGTGCTCTTAACTGCTGAACCATCTCCCTAGTTCCTCATAAGGATTTTTGTAAAGGAAACAGAACGTTTTATTTTTTTTTTATTTTTCAAGATACATAGACAGGTTTTATTTGCAGGGGAGCAGAGATTTAATCAAACAAGCCAAATCCCATATCATCATCCGACTACTCGGACTCCTCCTTCTTCTTCTTCTCTCCAGGGCGGGGGGTCAGAATCAGCTGCAGGAGCTGCAGGAGCTGCAGAGCTGGGGGCAGCAGAAACAGCCACAGCCCCACCAGCAGGCACACTGGTAAATTTCCCAACACCCTGGGCGCTGACATCTTCAATGTTTTTTCCATTCAGCTCACTGATGACTTGGTTGAGCTGGTCATTGTCCACCTTGATGCTCACGCTGTCTAGTATCTTCTTAATGTCTTTGGTGCTAGGAGAGGAGTTGACCCCAAAGGCAGCAAGCAATTAAGAGGCGACATAAGGCTTGTTGGCTGCTGCTGAGAAACGCCTCCTGCGTGCAACCTCGGTGGCTTCAGGCAGCGAAAGGCCAGAACGTTTTATTATAAGGTATAAGCACAAACTGTCTTAATTAAGGTTTCTATTGCTGCTATGAGATTCCATGAGCAAAAGGCAAGTTGGGGAAGAAAGGGTTTATTTGACTTATACTTCCATATCATCAAAGACGTCAGGACAGGAGCTCAAACAGGGCAGGAACCTGGAGGGAGGGGCTGATACAGAGGCCATGGAGGAGAGCTGCTTACTGACTTGCTCCTCATGGTTCGCTCAACTTGCTTTTTCATAGAGCCCAGGACTACCAGCCCAGAGGTGGCACCACTCACTGGGCTAGGCTCTCCCCCATCAGTCACTAATTGAGAATGTGCTTTAAAGGTTTGCCTACAATCAGATCTTACGCAGGCATTTTCTTAATTGAGGTTCCCTCCTCTCAGATGACTTTAACTTCTGTCAATTTGACATAAAATTGTCCAGCACATTAACCCCTTGTCAGTTTGACACACAAATACATCATTGCTACCACAACCTTTCCTTTCTCATTCACCCCCAAAATTTCACATTAAAAATATAACTTTAAAAATCCTACAGTCCTTACAAATTCAAATGCATTAAAAGGTCAGTCTTTTTAAAATAGCCAAGCTCTTAAAATCCAAAGTCTTTTAAAATTCTAAGTCTCTCAACTGTGGGCTCCTTAAAATAATAATAATAAAAAATTACTTTCTCATGTCAAGAGGGAAGAACCAGGGAAGAGTGACAATCACATACCCCCCAATTGCAAATAACTCAGCATCTAATGTCTGGGATGCATTGGCATTTGTCTGTGCTCCTCCAGGGAGCTTCGGTCACTTCTCTGTCCTCTTCGTCACACACACCTTGTCTTCTAGCTCACTCGATGGTGCTGCAGTTCTTTCTGCTCGTCTCTTGGCATTGGCATCTCTAAAATGCTGGGCTCTTTTGTGTACCTGGGCTGTACTTTCACCACTAGTCTCTTATAGGCTCTCTTCATGGTGCCAAGCTTCAGCTTCTCTGCATGACCCCTTCAGTCCTGGGTCTTCAACTGCCACTGAGGCTTCACCTTCTACAATGGCCTCTCCTGGTCTTTCACAGCGCCAAGCCTCAGCTGCTCTCCATGATCCCTTCAGGCCTTCAAAACCAGCAACATCTGGGTGACTCTTACTCTACCAAGTTCAGCTGCGAGCACAAGGTACAACTTGACCACTTCTGGAGCACAGCTTGTGTGTGCTGACCCTGAGCAATCACTTTCCAGAAGATTTCACCTCGAAGATGCTGGTCTCTCCTTAGTCATCACTAATTCCTCAGCTCCAGCCAACCAGCATTGAGTGTCCCCGCAAAGCAAATGCTTCATTAGTAATTCTGCTCTCTTGTTAATCACAGCTGATTCTTTTCAGTCCCAGATAACAAGAACCAAAGAATCTTAATTCAGAATAATAAATGGGCCTGAGAGTATTTAAACTTCCCTCTGAAACTTCACAAGCCAGGCCTCCATGGTCTGTCTTGCCCTCAACATTCTTCTCTTCCAAACGCCTACAGAACAGCTCATGAAGTGCTAAAGATCATTGGCTTTTCTTGCACCAAGCTCCAAAGTCCTTCACAGTCAGGTCTGTCCCAGCAACACCCCAGTCCTTGTCTGAGGGAGAATTTCTGTGGCTGCAATGAAACACCATGACCAAAAGGCAAATTGGGGAGAAAAGGGTTTCTTTGGCTTTCACTTCCTTATCACTGTTGTTATCAGAGGATCAGGATAGGAAGGAACTCAAACAGGCGGGAGCTGCTGTGAAGACCATAGAGGAATGCCATTTACGGGATTGCTCAGCTTGCATTTTTTTTTTTTCTCTTTTATTTCGGCTTTTCGAGACAGGGATTCTCTGTAGCTTTGGAGCCTGTCCTGGAACTCGCTCTATAGACAATGCTGGCTTCACAGAGATCCGCCTGTCTCTGCCTTCCGGATGCTGGGATTAAAGGTGTGTGTACCACCACTGCAATCACCTGGCTTCATCCTGTTTTCTTATAGAACCTAGGAGCACCAGCCCAGAGATGGCACCACCCACGATGGGATGGGTCCTCCCTCATCAATCACTAATTAAGAAAATGCCCGACAGTATTGTTTACAGCTCAGTCCTTGGGAGACATTTTCTCAGTGTGGCTCCCTTCTCTCCGATGTCTCTAGACTGTGTCAAGCTGACATAAAACCAGCCGGCATACAGACGGAAGAGGGAGTAGGAGCTACTCAGCAGAAGGCAACAGAAAAATAGCCATGTTAAAGAGGCTCTAATGCGTGAGGGGAAGTCATGACTTGGGGAAAGAAAGGTGAGGAATTTTATGAAAAAAATGGTATTTTCCCCTTCTCTGTCTTGCTAGTTTGGGAAGGAAGAGGGTGTTTTGAAACAGGGTTTTACTACATAGCCCTGGCTGGCCTTGAACTCACAATGTAGCTCTGGCTAGCATCAGACTTAGTACAATCCTCTCATCTTGACCTCTTCAGTTGCTGGATTATAGGCATGAACCATAATGCCAGGCTCCTTTTCTGCCCTTCTTTGGGTTTTCAGGTGTGGCACGGTGTCAGATGGCACTTTGAAGGGCAGGTGGTGCAGTCTTGAGATCCCAGTACGTGAACAGTGAAGGCAAGAGAATCACTGAGACACCTAGGGTAATCTGACATATACAGGAAATGAGGTCCCTTTTCAAACAGTAAAAGATGGGAGTGGTGTCATGTGCCTGTGACACCAGTACTCAGGAGGTATAGATCTGAGAATCAGAAGTTCAAGGTTATTGTTGGGTACTCAGAATTAGGGGCAAGCTCCAGGTCACATGACACCTTGATTAAAAAAGGAAAGCCAAAGTAAAGTAAAACGTCAGACTACATGTTTAACTTACAAAGTACATTTGATTTTAATACATTGTAGTTTTTATCTTATCTTATTTTATTTTAAAAAAAAAGCCTACAGCACCCAGTATTCCCAGGTGGTCTCTCATCCAAGTACTAACCAGGCCCGACCCTGCTTAGCTTCTGAGATCAGAAGAGATCGGGCACGTGCAGGGTGGTATGGCCATACACATGTTTTTGTTGTTGTTGTTGTTGTTTTTGTTTTGTTGTTGTTGTTTGGTTTTTCGAGACGGGGTTCTCTGTAGCTTTTGAATCTGTCCTGGTACTAGCTCTTGTAGACCAGGCTGGCCTCGAACTCACAGAGATCCACCTGCCTCTGCCTTCCAAGTGCTGGAGCAGGGGGAACATACACTGCCATGCCCTACTAAATTGTATATTTTTATAGCTAAAAATAAACAATCTTCATCATAGTGTTTGTGTGTGCCACAGCCTGCATATGGAGGTCGGAGGACAGCTCTGCAGGGTCACTTCTCTCCTCCCACCTTTACATGCTTGTGTTCAGGCCTTTACCCTTTGAGCCATCTCCTGGCCCAGACTTCTAAAGTTTCATATTAACTCTGTAGGCAATGCATTAAGGATAAATTACTTTATAGGCCTCACAGTCAAATCAGTGATTTTTGGGTTTAGCCTCAAATCTGCCTGCCTCTCTACCTGACTGATGGGACCCTAAAGGTTTTAAATTTGTTTCCTCTGAGAGCTGTTGTGTGTGTTCGCGAGTGCGTGCATGCATGTGTGTTCATACGTGCGTGCGTGCGGGTGGATGCGGGAGCTCTGACAGAGCTTGGTGTCCGCCAAGCACAGTTGAGCACTGACATTCTTGTCCATCCGATTTTGGGTGGTGCAGCAGCAGCCTGTTCAGGATGGAATGTGTTTTCAGGTACAGGCTGGGCTTAAACTGACGCCTTTCAGTTTCTGGAAGACAGATTTCCTGGGAGGAGTCAGGACCTTTGGAAGAGGTAAACAAGCAGGGACCGGAACCTGTCTCTTCTGTGGCAGGAATGCTGGCTGGGGTTTACATTAGTTTTAAGTTCTGTTTTATTTTGAGAGGGAAGGGAGAACTGTCACGCGCGCAAGTGAGGAAGAGTCAAAGGACAACTTTTAGGAAATCGGTTCTCTCCTTTCACCGTAGGAATCAGGCTCAGCAGCAAGTGCCTTTGCCTGCAGAGCTGTCTTGCCAGCCCAGGTGACGTCCTTTTCTCCTTGGAGGCAGGGTCTCTTGACTCCCAGGCTAGCCTCGGATTCAGTTGTATAGCTAAGGATGTCTGAGTTTCTGATCCTCCATCTACACCCTAAGTCTCGAGGTTATAGGAGCAAGCCTGCTTGCTAAGTAGGGTCGTAGAGCTCAATCTCTTGTACGTGCCAGGTACTAAGTAGTAAGCATCCCATCCCTAGGTCATAATTTCTTTAGACTTCTTTTTGAGACAGGGTATCATGTCTCTCAGGTCTTTAACTCACAGTCATCCAGCTGATCTTCCTGCTCTCAAGTGTTGGGGTTACAGATGTGGATCGGCGTGCCCCCGAGAAGGTGACTCTTGACTTAAGCTTCTCGTTGCGGATAAACCTATAAATCTGTAGGTAACCCAGGAACTCTTCGGTAGTGTCCAGAGGCGAGGATATCAGCTAGTTTGTCCTGCTCTCAATATACTCAAAGATCAGTCCCTCGCTCAGCCATCACCAGGAAGTATTTTTCTTCAGCAGATGGAACAAATACAGAGACCCACAGGCAGACATCACACAGAGGGAGAGACCTTGGAACTAGCCCCGAATGGGGTGCCTCTATCAAATCCCTCCCCTCAGGGCTCAGGGAACCCTGCAGAAGGGGAAGTGGAAAGAATGTAGGAGCCAGAAGGGATGGAGGCCAGCAGAACAAGGCCCTGTAAACCAAAGAGATAGATACACTAGGCAGCATGCACCGGGCATGCACCGGGCATGCTCCGGTCTGCACCAGATGGGGTCCTAGAGCTGAAAGAAGTGGACACACACCCGCATCCCTAACCCAGAAGCTATCTCCAGTCGATAACCACATGCAAATATAAATTTAGTTTACTCCAAGGGGAGCCTTACTGGAGAAAGGAGCTCCTCTAAGGGAAGGCTGCATGCCCAGCAGTAGACGACCACTGAAGTGGGCTCACCGGCGTCTTTGGAGGCTCCTTGTCTCATATGGGCCTGTCAGGGTTCTTGCTTTCTTAAAATTAGAAAAAAATTAAGTTTTATATATATATGATAGATGTTTTAAAATTAAAAAATTTATATTAAGAATATATATTTATAAATTAAAAAAATTTAAATATATCTTCTTTTTCCCTATAGGTCCTTTGCATATATATTATGGCTCTCAGTTTAGTGTTTTTATGGAATTCCTGAGGATACAAACAAGTGGGTCTCTGTTTCTGTGCCTACTCTTGGGTCTTTTCTTTGTTTGTTTTGTTCAATTCCAGTGTATGAGTTTTTGTTTTATCTTATTATATTACATTAGGTTATTATCTGATAGACGTCTGTTTGTTTTCTACTGAGAGACAGAAAGGGGGTGGATCTGACTGGGACAGGAAGTGCAGAGGAGCTGGGAGGAGCAGAGGGGGGGAATCATAATCAGGATATGTTATGTGAAGAAAAAAAAAATCTATTTTCAATAAGAGGAATAAAAAGAAAAAGAAAAAACTGCCTCAGCCAACTGACAGAGAGCAGGGTGATTTGGGCTCAGGAGTTTGTTGGTTGTAGTTTCAGAGCCCGGCCCATGGCTTTGAACTGCTGCTGGAGGCCTGTGGTGGGCAAGCTATTTACCACCTCTTCCAGGAAGCGAGAAGCAGGGGACCTTGAGGGCAAGCCTCCCAGGGCCTATGTACTTTCTGTTGAGCCCTGCTTCCCAAAGGTTCTCAGCTACCCAACAGTGCCAACCCTGGGGACTGAGAACCTTTAAACACATAGAGGACAGTCATCAAAGCCAGAGCAGTACCCAGTAGCTGGTTTATGAAGTCTGCTTTAGTGGGGCTTCGGTCGTCTGGTCTTGAATTCATTGTCTGACTAAGGCGACCTTACATTCCTGATTCTCCTGCCTCCACCTCCTGAGTGCTGGGATCACAAACTCACACTGCCAAGCCTGTGTATGCTGTGCTGGCTAGACAAGCATTCTACCAACTAAGCTATGGTCCCAGCCCTGGACCACATTGCTGTGTGTTAGAGCTCCGCCACACCAGCAGTGCCAAGGCTTCGGCACATCCCCTGCCGTCTTTCCTCACCCTGTACCCCAGGTGTTGTTTTCTCATTTGGAACTCTGGCCATATCACTGGCGCTCAGGTGGCAACTGCTCCCCAGGGCCTCTTGTATGTGCGATATTTATCTAGCTTCCCAGTCAAGGAGGTGGTGCAGCTGCTTTCAGGCCACAGGTGTCTTCCATTTGTGTGCTGCCACGTTATGTCACTGTAGGGCAGGGTGGGAGAAGCCAACCAGACAAGTCTCTTTGCAGATCCTAGATAACAAATTCTTGAGATTTTTAAATAGTTCTATATATGTATTTCCAGAAAGGGAAGGGCCTTTGCTGATGAGTTTGAGAGATTGTTATGCTTTCAAATCAAAAGCTCGTCAGAAATACAAATTTTTGTCAAACAAGCCCATGTAGGGTCCTACACATGTCACATGTGTTTGCTCATCTTTAAGGCTATAGAATCAATAGAATTTTCAGGTCTATGTGTTTCTTAGCCTGTAGCTCACTGTCAATGTTACTTTAAATCCTTGTGGCAGAGGTGCTGGGACACATGAAGCTGCACTGGGAGTTTCTTCACTTGTTTCTGTCGCTTCCTGCCTGTCCCCTTTTGTTCACACAGGTTTCTCAAGATTCTTGGGTGTGTCCCGGCTCCTATGACCTAAATAAATCCATTGCTTCTGATTCAGCCAGCTAATCGAGATGGAGTTGGTTGATACACGGAGCATACTTAGACCAGTCTCAGCGCACAGTAGGCACTGGGATGCTCACCGTTACTGCTTATTGAGTGTATAAAGAAACCACATGACTGTGATTAGCTGCAGAGGGGTCTTCTAAAAGCTGAGAAGACAGAAAGGAGTTGGCATATGCATGATAATTTGGGGGTTTGGGTGTGGCTCACTGCTTGAGTATAGTGTATGTTTAGCAGATGTGAGACCTTGATTTATTTAAGTCCCCAGAACTTTCTCCTGCTCTCAAAACAAATAAACAGCAACCCTAACCACCTGATCACACACTGTTGTGTTTCTGTTTATTTGATGGTTTGGTTTTTGAGATAGGATCTTGCGTAGTAGCCCAGACTGGCTTTGAACTCTTGGCAATTTCTCTGCCTCAGTATCCTGAGTGATGGGATAATAGGAATGAACACCCAGCTGGCCTGAAACTATGCCAGGACGTTAGTGCTCTGGCCTCTGCCTACCTCCTCACCCCTTCTAGACTCACACTGTTTCCCTTGTTCTCCAGCTCTGATAACACTGGCTCCTTTCATTTCCCTGACCAAACGCTCTGGGGCAGACACTTTTCTTCTGTTTCGGCTCAGTGATGGAGCCAGAGCACTTCAGGAGCACTTGAGGAGGATGGGGTGGCACATGGACTTGTGGCATGAATTCAGGATTAGCATTTGCTCTCTGACTCACCACCACGTGCCGTGTTTTCACTGTGGTGACATCTATTTCTCCCTCTGGCCTGTAGAGAACTGATCCCTGATCCCCTCCTTTGAAGGAACTGTCGCTCACATGCACCTGTGCTACCAAGGACCAGTAAACTGGAACCTGGGGTTTGAAGCCCACGCTGCTCCCAGTCCACTCCCTTGTGTCTGTGGATCCAGGTGTGAGCTCTCAGCTGCTGCTCCAGGGCCATGCCTGCATGGTTGTTGCCATGCTCCCCACCAAGATGGGTATGAACTCACTCTCTGAAGCTGTGAGTCCCTCAAACTCTTCTTCTTCTTTTTTTTTTTTTTGTAAGTTGCCTTGATTGTGGGTGGTGTCTTTTCACAGCAATAGATAAGTAACTAAGACACCATCCATAGGCTAATTTTTAAAATCTGGGACTTCTAACTTATCTACCAAGGCCTTCTTAATATGCGACATTGGTGTCTGGCCAGACTCACAGCCACCTCCCCTCCTGCTTCTCCATCATTTTCCCCGTTATCCATAGGCTTCACAATTGGAGTCCAAAATATAGGAATTGGGGAGCCTGGGCCGTGTAGCAGGACCATGTCTCAAAACCAAAACAAAGCACCCAAAAGCTAACATAATGATCACACTTATAACCTAGTACTCAAGAGACAAAGGTGCGAGACTGTTGTGTATTCAGCCTGGCCTACAGGAGGAGACCAACCTCAAATACAATAATAAAACAACAAAAATGTAGGTGTGGTGTCCCAAACCTGTAATTACGGCATTTGGGAGGCAGAGGCAGGAGGATTACCATAGATTTAAGGCTAGCCTCATTTACATTTATAGGGAGTTCTAGGCCAACCAGAGCTACGCATCAAGAAGCTGTCTCCATATGTGTGTGTAAGGGCTGGTGAGATGACTTAGCAGGTAAGGGCTTCTGATGCTGCGATAACCAGACATGTGCCAAGGTACGAGTGCCCATACATTGCCACACTCAGGCACACAAAACACAAATGTAACCTAAAGAAATTAATACTATGTACATAAAACACTAGATTCTAATTTTTTCCTTGTACAGTTTCTGTAAACTCTTCCTAGAATATCCCATGTCTGTTCCCTTCCCCGTAGGGTACTTCCCATTTGGACAATGTGTTTCTTTCACGGCTATTGCTCAGCTCAGAGCAGTGCACATACCTGTTAAAAGATCTTGTCATTCTGTTTAAAGTCCCCCACGGGATCATAGAAATGAGCTATCTGAAAAAGGACACATGGTCAGAATAGATGGATCACTGAAGATGTAAAATGGTTGGGAGAGTCTCCAAATGGTCTCCATCATCAAACCTTAAACCACAAAGCCACACGGGATTTTGTCGCTCCCTTGTTTTACACTACCCAGGGAGTATAGATCCTAGCGTCAAAGAGAAAGTCAAGAAGAATGACTTAGTGGTTTGAAAAGGCACTCACCCCAGAGGACAAATGGAAGGAAAACAGCATAAGAGAGAGCTGACACCTTTGGTCCTTAGGGAAATGCCAATTAAAACAAAATTGCATCATGACTCTGCTTAGCACCTGTCCGACCTTCCATCACTTCTCACCTGGACCTCAAAGCTACACGAGCTTTCGTTTTCTTTTGGGAAATGTTTCATTACATACAGTGTGTGTGTGTGTGTGTGTGTGT
>JAQHUG010000595.1:395450-407597 GCA_028555095.1 Dicrostonyx torquatus
AACTGTGCTCTTCCATGCATGCGTGCGTGCGTGTGCGCATGTGTGTGCTCTTCTGTGTGTGTGTGTGTGTAGGCAGGATCTCTCAACTGTGCTCTTCTGTGCGTGCGTGTGTGTGTGTGTGTGCGTGTGTGTTGAGGCAGGATCTCTCAACTGTGCTCTTCCATGCGTGCGTGTGCGTGTGTGCGTGTGTGCGTGTGTGTGTGCGTGTGTGTGTGTGTGTGTGTGTGTGTGTAGGCAGGATCTCTCATCTGACCTCGCTGAATTAGGCATCCAGCTTGTTCTGGAGATCCCATTTCTGCCTTCAGTGCTTGGATTAGAGGTGGCATTTGTGTGAATCTGAACTCCAGTTCTCTCATGCTTGCGCAGAAACTCTTTGCCCGCTGAAACATGTCCTAAGTCCTCCCCCAGGGTCACTTTTGGCCAGGTTGGCTTCCGGTGAACCCAGGACTTCCTGTCTCTGCCTTCCCAGTACTGGGGTTACAGGCACAGACCACCATGTACAGTTTTCCATGTGGGTGCTTGGGATTCAAACTTAGCTTTTCTGCTTGTGAGGCCAACACCCTATAGCTCAGTGCTGTTCATAGGTGCTAGCTAGTTTTATGTCACAAACTAGAGTCATCAGAGGGGAGGGAGCCTCAGTTGAGGAAATGCCTCCATAAATTTGGGATGTGGAGCATTTTATTAATTAGTGATTCATGGGGGAGGGCCCAGCCCAAGGTGGGTGGAGTCATCCTGGGCTGGTGGTCAGGCTGAGCGAGCCATTGGTGGGCAAGCCAGTAAGGGGCTCCCTTCATGGCCTCTGCCTCATTTCCTGCCGTTAGGTATCAGATCCCCAGTTGCTGGATTCCTCCAAATCAAGCTGAATTAATAAATCCAGATTTAATAAACAGAGCAACGCAAAGCAGAGCACCCCCTGGTGGCCCTCAAGGCAAGAGACCAGAGAGCATGTGCACCACAGACCTAGGGGCAGGTCTTAAACAGCCAGTAGGCAAGGTCCCAGGCATGGGGAGGGGGTCACCATTGGAGGGGCTTCTGGAATGCTCCCCCCAGCTGGAGATTACAAACATTCCAACCTTTTGGGGGTATATATGTGGATGGGGATAGGGCTTCCACCTAAACAGCTGCCTCCAGGTTCCTGCTCTGTTTGGGTTCCTGTCCTGACTTCCTCTGATGCTGACCGGTGATGTGGAAGTGTAAGAATGAAGAAAAGAAATAAAAGGAAAGGACATGACTGCTCCTAGTGTGGTAAAGGAGAAAATTATTATAGATATGTAGAAGGGCGTAGCCAGAGGCAGGAATCTGGGAGTGTCCAGTAAACATGACCTTGGGGTATGGGGGTTGGGGCAATGGGACCAGATGCTGTGGCCAGGAGGCCCAAAAAGAGTAGACAGGTAGCTGAAGTGACTGGATTATATAGGGAAGGGCAGTTGGGGGAAGAGCAGCCCAGCCCCTGGGCTGGAAGAGGTCCGGGTAGTGGGTGGGGTGTGCTAGCCAGGAGTGCCCTGTTAATAGGTAGGGACTGAGGGGTGCAGGGAGAACCCGTGGCAGGTGCAATGGAAAGGTGCTTCGAAGGTCTTCCAATTCCTGGGAGCTTGCTTCCAAAGAGAACAAGGGGGCCCAGCGCCCCGCTCCCTCCCTTCACACCCTGGCCACACAGCTCCCTTGTGCATTGTGCATGCTCCTGCCATGCCTAGCCGCTCACTTACCACCAGAGACCTCAGGCATGGTGTCTACAGTCATGGCCTGATACCTCCAACTGTGAGCCACAATAAACTCAAGTTAACACACAACATCATCAAACACAAGGAAACAATGAACCAAAGCAGTTCAGGAATAAACATTTTGAAATATTTATTTATGGAGAGAATCTCATGTAGCACAAGTCAGCTTGGAATTTATTATGTAGCTGAGGATGACCTTGAACTTAAACCCCCAAAAAGTGTTTAACTAACTTGGTGTCCATCTATCTGATTTGTGTCCTAGGAACTCCATGAGGGAGTCTTGGGCCTCCGGGCCCTAGCTGCACTGCTCTTTGTTTCTGATGGCCTCCATGGTTGATGCTTTGCTTTAAATAAACGTTTTCCTCTAAAACTTATTCTGAGCTCAATGGGATTTTGATGGGGAGTCACAAGTATTGGTTCAGCACACTGAGATGGTAAAGTGGGAAAATCAAAACCACTGGAGCTTAAATTTAAGGTTTTCCATCATCAACTTAGTCTGTGATTAGAAAAAGTCTCCATACCAAAGCCGGTGATGGTGGCTCATGCCTTTAATCCCAGAATCCTGAGTTTGAGGCCAGCCTGGTCTACAAGAGCTAGTTCCAGGACAGGCTCCAAAGCTACAGAGAAACCCTGTTTGGAAAAACCAAAACCAAAAAAAAGAAAAAAAGAAAAAAAGAAAAAAGAAAAAGAAAAAAGAAAAAGAAAAAAAGCCACTAACCTTCTTAATCAATCCTCCTGTGCCCCCCACCCCACCCCGCTTTCCCGCCCCTTAGTGCTGGGGTTACTGGCTTGTACCATCAAATCCAATTTTGTTTGGTGCTGGGGATGGAACATAAGGTCTTGCATTTGTTTAGCTGGGAACTCTGCTGGGTTGGCGGTGTGGGGGGAGTGGGGGAGGGCTCCCATCTCTCTCCAGATCCTGTCTTCAGAAAACCCAAACAGTGGCTCCTTCCGTGGAGCTACTCAAGACTCCGCCTACAGGGCTTTTAAATTGCCTCCTGGGAACTAGCCGCATGGTTTTTTCTGGCACCCACTCCTGTCTCATCTCTAGGGGTCCCGGTCTAGAAGATCACCCGGCAAGGGTTTTTGCCCAATAAACTTGATCTTTCATTTTTAACTTGTCTTGATTTGGATTACTGCGGAGAGACTTATCATCAGTACAGAAATCTTTCAGTGTTTACTAGGCAAACACTACTGACCGAGCCCCAGGCCGGGAATAGGCTCCTTGAAATGCTGCCGGTTGGGGCTGGAGAGACTGTGGCTAAGAGTACTGGCTGCGCGCTCGCTCGCAGAGGACCCACATTCATTCATTTCCCAGCACCCATGTGATGGCTCACAACTCTAGTTCCAGGGAATCTAACAACCATTTCTGGCCTCTTTGGGTAGTAGGTATCCATGCGGTACATATATGCATGCAGGCAAAATACTGCCCATGCCGGCCTTACAGACACAGCACACATAGTCATTTTTGCACAAGATTTGGGAATTAGAACTCATCTTCACACTTATGCCCTTACCCACTGAGCCATTCCTCAAACCTGCCCCCCAATCCCGCCTGCCCCCACCCCATCAGATTTTGAGACCTGGTCTCATGTAGCCTGAGCTGGCCTCTCAATGCTCCTGCCTCAGCCTCCAGTGAGGCCTACTACTACAGCTACATGATTTTTATTTTCTTGCAAATTATTACAATACTATAAAGTAAAAATGTCAAGATAGTATGCAAACTACTCTCACATATTTTCCTTAGCTTGTGAAATAAGCTTTGTTAAGGGAAAATGGATTGAACAAGTTAGTTATACATTTTGGATTGAGAAATTAACTAGGTATTTCTCTTAAAAGTTGCAGAATACTTAAAATGCTAGTAGACATTTAATGAATATTTAAGAAGAAAAAAATGAAAACATTTCATGTGATAGTTTTGGTCCCTATGCTGTAAGAGGAAGTCTCAGAGGTTGAAGAGATGGCTCAGGGTTAAGAACACGTCCTGCTCCTGTAGTCCCCAGCACATGGCCACTTCAGGTGGCTCACCACCACTTGTCACTGCACCAGAGATTCGGACACTCTCCTACCTCTGGGGACACCCGCACTCACAGACACATAACCATTCACATAATCAAAAAAGGTAACAAGTTTATAAAAGGTAAACTTCCAAGACGATTTAAAATCATTGCCCGGGAGAGCTCTGTGAAGGACCAACTTGGGAGCTCTTTCCAGACACTTAACTTCTTGCTTCGTTTGACTTACAAAGTTAATTCAAAAACAGTTTTAGGGCTGGAGAGATGGCTCAGTGGTTAAGAGCATTGCCTGCTCTTCCAAAGGTCCTGAGTTCAATTCCCAGCAACCACATGGTGGCTCACAACCATCTGTAATGAGATCTGGTGCCCTCTTCTGGCCTGCAGGCATATACACACAGACAGAATATTGTATACATAATAAATAAAAAAAATTTAAAAAATTTCCTCTTATGTTTTTTTCTCAAGTCAAGGAGAAATATCCTTACTTCACTGTTGGCTACAATAGACTTTTTAATAGCTTTAAATTTTAACCCGTATCTTTAAAAGGTTATTGTTTGTGGTGTTTGCATGGGTGTTTTGAGACCGTCTCACAGTCCAGTCTAGGCTGGCCTCTAATGTACTGTGTAGCTCAGGATGTCCTTGGATATCCATCCCTCCCTCCTCAGCATCCAAGTATTGGAATTGGAATTCAGGCAAGTGCCACCATGCCTGCTTTAATATCCAGCCTTTAAAATTGTATATTTGTTTCAAAGAAAAACCAACCCTTTTTTATCAGCAATTGGTATGTAAATTAGAATGGAGTCTGAGTGCTGGGACTATAGGTATGAGCTGGCTTGCCCTGCTCACTCATTTACTTTTAATAGAAAATACTTGTTCTTGAATTGTTTCGTTTTTCTTCCTCTTCTTTCTTTTCTAGTTTTACTTTTTTCTTTGGCCCAACAGATCTCATTGCTGCTGCTACTGCTTTCTTCTTCACCTTTTTCTTCTTCTTTTTAATTATGTGGTTCTATTATTTTAAATAACGGATATGTAGAAATGTAATTCAGCCAGGTGGTGGTGGCGCACATCTTTAATCCCAGCACTCCAGAGGCAGAGGCAGGTGGATCTTTGTGAGTTCGAGGTCAGCCTGCTCTACAGGAGTTCCAGGGCAGTTACACAGAGAAACCCTGACTCGGAAAAACAGAAACAAAAATAAACAAAAAAGGAACGAAAGAAATGTAATCCAAACACCACAATGTCCATATGTTACATAATTCAATGGCTTTGAAAGCATCCGCAGACTCGAAACACTAACACTTACTGGAGAACGCTTGCATGACCAACTGGAAGGAGCGTGTCTATTTGCTCACATTTCCCGTTTCGTACTCACAGTCCTGGGAATTGCCATCCATTTTCAGAAGAATGTCTTCATGCAGCACACGGCCTTTCCGGTCTGCCTCCTTCCACTTACCACCATCATTTAATGACATTCCAATGTGTGCATAAACCAGATTAAATTTTGCTTACATTTATTTTGTGTGCATATATGTGGAGATCAGAGGACAACCTGCAGGAATCAGATCACCCCTTCTATCATGTGGCCCTGGGCATGGAATTCAGATTGTCAAGCCTGGGGGAAAGGTCACTCAGCCATCTTGCTGATCCATATTTTAATTATGTACTCATTGTTCTAGAAACTTATGAGTTAGAATTAGCTATGATAATTTATACCCCATGAATGTCTGTATCAACTTTTTCTGTAGACACGTGTTCAATTCTCCCGAGTCCCTACTTTTAGTGTTTTAGTTACTATTGAGTTGCACTTTGTTCTGTTTGAGTGTCTGTGTGGGCACTGTGTCATATGTCAGGCTCAGCAGCAAGAGGCTTCACCCACTCAGCCTTCCTAATGTTCTCTTTTGTTTGCTTGCTTTGAGACACGGGCTCACTCTGTAGCCTTAGCTGTCCTGGAACTGGCTCTGTAGAGCAGTCTGGCCTCAGACTCTGCCTCCCGAGTGCATCACCACACCCTGCTTTGTTTCAGCCCTAGTAAAACAAACAAACTTCCAATTGTTTCTAATTTCCAATTAGAGTTTTTCTGTTTTTTTCTTTTTTGAAACAGGCTTTAGTAGAGGCTTTAAACATTACATTAAACGAGAAACAAGGGTATCTACTTTCTTCATTCTTATTCAGAATGAGTCTTTATTTACATTTTGGTTTTTTGTTGGATCAAGTGTTTCCCCAGTTCCAGAATGTAGTTTTAATTGCGCTCAGTGTCTGGAAGTTCTTCTCAGAACGCTTTGATTGGGAAATTTATGAAGGGTGCAAAAGTAGAAGGAAAACTGAGTAGGTGAACAGAAAGGGCTGTCTGGAGGAGGAGAGTGGGGAAGGAAGGCACGGGAAGGATGGGGCAAATATACTCAATGTATAAGCTAATGTCCTATGTACCAGAGTGCAGTGAATGCACACGAGGGAAAAAAAGATAAAAAACCTTGTGTTTTCAACTATAAAAGCAAACTTAAACCTAACTGAACCAAATCTACTAGTGTTGCCTGACAGGAATGTTAATTTTTCTGTCACCCCTAGAGGGCAGTACACTACATTAGTAGTCAGACAACAGCTTAACACCACTTTACACGACTTGCCTGCTGGGCTGAGCTCCCAAAGTCCAGTCGGAGAGAGGGAGGAGCAATAATGAGCCAGGGGGTCAAGACTCACTGAATCAACTTACCTGAGCTAGTGGGAGCTCACTGACTCTCTGCACTGACAGCAGGAGGGACGGGGGAGGGGGTGTGTGGAAGGACACGGATACGGGACCGGACCCTGCATAGGACCAAACTAGGCCCTCTGAATGTGGGTGACGGTTGTATGGCTGGGGCAGTCTGTGGGGCCACTGGCAGTGGGACCAGATTTATCCCTGCTTGTACTAGCTTTTTGAAACTCATTCTCTTTGGAAGGATACCTTGCTCAGCCTAGATATAGTGGTGAGGACCTTGGTCTTGCCTCAGAGCAAATGTGCTACTTTGTTGATTCCCCATGGGAAGCCTTGCCCTCTCTGAGGAGTGGATGGGGGTGGAATGGGGGGGGGAGCGGAGGAAGCGTAGGAGGGGAGGTAAGGGGAACTGGGATTGGTATGTGAGAAGGTTGCTCTATTACTTGACAAGAGGCTAGCTCTGTCACTACAAGGCAGAGCTGTTTTGTTTTGGTGTAGTTGTCTCTTTCTTCCACCGTGTGGGTCCTAGAGTTGCCAGATTTGGTGGCAAGTGCTTTTATCTACTGAGCTGACCCCTTTTAACCTATCATGAGTTAATTTTGTACTGAGTCTTTATTCAGGTTTAGAATTCTTAGAGATATGTTCATTTTTACTTGTTTCCAAAAGTGAGTTAGGACAGATATTCAGGAGGACTGTAACTCCTATCAAACTGTCATTGAGAAGAATGTCCAGCAATGAGAGATGTGTCTTTTTATAGCAGCATGTGATTCTCACTTCAGAGATCCCACCAGAAGCAAGATATCAAGCTGAAATTGAGCTGAAATACTCTATATGAGGGTCTGAAGCAGAAAGTACTGGAGGGAAGAAAAACAGTGAGAGACCATTTGCTTTGTTTTTTGAGACAGGGTTTCTCTGTGTAACAGTCCTGGCTGTCCTGGAACTTGCTATGTAGACCAGGCTGGCCTAGAACTCAGAGAGATACCTCTACCTCTGTCTCCCACGTGCTGGATTAAAGGCATGCACCACCACAACTGATCTTATTTTTTTTGGTTTTTCGAGACAGGGTTTCTCTGTAGCTTTGGAGCCTATCCTGGAACTAGCTCTTGTAGACCAGGCTGGTCTCGAACTCACAAAGATCCGCCTGCCTCTGCCTCCCGAGTGCTGGGATTAAAGGCGTGCGCCACTACCACCTGGCGATCTTATCATTATAAACCCTTTAGAAAGATCATGTAACTTGCTTTGCTTCAGGATTTTAGAAAGTAACCCTCTAATGTAAGTCTAGTTGAACAAGTAGATATTCCTAACGGTGAATAAAAGGTACTGATAGGGAAAAGTTATCGAACACACTTCAGTTTTCATGTTCACCACCTGAGCCCTATGGATTTTAAAACTATATTGCTTACATGTATGTGCCTGAGCATTTGCTCATGTGTGTGAATACACCTGTGGTGGCGTGAGATCCCTTGGAGCTCCAGTTGGTTACAGATGGTAGGGAGTCACCAGCGTGGGTCCTGGGAACATGCCCCAGGCTCTGAGCGAACAGCAAGCCCTCTTAACTACCAAGCCATTACTCTGTCCTTACGCTGATAATATTAATTACTGAGCATGTAAGCTAGTAACTCACCCTCTTGGTAACATAAAAAGGCAGAGCTTCTGCAAAGTCTTAAACAAATAGCTTTATTATTTTGGGGGGAATGTTATTTATTATAAGCTTCTTGGATACATGTACAAAAATGTATTAGAATTAGGAATTTCAGAAAACAAAGCTTCACTAGCATACTTAACACATAATTTTAATAATAAAATAGCCTCTTTTATTTTTACATAGAGAAAATTTATATCCATTAGCATGCTCATTGAAAACAATGAAGTATTTCATTCATTAAAAATGTATCAAGAAAATATATAATAAAGTATAATTTGTAGCATAAATATAAGCCAGTAAATTCATTTCCATTACCTACATTATGATTTACTTTTATAAACATAAAAGTCTAGTATTTAAAATAATTAACAAATGCAGAAACACAGAATTTATTTACAGAATTCTCAAAAATAACGACTTCACTAAATAGTGATTGTCACAGTTGATCAGTATTTTCTCTGCAGTTTGGATCCAACATCAGGAGAGAGCCTGGCCCGGGGCTGGCTGTTCTGTAAGAGAGTTCAGAGTGTTCTCTTATCGTCAGGTCCACAGAGGTTGGCAGGTCATTCTCCTTTCAGATTATGGCTTTAAGAAGACTAACTCAAATCAAAATTCTTAAATTATCAACAGTGTCGAGTCCTGTTCTATGTAGAGCACCGTATGGCTGTAATAATTCAGTCTTTACATTACTAACGCTAATGTGCTTCAAAGAAACTTTCCTAGAGCAGGGGTATGGCTGTGGCGGTGTGTGGGCGGGTGTCCTGTCTCTACGTCACTTTAGGCATCCTTTTCTCTACCCCAACTTACTTTATTATTACTTTTTTGAGACAGGGTCTCTTCATTGAACTTGAAGATCACCATTCTGGCTGACTGGCTGGCCAGCGGAGCCCTGAGATTCGCCTGTTTTCATGCCTAAGGGCTGGGTCACAGACTATGTATTCTGTTGGTGTGGGGCTGGGGATCTGAACTCAGGCCTTCAGGCTTGTGCAGCAAGGACTTGAGTGGCTGAGCCACCTCTCCAGGTCCTTAAGAACAGCTTTCTCAATTCAGGTGTGATGGCGTACTCCTATAATCTTAGCACTTCGGAGGTGAGAGGCAGGAGGATCAAAAGTTCAAGGCTAACTAACTACACACTGCTCTGTCTCAAAAAACACAACACAATGCAGAGGAACTTTTTGTCATCTGTTGTGTAAATGGTCAAATATAATAATTTCTTTCTTTCTTTTCCTTCCTTCCTTCCTTCCTCTTCTTTTTTTAAACAAAAGCACTTGGAAGCACGTAAGGCTTTAGGAATGTTTAACATATATTTTAGATAAAGTTGCTTCTTAAAAAAATCATTAAATTTATTTTATTTTAAGCCAAGTAGTGGTGGTGCATGTCTTTAATCCCAGAATTTAGAAGAGGCAGAGGCAGGTGTATCTCTGTGAGTTCAAAGTCAGCCTGGTCAACAAAGTGAAATCCAGGACAGCCAGGGCTACAGACAGAAATCTTATCTTAAAAAACCAAAGGGGAAAACAATTTAAAAACTAAGTAAGATACTCTAAAATGAAAATTCTAAGATTTGTAGGGATTTTTTCCTTCGATAATGTGCACCTAAGCAATTGTAGGGCCTTGGCAGTCCTATGGCGACTGTGTTACACAGCACAGTTCATCCACTGTCTCAAGAGCGACCCTCTCTTTTATACAGCTGCAGCCTTGGCAGAGTGCCTGATGCCCAGGAAGAACCAGAGCCAGCCTGGTCTACAGAGAGTTCTAGGACAGTCAGAGACAGAGTAACAAACAAATCCACTAAGCCAGCATGTGAACCTAGTAGATTCAAATGGTTGCCCATCATTAGCGACTAGCACCTATCATGATAAAACTGTTTTATAACTCACTGGAATTATAAATAGCACACGCGTAAGTATCTGAGTCTTAGATTTGATCTTCTATGCCATTAATTGATCTTTCTCCATAGATTCTGATATCCTTTAAGACAAAAATGTACTTAAAATTGGAATTAAATAATGTCGAATAATGCATGAATCAAAGGAAAGGTTTTAAAATTTTCAAGGAAGAAAAAGTATCAGTGGAAAATTGTAACAAGTTAGGTAATTACAAAAAATTTAGGGAAATCCCAAGCCAACCAGGATGCTGCCAACCTGTGTGCCGAGGGCCGCACAGTGAGGTGGAGAGGGCAGCGCAGCTTCCTGCTCTCTTCACTGCCACGCCTGCCAGACCCGGCTCAGGGCAGCATGGTGCAAACACTGCTTCACAGAAGAAGCAGTACTGAGGGATGCGGAAGCTTCCACAGCCTTATTCTTTCCTGTCAAGATTTTAGAACTCAGGGCACCCAGTCTTTATCCTCTCCCCTCAAAACCTCCAAAAGTTCTCACATTAGAAAAGATTTCTGTATTTTTTTCTGTGTGAGAGCTTGCCTGCACTTGCGCCATGTGTGACTGGTTCCCGCCAGGCCAGAAGAGGACATCGGATGCCCAGGACCCAGTCACTGAAGACTGTGAATCACCAGTCTGGTCCTAGGTAGAAGCAAGTGCTCCTAACTGCCTCTCTCTGCAGCCCCGCTCTGCAACGCATGCATAACACAGCACAGGAGACATGGTAGCGCACGGTAGCACATGGTAGCACATACTCACCACAAGTGGTATTAACTGTAAAGTATTTTTGATGGATGGGTTTTTGCAAATGGCTTCTTGTACATCTGAAAAATCATACCATGACACAAAAATAATTAGTTATATATATAAAGAGTATTAGTAACAAAATTCTCATGTGTCAAAGTATTCAAAATTGAGTAAGACTTTTCCTACTGACCCCCAAAATAGTCCTTACATGTAAATAGGCCCCCAAATAAAAGCAATTTGATTAGGAACAATTAAATAAAGCTGACTGGTAGGAGGGAATTCCGAGTTATCTTGATTTTATGAAACAATCTTCATTCAAATGTCACATTTTCCTTTTGTTTTAAGTATAAATTTTTCTTGCTGCTTGTGGTGGCGCACACCTTTAATGACAGCAGTCAGAAGGCAGAGGCCAACCTGGTCTACACAGCGAGTTCCAGACCAGCCAGCCAGTCTTATGCAATGAGTTTCCCCCACTTCCTGTGCTGGGCTTGAACTCAGGGCCCTGCTCACACAAGAGAATTTCTCTTTCTCCTCCTTTCTCCTTCTCCCCCTCTTCTTCTTTAAATTTTACATGCATTTCTGTTTTGCCTGCTCGTATGTCTGTGTGAGGGTGTCGGATTCCCTGGAACTGGGGTTACAGATAAGACAGTTGTGAGCTGCCATGTGGGTGCTGAGTCCTCCAGAACAGCCAGTGCTCTTAACTGCTGAGCCATCTCTTCAGCCTTTGAGAATTTCTTTTTATTTATTTTGAAATGGACTTTTCGTTCATATGTTGGTAATATTCGTCAAATTGGAAAGCTTGGCAGCCGTGATTCCGGCATTGTCTTACAGCTCTGCCGTTTAAGCTCGGTTCTGCTCTCTCACCTCTTTGTGCTTTATTCTGGAAAGGCACTTCCGACTCATATTCTAGTCTGTTAATTCTCCAGATGTCTATAATCTGTTGTCTATAAATAACCGGTTGAATTTTAAATTTATTCATATCTTCCATTCATAGGCTTTGTAATTTTCCAAACAGCTAAGACATTTTATACTGCATAATTCCTTACTAGGTTTTGAAATATATGTCTAATTATTTAAAAATATATAAACATAGTTATTTCACAGTATTTTGTGTCTGGTAATTTTATTATATAATATCTTCTTGGGTTCTATTTAGTATGTATTGTGATTTCTTTTGATCTTTAATGGTTTTTTCTTTATGGATTAGTTTTTATGATTATTGACCATTCACTTCCCTTAGATCTCACTTGTGATAATTCTTCGAAGATTGGAATAAAGACCACATCTCCAAAAGGCACATTAATATACTTTTTCCCAATGGTTTTGGGGGTGTTAGCAATTTGAGATCATTTTCAATTATGTTCTTCAGGCTTCATAGAGCAGCAGGTGTGTGAACACGGGGTGGACTCCAGGCTTCATAGAGCAGCAGGTGTGTGAACACGGGGTGGACTCCAGG
>JAQHUG010000595.1:408865-441181 GCA_028555095.1 Dicrostonyx torquatus
TGGACTCTAGGCTTCATAGAGCAGCAGGTGAGTGAACACGGGGTGGACTCCAGGTCACAGAGCAGCAGGTGTGTGAACACGGCTGGGATTACTGTGAGGTGCCCACTAAGCTACATTTCTAAGGCACCAGAGATGTTTTCCTTTCTTCCCTCAGCTACTCCACAGTGACATTGGAGAGATGGAAACATTTTGTGGCAGAAGGCATAGCCCTCTCGATGGACCACCTTCATGGTGAAGTACCTTTTGTGACACTACTGTGTATTGTTCCCTTTTAATTACTCCACTAATCAAATATCTTCAGCTTGAAGGTTTGCTGTGCTCTACCCTTATTTTTCAAGTTAAAAATTATTTTCACTTTTTTCCCTTAAAGACAGGATCTTATCATGTCCCCTAGGGTGGTCTGGGGCTTGCCAGGCCAGTCATGCTGGCCTCAGCTTGCACTGCTGCTCCTGCGGGAGCCACTCGTGCTGTTATTGCAGGCTTTGCTCCATGCCCGCACGCATTTAGCTTCAAGAATTCTGTGTATGTGTATCCAAAGTTGAGAATTAAAAACACTTAATAGGGGCTGAGAGGTGGCTCAGCGGTTAAGAGCATTGCCTGCTCCTCCAAAGGTCCTGAATTCAATTCTCAGGAACCACATGGTGGCTCACAACCATCTGTAATGAGGTCTGATGCCCTCTTCTGGCCTGAAGGCATATACACAGACAGAGTATTGTATACATAATAAATAAATAAATATTAAAAAAACCCACTTGTCAAGGTATTTTCATGATGGTCAGTATAGACACCTAGTCTGTTTATTTTATATATGTTCACATATATATTTTTTAAGCCTTTATTGGGGGAGGGGTTTGAGACAGGGTTTCCTTCTGTAGCTCTGGCTATCCTGAAACTTGCTCTGGAGACCAGGCTGGCCTCAACCTCAGAAAACCACCCTGTCTCTACCTCCCAAGTACTGAGATTAAAGGTTTGTACCACCACGTCGACCTTATGTTCATATACTTCTAAAACAGAATAGATTAGAAACTGTTATCTTTTTTTTTTGTTTGTTTGTTTTGGCTTTTTGAGATAGGGTTTGTCTGTAGCTTTGGAGTCTGTCCTAGAACTAGCTCTTGTAGACCAGGTTGGCCTTGAACTCACGAAGATCCTCCTGCCTCTGCCTCCCGAGTGCTGGGATTAAAGGCGTGCGCCATCACTGCCCGGCTTAGAAACTGGTATCTTTATAAATGATATAGTGCGCCTGCAATAATCTGAAATAGTAACAATATTCTCAATTTTAGATGATTTATTAGCTATATTTTCTATTTTTACTTCAGAGTTTTAAACTAAATAAAGATTTAGCATAGGCTTAAGAACAGAGTGTCCTTCCTCACAGAGCCGCGCCTCCACACTTACAGTACAGCCTTTCATTGAGGTGGCGGAGGGACTGCAAGACCTTCTCTTCCTCAGCCGACACTGCGCAGATGCTGGACAGCTGGGGCTTACTGGAGGACAGACTTGGTTTCTGTAGCTGCTTGCTCTTTACGGCAGTCAGAATGTCATCCTCAGGCATGGAAGAATTCATGGGGTTTTCTGGTACCGAACACTCAGAAGTACTACCTGAAACTACAGAAACTGCCTTTCATCACTTTTGTTTTTGGGACCAGCCCTAATATCGACTTACTGAAATTATGTCTGTATATGCTCAAATCACAGACAGAGGTCAGCAGCAAAAATTATGTTACTGCCTATTTTATTTATTCTTTTTTTTTCTTTTTTACTTTTTTTTGAGACAGGGCTTTTCTGTGTAGCCCTGAGTATCCTGGAACTCACTCTGTAGAGCAGGCTGGCCTCAAATTCAGAGAGATCCTTCTGCCTCTGCATTCTCACTGCTGAGATTTAAAGGCCTGCACTACCACCTCCTGGCTTTTTAAAATTATCTTAAGGTTTTTTTCTAGGATTAAAAAATTATTTTAAAATTAAAACATAATCAAATTCCCCCCTTCCCTTTCTTCTCCCATACCTCCCCCACCCATTCATGGCTTTTTTTTGTTTTTGTTTTCTTTTTGGGTGGGTTTTCAAGACAAGGTTTCTCTGTGTTGCCCTGGCTGTCCCAGAACTTGCTCTGTAGACCAGGCTGATCTCGAATGCAGAGATTCAGAGAGCTTAGAACTGCCTCTAATTCCTGAGTTTGTTTTGTTATTGTTTTACACACACACACACACACACACACTATATATATATATATATATATATTAGTTTACCAGGTTGTTTATATGTATATATATACACATATAAACAACCTGGTAAACTAATTTAGTGATGCTTGTATACATGTATTTCAGGGCTGACCTTTTGGTTTTGGACAGTCAATTAGGGCCTCATCCCTGGGGAAGATTAATCCCCCTTCAGCAGTTCTTTGTTTAGGGTGGGACCCTGTGATGTTTTTCCCCTCCCACATTAGTATGTCTGTCTTGTTCAAGTCTTAGGCAGTCATATTGTTGGGGTAATATTTATTTATTTATTTATCTGTATGAGTGTTTTGCCTATATGCATATCTGTATTCCATGGGCATTTTGTGCCCAAGGAGGCCAGGAGAGGGTGGTGAACCCCCTGGGACTGAAGTTAAAGCTGATGTGAGCCTCCACAGGAGTGCTCGGAAAGAGCAGCCAGGATTCCTCATCCCCGAGCTTTCTCTCCAGCTCAGTGTACATTTGAATTTTCAGGATTCTCTTTATCTGGCATTTTCCCACCCCCAGTTAAGAAAATATTGGCACATACTTTTAATCCCAGCACTTGGGAGGGAGAGGAGGGTAGATCTCTATGAGGTTGAAGCCAGCCTGGTCCACACTGTGAGTTCCAAGATGCCAGAGCTGTCTACTTCACATTTAATTCTGGGAATATATCCTACAGAAAAACTGGACAAGTCAGGAGATAGTTTAGTACATTATTATTCAGGACAACAACAAAGTGGGAAGGAACTGAATCCACCTTCGTAAGGAGAGTTCAAGTCTATGTAACTGCACAATTCACAAATACCTGAGAAAATACAGCACTCGGGAGGCAGAGGCAGGCACATCTCTGTGAGTTTGAAGTTAGCTAGCTCTAGAACAGCCAAGGCTACACAAAGAAACCCTGCCTCAAACAAAACGAAACAAAACCAAAACCAAAAGCCAAACATAACAACAACAAAACATTGGGAACAAAGCTCCAAGAAACGTTTCCAGTAGCACTCCTGTAGGCTAACTACAGACCTCACCTCTCTCTCTGCTCCCCTATATCTGGCTCCCTAGCTCCACCTCCATCTCTGTAGCAAAGGCCCTGCTGCAGCCTCACAATCGCTGTCTAGCTCATCTTCAGTGGATCCTGAGCCTTCTCCTCCAAGCTTCCTTCCCACTCATCTTGTTATCCCAGTCCCCAGCTCCAGCAGGCATTCTCTGGGAACGTGCCAGCCAAGCCCAACAGCGGCGAGGAGGCTGGCTAAGTAGGTAGGTGCACTTCAAATCTTCACTCACCCTCCTCTCCTCCATATCCAACCCCCAGTCTCATTCTCAACTCTGTAGCAGACTACTGCTGTGGCCTTTCCTCGCGCCCCATTCCCAGGAGGCTAATCAGATCCTGGAGGAACACCCTGCTTTCCCACTCCAGCACACCCCGAGACACTGACTCTTCTAGCTCAGCCCCACTCTTAAGCGTCAGCTCCCAGAACTCCCAGTGGACACACTTAGCAGTGTCCCAGAAGAATTCCCTCCCAGGCAACACAAAGCTGCCACACCCTCCTAAGGACCAGAGAGGGCAAGTGAAAGCAAGGAATAAAACTCCTGCCCAACAAAGACAAGGTCAGATATCAACACCTAGAATGAGACTCTTTCTGAACCCAGAAGCCTAGCCGCCAGTGTACACACAGTCAATTACAGCCAGGACAGTGTGTCTCCACTAGAGGCCAGCAACCCACCACAGTGGAACCTGAGTAAGTCACTGAAATACAAGACAAAGACCTTACAACAGCCTTCATGAATATACTAGAGGTCCTTAAGAAGAACGTGAATAAATCCCTATGAAAACACAAGCAGTGGAAGGAGTAAAGAAAACCATTTAAGACCTGAGAATTCAAGTAGAATCGATAAAGAGAAGCTATACTGAGGGAGACCTGGAGATGGAAGTTTAGGAATTCAAACAGAAAAATCTCAGGAGGCATGCCTCATCAACAGAGATCTCAGGTACTGAACACACAACAGAAGAAACAGATAGCTCTGTCAAAGAAAATGTTAAATATAGAACAATTCTGGCACAAAACATCCAAAAAATCTGGGACACTATGGGAAGATCAAATCTAAAAATAAAATAGAAATAGATGAAGGAAAGGAAATTCAGGTGAAAAGCACAGAAAAGATTTTTTTTTTTTTAAACAAAACCATACAAGAAAATTTCCTTAGGTCAGAGAAGTAAAGTCTATTCCTTATATCATGTTAATGAAGTCTGCTGCATTCCCCCTCCCCTTCTGGAGTGAAGTGTATAATAACCATGTGGAAAATAAACAAGGTGCATTCAGTATTCACTGAATTTCCCTCCCAATGCTGTTCTGTGTTTCTGTCTTTTATTTCTCTCATATCTCTGTTCCTTTTGCTTAATAATTCTATTTCATGCTTCCACTCTGGAACGTATGAATTTCATCAAGACTGGTCTTTAACAGTACAAGATGTAATGGATTATTAAAAATTGCTGCAGATTCCCGAGTAGCTTGCTGTGGGACAGGGACTGCGCGTGAGACCACATGTCACTGAAGGTGGCTGGTCTCCGGCAGCGTCCCCTGCGGCAAGCCATGTGGCAGCGGCAGATAAGAGACAGATGGAGGCACGCCATGCAAAGTGAGGTTGGATATTTAGTAGTTATGGAAGGGAAGGGAGAAAGAGAAAAGAACAGTGAGGGAGAGAGAGAGAGAGAGAGAGAGAGAGAGAGAGAGAGAGAGAGAGAGAAGCTGCTTTTCCGAGAGAGAGCTGGAAAAGAAAAAAGAGAGAACTCAGGCTGGAAGCTGAAGATCAGCTTGTCTCAGAGGATGGGGAAGGGAGTGGGGGTGGCTTGTCTCTTAAAGAGACAGAACAATCATTACACAAGAAGCATACAGAACACTGAATAGAATGGACCAGAAAAAGAAGTCCCTTCAGCACACGGTAATCAAAACACTAAACTTACAGAACAAAGAAAGAATATTAAAAACTTCAAGAAAGAAAGACTAACATATATAGTCAGACCTATTAGAATCATACCTGACTTCTCAGCGGAGACTATAAAAGCCAGAAGGGTCTGAACAGATGTGCTACAGATTCTTAGAAATCAAAGATACCAGCTCAGACTACTATACCCAGCAAAACTTTCAATCTATAGGCAAAACCAACTTTAATCAATACCTATCTACAAATCCAGCCCTAAAGAAGGCGTATAAGGTAAACTCCAACCTAAAGGAGGTTAACTACATCCAAGAAAACAAAACAGAGGGAATAAATAATCCCAGGCCAGAAAACCAGAAAAGTCTAAAGAAGGCAAACACACACACACTCAGACTTAAATACATGCATACCACCAATACCAACAAAATAACAGGAATCAACAATCATTGATCATTGATATCTTTCAATATTAATGGTCTCAATTCCCCAATAAAAAGACACAGGGTTAACACAATGGATGCGAAAACAGGCTCTTCATCTTTCTGCTGCATACAGGTAACACATGTTAACATCAAGGACAAATATCAACTTAGGGTAAAGGTTTAGAATAAAAAATTCCAAGCAACCTAAGAAACAAGCTGTGTAGCCATTTCAACATCTGACAAATAGGCTTCAAGCCAAAGCTAATCAGAAGAGATATGGAAAGACACTACATACGCAAAGGAAAACTAATCAGAAGAGATATGGAAGGATACTACATACACAAAGGAAAACTAATCAGAAGAGATATGGAAGGACACTACATACTCAAGGGAAACTCTACCAACAGGACATTTTGTAATTCTTAACATCTATGCACCAAACGTAAGGGCACCAAAGGTCATAAACCAAATACAGCTTAAATCACATATGGAACCTCCCACACTGATAGTGAGAGACGTTAACACACCATTCTTGCAAATAGACAGGGTATGCAGACAAAAACTAAACAGAAAAATGATAGAGCTAAAAGATGTTATAAACCAAATGAACCTCACAGACATCTACAGAACATTTCACCTAAACAAAAAACTAATATACTTTTTCAGTACTTAAGGAACTTTTTCCAAAATGGACCACACACTGGGACACAAAATAAGTCTCAACAGATACATGAAAACTAAAATAACATCCAGTGTCCTATATGACCACCATGGATTAAAACTGAATGTCAAGAACATAAACAACAAGCTTACAATTCATGGAAACTCAATAACTCACTATTAAATGAAAAAAATGAGTTGACAGAAATCAAGAAAGAAATAAAAAACTTTCTAGAATCGAATGAACATGAATACACAATATACTCAAACTTATTGGACATAATGGAAAGCTCATAGCACTAAATACTGACATAAAAATTTAGAGAAATCTAATACGAGTAACTTAAGGGCATACTTGAAATCCCTAGAACAAATAGAAGACATTACACCCAAAAGGAGTAGATGGCAAGAAATAGTCAAACTCAGGGTTGATATCAATAAAATAGAAAACCAAAAACAAAACTAATGCAAAGTATCAATGAAACAAAGAATTGGTTCTTTGAGAAAAATCAATAAGATTGACAAATCCTTATCCAAATTAGATAAGAGGTGAAGAGAGAATATAGAAATTAACAAAATTAGAAATGAAAAGGGGACAGATTCAACACAATGCCCATCAAAATCCCAGCAAAATTCTTCAAAGACATCGAAAGAATGGTATTCAACTTCATATGGAAAAGCAAAAAACCCAGGATAGCCAAAACAATCCTGTACAATAAAAGAACTTCTGGAGGCATCACAATTCCTGACTTCAAACTCTACTACAGAGCTACAGTACTGAAAACAACCTGGTATTGGCATAAGAACAGACAGGAGGACTAATGGAACAGAATAGAAGACCCAGATATCAATCCACACATCTTTGAACACCTGATTTTTGACAAAGAAGCAAAAATATCAAATGAAAAAAGAAAGCATATTTAATAAGTGGTGCTGGCATAACTGGATATCAACATGTAGAAGAATGAAAATAGACCCATATCTATCACCATGCAAAAACTCAAGTCCAAATGGATCAAAGACCTCAACATAAAGCCAGCCACACGGAACCTCATAGAAGAGAAAGTGGGAAGTACACTTGAACACATTGGCACAGGGAACCACTTCCTAAATATAATCCCAGCAGCACAGACACTGAGAGAAACAATTGATAAATGGGACCTCCTGAAACTGAAAAGCTTCTGTAAAGCAAAGAACACGGTCAACAAGACAAAACGACAGCCTACAGAATGGGAAAAGATCTTCAGTAACCCCACATCAAACAGAGGTCTGATCTCCAAAATATACAAAGAACTCAAGAAATTGGACACCAAAAGATCACATAATCCAATAAAAAAATGGAGTACAGACCTAAACAGAGAACTCTCAACAGAGGAATCTAAAATGGCTGAAAGACACTTAAGAGAATGTTCGACATCCTTAGTCATCAGAGAAATGCAAATCAAAACAACTCTGAGATTCCATCTTATACCTGTAAGAATGGCCAAGATCAAAAACATTGATGACAACTTATGCTGGAGAGGTTGTGGGGAAAAGGGAATACTTCTGCATTACTTGTGGCAATGCAAGCTGGTACAACCCCTTTGGATGTCAGTGTGGTGATTTTTCAGAAAATAAGGAAACAACCTTCCTCAAGACCCAATAATACCACGTTTAGGTATATATCCAAAGGATGCTCAATCGTGTCACAAGGACATGTGCTCAATTATGTTCATAGCAACTTTCCAGAACCTGGAAACAACCTAAATGCTCCTCGACTGAAGAATGGATAAGGAAAATGTGGTACATTTACACAATGGAGTACTACACAGCAGAAAAAAATAACGACATCTTGAATTTTGCAGGAAAATGGATGGTGCTAGAAAACATTATTTTGAGTGAGGTAACCCAGACACAGAAAGATGGTTATCACATGTACTCACTCATAAGTGGTTTTTAAACATAAAACAAAGAAAGCCAGCCTACAGACCATAATCCCAGAGAACTTAGACAACAATGAGGACGCTAAGAGAGACTTACATAGATCTAATCTACATGGGAAGTAGAAAAAGACAAGATCTCCTGAGTAAATTGGGAGCATGGAGACCTTGTGGGGGGCTGAAGGGGGGAGGGGAGAGGCAGGAAGGGAGCAGAGAAAAATGTAGAGCTCAATAAATATCAGTAAAAAATTAAAATAAAAAATTGCAAAACCAAAAAAAAAAAAATGAAAAGAGGGGCATAACAACAGATACCAAAGAAATCAAGAGAATCAAAAGGACATATTTTAAGAACCTGTACTCTGTCAAATTGGAAAATATAAAAGAAATGGGTGATTTTCTTGAAGCATACCAGTTACCAAAGTTAAATCAGGATCAAATGAGCAATTTAAACTGATATATAGCCCCACTGAAATAGAAGTAGTCATTAAAAGCCTCTCAACCAAAGAAAGCCTAGGGACAGCCATGGTTTTAATACAGCATTCTATCAGACTTTCCAAAGAAAACTAATGCCAACGCTCCTCAAATTATTCCACAAAATGAAAGAGAAGGTGCACTTCACAATTTGTTTAACAAAGCCACAATTACTCTGATAGCCAAACTACGTAAAGACCCATCAAAGAAAGAAAATTACAGACTAATTTCCCTTATGAACATAGGTGTAAAATTCTCAATAAAATCTTATGCAAATAGAATCCAAGAACACATCAAAAAGATCACCCTCCATGATCAAGAAGGCTTCATCCAAGAGATTCAAGGATGGTTCAACATATACAAATCAGTAAATGTAACCAACCATATAAACAAATTGAAAGACAAAAATCACATGATCATCTCATTAGATATAGAAAAGGCCTGTGGCAAAATCTGATACTCTTTTTATAATAAAAGTCATGGAGAGATCAGGGATACAAAGGGAACATACCTCCACATAATAAAGTCAGTCTACAGCCTCAACATCAACTTAAATGGAAACACAAAGCAATTCTACTAAAATCAGAAATAAGATAAGGAAGGCTGTCTACTCTTTCCATATCTTTTCAATATAACATTTAAAGTCTTAGCTAGAACGATAAGACAATAAGATAAGAAGGCCAATGGAATACATATAGGAAGGAAAGAAGTCAAAGTATCTTGATTTTGTAAATGATACGATAGTATAAATAATTGACTCTAAAGATTCCTTTGGAAAACTCCTACAGCCGATAAACACTTCAGCAACATAGCTGTATACAAAATTAACCCTCAAAAATCAGAAATCTTTGTATATACAATTGACAAGTGGTCAGAGAGAGAAATCAGGTAAATGGCACCTTTCACAATAGAGTCAAATACTTTGAGGTAACTCTAACCAAGCAAATAAAAGATTTGTATGATAAAAACTTTAAGATATTGAAGGAAGAATTGACAAAGCTATCAGAAGATGGAAAGCTCTCCCACACTCATGGATTGGTAGGATTAATATAGTAAAGATGGTATCCTATTAAAAGATTCAATTCAATCTCCACCACAGTTCCAACACAGTCCTTCGCAGATCTTAGCAGGATGATTTTCAGCTTCACACAGAAGCACGAAAAAAATCCAGGATAGCTAAAACAATCTGGAATAATAAAAGAACCACTGGAGGGATCACTATCCTAGATTTTAAGCTGTACTACAGAGTTAAAGTAATAAAGATCACATGATATTGGCACAAAAACAGACACATTGACCAACAGAACCAAATTAAAGACCCAATACTTATAAATCCAACACTTATGGACATCTGATTTTTGATAAAGAAGCAAGAAATATATAATGTAAAAAAGACAGCATCTCCAACAAATGGTGCTGGTCAAACTGAATGTCTACATACAAAAGGATGCAAATTGATTCATATCTATCACCCTGCATAAAATTCAACTCTAAATGGACCAAAGACCTCAACATAAAACAAAATACATTGTGCATCATAGACGAGAAAGACTTTATAAACAGATTACTGTTAGCATAGGCACTAAGATCAACAAAATTTAAAAGGGAACTCACGAGACTGAGAAGCTTCTGATAAGGCAAAGGACAACATCATTTGGACAAAGCCACAGCCTTCAGAATGAAAAGAGATTTCCAACCACTACACATCTGATCAAGGACTAATATCCAAAATATATAAAAAACTCAAAAAAATTAGATATTGAGAAAACAAATAACCCAATGAAAAAAATGGGGTACAGATTTAAAATTCTCAAAAGAAGACTTAAAGAGATGTCCAACATCCTTAGTCATTAGGTAAACACAAATCAAAACTAATTTAAGATTTCATTTTACACCTGTCAGAATGACTAAGCTCAATAATATAAGTGACAGCTTCAGGCTGGCGAGGATGTGGAATAAGAGGACATTCAGATATTTTTGGTTGGACTGCAAAGTAGTAAAGCACTATGGAAATCAGTGTGGTGGCTCCTCAGGAGCTGGCAATCTTTCTACCTCAAGATCCAGCTATACCACTCTTGGGCATATACCCAAAGGATGCTTTATCCTCCAACAGAGACACTTGGCTCAACTATGCTCATTGTTATTATATTCATAAGAGCCAGAATCTGTAAACAACCTAGATGTCCCTCACCAGATGAATGGATAAAGATCATGTGGTATATTATACAATGGAACATTACTCAGTCATTAAAAAATTAAATAATGAAACTTGTAGGTAAATGGAGGAACTAGAAAAAAAATCATCTTGAATGAAGTAACTCAGACTCAGAAAGAAAAATATATATATTTCCTTATATGTGGATATTCAATGTTAAGTCAATAATAACGAAGATATAACCACATATGTTAGGCATAAAGTAAGAGACTGATTGGGGGGCAGGGGCAGATAGATATCCCTAAGAAAGGGAAATAGCTATGGATAAATGGGGGCAGACTGGAATGTGAGAATCAAGTGGAGACAGGGAGGGAATAGGGAGATGAGGGAAGGAATACTTAGTTAAAATTAAGGACCATTTGAGGGGTAGTAAGGAAATCTAGTACACTAGAAGCTTACACACACACACACACACACACACACACACACAAGAAGGTGATCTAAATGATATCACCAAACAATGGGGGAAACAGAGCCCCAACTGGATAGCTTTTGTGACCAAATGAAGCTTCCAGTATTGGTATTGGGTTTTATCTAATTGAGATGTTGTCCAAACAACCCCGGACGTTAGTAAGACTATTGGTTGCTCTCTACAAATTGATGCATGGCCTCATTGCTGAAGACAAAACCTACATGACTCACTGAACATGGAGAAGTTCAACTGGTACCTACCTAGAGCCTACCTTCTCCCCTAGGAGCTAGTGTCTTTGATACAGGAAGTTACTATGCAGACCACCAGAGCAGAAATGTAAACACCAACCCAGCTTTGACCTACAATAGTGTCCTGCAAGCACGACATGGTAGCCCAATGGTGGCACAAAGCTTGTTGCAGTAACTAAGCAACATCTGATTTGAGTTAAGCCTTACTCCCCACTGCGTGCGTGACCAAGAACCTGAGACTAGATTGCCTAGGGACCTACGGTAAAACCTAATACTACTGTTCTAAAACCAAACCAAACCATAGCAATGGAATGACTTCTAATGACATTTTACAATAGTCATAGAAGGTCTTTCTCAGTTATCAGAGAAGCTTCTTTCTACAGCAGATGTAACAAACAGAGACCCACAGTGAGACATGCAGAGAGTGAGAGACCTTGGAACATTCAGCTCTAAATGAGATGTCTCCATCAAATCTCTCTACACAAGATCAGGAAACCCTGCAGAAGAGGAAGCAGAAAGAGTGAAAGAGCCAGAAGGAGATGGAGGACTCTAAGAAACGAGGTCATCTAAATCAACAAGAGAGATACACATATGAACACACAGAGACTGAGGCAGCATGCATAGGGCTTGCAGGGTCTCCACCAGATAGAAGAAGTAGACACAAGCCCCATCTCTAACCCAGGAGCTATCTCCAACTGATAGCCACTTGCAAATGAAAATTTAGTTTCCTTTGGGGAAGCAAATTACTTCACCCAGACACAGGGTTTCTCTGTGTAGCCCTGGCTGTCCTTGGACTCACTCTACACCAGGCTGGTTTCTAACTCAGGGATCTGCCTCCCTCTGCCTCCGAGGTTTGTGCCATGACTGTCTGGTGGAAACAAACTATTCTTAAGAGTAGGTCAGCTGTAGATGGTCAATAGAAAGCTAACTCAATGGCATCTTTGGATAGTCCTTATCTTATAATATTGTGGCAGAACTTCCTATTTTTTTCTTAAAATATTCATTTATTTATTATGTATACAATATTCTGTCTGTGTGTATGCCTGCAGGCCAGAAGAGGGCGCCATACGGATGGTTGTGAGCCACCATGTGGTTGCTGGGAATTGAACTCAGGACCTTTGGAAGAGCAGGCAATGCTCTTAACCTCTGAGCCATCTCTCCAGCCCAGAACTTCCTATTTTTAAAAAAAATTATCCTGTTATTTTTAATGTATATATATATTTCTTCTTTTTAACCTACAGGTTTTTTGCACATATATTATGGCTTGTAGTGTTTTGGGATTTCTGAGTTTGCAAATGAGGGTCTCTGTTTGCTATGCCTTCTCATGGGCTTTTTTCCTTCTGTTTGTTTTGTCCTATTCCAATGTGTTAGCTTTTGTTTTATCTTATATTGTATTGTTACATTTTATTTTACTATTATCCCTTAGAATTTGTTTATTTTCTAATATGGGACAGAAAAGGGAATGAATTCAGATGGGAGAGGAGATGGAGAAGAACTGGGGAGAGTAGAGGGAAAGGAACTACAATCAGGATATGAGATAAAAATCTATACACAATAAAAGAAAAAGAAAATACATATAGCAAAACATACCTTCTTCAGTCTTGGGGCCTCTTGTAGCTTGTATTGGCTCACTTGTACTTTGGACAGTTTGTCCAAAATGCTATAAACATAGGTTAAATAAGAATAGAATTCCACATTTAAAACTCATGATATGGTCAAGGCTTTTAAGAATCTATAAATTGTTGCCTGCATTTTTAGTTGTCACTCTTTGTATAACTTGCCTATCTCTTTTGTTTTGGAGCAGAAATCAAGAACTACTGGGTTAAAGCCTTTCAAGGTAAATAAATACTTAAAACTGTCTCATGTCTAATACAAAGTTTCAGGTTGCGGTGTTCTCTTGGATAAGAAGAAGAGCAAAGTACGCTGGGCGGCAATCAGCTGGAATTAAGAACTGTTAAAAGTCCCATCCCACTTTGCACTGGGATGGCTTTGTACATGTGAGTCACTGCTAGCCGTTCTGGTGCAGCTGATGTTGAGGACAGGAAGTATCTACAAGACTGCAGGCAGAAGCAGCAGAGATCTGAACACATCATCAAAAAGTGTGCCATTCCGCAAGGCCTGACAGACAGCCACCTCCTGCTCTTCTGAATACAGCCAGTCAGACTGCCTGGCAGGGACTTATACTTGGCTCTGCCAAGCTGATCTGAAGAGTAACCGACACAGGCCACACAAGCCCCCACCCCAAGGCTGCCCGAGCTGTATTTTCCTCTTGACACAACTGGGACTGAGAATCTGCTGTAAAATGGTAAGGGTGACGTTTCACTTTCATCTGTCTTACATTCTTTGCACAAAGAACTAGGCAAAAAATGGCATTACAAAACACATTCCCTAAGACATGGTGGTAAGGACCACTACTGTAGCAACAGAATGCTTCGTCAGCCTCTAGAATAAAGAACAAACCCAAACTAAATAATGATAACAATTCTCAACTCTAAAATTTGATTTTGATCCAGAACACTCATGTAGTCTAAGAGTGGCAAGACCTTGTGAGGTGTGAGGTGTCCAAGCAGACGTGAAGGGACAGATGTGTGAAGGGGGAAGGAAAGCTGTTCACAGTGGAGGGAAAGGACGCTGGGAAGTCAGTAAAGACAGCAGCGTAAGGTGCAAAAGGCAAGGAGCAATACAACAGCACCCGAAGAGTAGAAACAAAGAGAGGGCACTGAGCTTGTGACTTGTACATGGCACTTCTAAGACTTGAGATACCTCTTTCTTCCTTCTTTTTTTTTTTTTTTTTTTGAGACAAGGTTTTACTATGTAGCTCTGGTTAGTCTGCAACTCAGAGACACACTTAATTCTGTGTCCCCCAAGTGCTGGGATTAAAGGTATGTGATATACCCAGCAAATCTGGTACAGCCTAAAACAAGCTTAATAAAAAATGTATTCCCTGCATAGATTTTGATATGAATGGCAGGAATAATATGCGATTTCAAAGAGGATCTGGTTAGTTGCTACTACATTTATAATCTGGAAGGTATTTACATTTATTATTGAGCTATAGTCATATAGTGATAGTGATACCATAACTATACAAACATAAACTGAATGGCTCACTTTGCTGGTAAGATTAGATCATGATTGTTATCTTTATTAATAACCTTATGCACATGAAAATTAATACCTCCTGGGCTATAGGTGTGGCTCGGTGTTTGCCTTGCATGTAAGAAGCTCTGAGTTTGATCCCCAGAACCGGGAAGAAGTGTGTAAAATGCTCCCTATATGAATGGCAAGACCCTCAACTTCCTCAAAATGTACAGTTTTTACAGGGCACCCTAATCCAATTCTATAAAAAAATAAGAAGAGATACTTACAGTAGGAGCTCCAACTAAAATGCTTTTTAATTATTCATCTCATGTTTCTCAATATTCTAAAATCAATCCCTAAAAAGACCTTTAAAATGTCATGTTAGACTATACTTATCCAGTCCTCATATAATTCCTACATCACTTATAATTGTTACTATGCTTTGGATTTTACTCCACATTTCTGTCCCAAAAGCCACAGTAGGTTTGTTGAACTGTTCCTAAAGACAAAACCATCATGTAATTCAAGGTCTCTTATAAAAGGTTCCTAGATGGAAAATGTCTTTTATTTATTTATTTATTTATTTATTTATTTATTTATTTATTTATTTTGTATACAGTATTCTGTCTGTGTGTATGTCTGCAGGCCAGAAGAGGGCACCAGACCTCATTACAGATGGTGTGAGCCACCATGTGGTTGCCAGGAATTGAACTCAGGATCTTTGGAAGAGCAGGCAATGCTCTTAACCACTGAGCCATCTCTCCAGCCCCTGGAAAATGTCTTTTAAAAAGTACTGTGTAACATACAATATTACCAACATCCATCCCTTCTTCCCTCCTCCCCTTCTTTCATCCTGCCCATTTATTGCATATTTAAATAACTTTGGGGAATTTTGTTGCAAAAGACCTTTCTACAGAATTAGCTATAAATAATAAGTTAATAATAAATAAGAAAAAGTAGGAATATATATATGTATGTATGTTTGTGTGTGTACCACTTTTTGTGCCTGGTGCATTTACAGGCCAGAGGGTGGCTTTGGAATTTTTCCAGACTGGAGTTAGAGATGGTTGTGAGCCACCATGTGGGCACTGGGAACTGAACCTGGGTCCTCTCAAAGAGCAGTCGGCACTCTTAATATCTCTCTAGCCCCAGAAATAATTGCTTAAAGATAGTTTCCCTTCACTGGCAACTGATCATATGGACTCATTCAAATATAGCAAATAAGGACAATAAGCTACTAGCATTAAGACCCCAAGACTGTGTAACTAATGGCTGTGGCTGTATTCCCACTGATTCTGAAGTACCGCTTCACCAAAAGCATCTGTCTTAAAGCAGTTTTCTACACTAAGAGAGGTTTGCTAAGACCATACTTACCATCATTTGCTCGGTGCACTTCATTCCTACAGATCCAGAGACTTTTCTCTTCTGCTCTAACAGCTTTCTCCACTTATTTTCAACAACTTGTTTTCTTCTTCCAACAGCAGAATCTTAACAAATGTCAATGTAAAAAACTATGAAAATTGCCGGGCGGTGGTGGCGCACGCCTTTAATCCCAGCACTAGGGAGGCAGAGGCAGGCGGATCTTTGTGAGTTCGAGACCAGCCTGGTCTACAAGAGCTAGTTCCAGGATAGGCTCCAAAGCCACAGAGAAACCCTGTCTCGAAAAACCAAAAAAAAAAAAAAAACTATGAAAATTGAGTAGGCAATTATGTAACCCTCTTATTTTCAAATTACTGTCAGGCAGTGCAGAAAGTTCTATATATTTCATACATCTGGCCAGCAGACTTCCACTAATTTTCCTATAAGTTCCATACATGGCCCATTTGCAAGGATTCATTTAACACAGTTCCTGCTATGCAATAGAATATGGGGAATACCAAGAAGATACACGAGGCATTTTATACTGTTTGCAGGAAGAACATAGAAAGATTCTAATTAACATTATCAAAAAATTAGAAATGATACTTTATACATGGCACCTGTTACATTTGTCAGAGGGGTCATATACTGTATAGTGAGTTCAATTATCCTGAAAGAAATCTACAGGGCAAGAGGTTGGCACCACCCTTCATTTTTTTTTTTTTGCAGTGTCTTAGTGTGCCCAGGGAATTGGATTTATGCATCTCAAGTAGTCTGAGCAAGTTCTCAGACGTGATTCAGCATTTAGGGTGAGCTGTGGGTACTGGGTGCTCCTCACAAGATTTTCCTATGCTTTCTGTACGGCTACTTAACCAAGACCTCATTCTAACAATGCCAATTCCCAAATATGATAAAAATAATTTAAGGACAGGTGAGAAAGAGCAAGGCAGAGCAAACATACCCCTCATTCTTATATAGTCCCCTTGTCAGTCATGGCAGTGTCTTGTCACAGTGTCCATTTCAGACTTAGTTTCATAAACTTAGAAATTATAAAAAATTAAAAGAGTAAATCCTACTTTTTTTTAAACAAAATGTGAGGTAATGATATTATACTAATGTCCTCATAATTGAAAAGATGGTTGAAAATTATGTAATGAAATGTAATAACAGAGCAACCATGTTATACAGGTCAAAATAAAATATTTACAATTATTTGAAATATACTGTGATGTTAACAGATACATATATAATCTAGAATTGGTGGGTCATAGGATCTACATATGTTCAATTTTTTGTAGCTATGAGAATTTTTAGTTCATATGAAACCTTACTAACCCTTAGTAACATGTCTATTTTTAGCTACTGTGATGTATGCAGTTGTATCTAAAAGTCTAGATGTACATTTGCATGATTATTGTCCATTTTATGGCTTTTATATATGAAAAGTTTATTCTAGTATTTTGCTTTGTTTTTTTTTGTGTGCATGTTTATGTACAGGAGGGTGTACATGTATGGCCGTATGCACACACATGTGTGCATGTCTGTGGAGGTCAGAGGACAACTTCATAAGGATTAAAAGCATATGACATCACACTCACTGCATTAAATATTTTTATAGATTTACTCATTTTATTTTCTAGTAAGTGTTTTGCTTATATTTGTACCACCTGTGTCCCTGGAGGTCAGAAGAGGACACTGGATCCCCCGAAATGTGAGTTCCAGGCGCATGTGGACCACTATGTGTGTGATGGGAATTGAATTCGGGTCCCTTATAAGAAAAAACAGTGCTCTTAACTGCTGAGCCATCTCCTCAATCTCTCTGTTCGCAAGTCAAGCTCCTTACTGAATGTGCTATCTTCCTAGCACAGTGATGACTTTCTGATGTAGTCAACTAAAAACCACTATCAATATTGCTGGGACATTATTTCGTTCATTCAGTTTTTTGAGGGCGACAATCTAGACAATCATGGTAGCATTTGATTCAATCCCATGGATGCTGGTGTTAGCCCTTTTTTGCAGTCTTTTAGTCTGTTCTTTATAACCTGTCCTACAAATGTTAGATTTGCCTAGCTGAGCCCGTATTAATTTAAATCAATGCTTTGAAGCAGACCTCTTTAAACCTCTTTACTCAGTACTGCTTCTCTGGCTTGGCCCTCATGATAGAATTATCCGCATTTTTATATTCATTGTAGTCTTCTATACATTCTGCCTATGAGTCTGGATTAGTCCAGAGCATTACAAATACATTTTCCCATTCAGTGGTGTGCTATTTTCACCTGTTAATTTTTTATATGAAAAACACTCCAATTTCATTGTATAAGCATCATTCTTCTTAATAATCTATACTTTACATAGAGCATAAGCAATCTGACTATTCTAAAGCCATATTGCTTCCAGAGATTTTTTTTATTTTTCACATTTAAATCTCTAATTTACATGGAATTGGTGTTTATACATGAGTGAAGGAAAGTCACTTTTACTGATTATACATAGTTACCCAACTGAAGGACAAAATGAACCCCTTTTTATTCTGCCATGCATTGCCAGCTTTGTTAAAAACCAGGCCATTAATTATGTGGGCTTATTGTTGCAGGTTTAGATAGACTATCTAGAAATGAAAGTTCCGTGTAGTTTTGGATTCTGTCCTGGAACTTGATCAGCAGACCAGACTGGCCTCGAACTCACAGAGATCTACCTGCCTCTGCCTCCCGAATGCTGGGATTAAAGGTGTATGCCACCATCACCTGGTTTTAGAGATGAAAGTTTTTAACTTTGTTCTTGAAATTTTCTCAACTATTCTTGGTCTATACATTTAATAATGTAAATATTAGATAGAGCCTGTTGGAACTCCATGGCCTCAACATGCACATACCTTCTTCTCCACCCAGGGCTTCTCTCATTCACTTCATCATGGTTTTAGTCTTCGCTACAGATCATTCAAATATTTACATTCAGTTACTCTCATAGGCTTATATTTTAATGTTATTTTAAAATAGCATTATTAAAATTTCTAAGTCTGTACCTTAGGAGTCCTAATTTCCATTGCTATTCTAACCTTGTTTCGGTTGCCCATTCCCACTCAGCTGCATGTTTAGTATGGGATCCTGTCCTGTCCGGGGAGAAAGGCGTGCTGTGTTTATCAGGACAGTGTGGCTGACATGCTTTGCCCTAGAGGTTTAACTTGACCTTTATCTAAACCCCTTTTAGTTGGGCTTATTCATTATAAATTTTTATTTTCTGATGAGGATAAGCATAATTATTCCACTGTAAGGAATTAGTCTGCGCTTTAGAATATGATCTCATATAACATGTGTTTCAAGGTTTTATAATTTCCACAATAACTTTATTTATTTTTTCAATATTTTTCTTCCCTCAGTTTCTCTTCATTCTTTAAAAAAACTCAGTCTCTATCCTTGCTTAGAATTTTTTGTAGACAATAGTGAGGAGATTTAGGTAACTTTCTTTGCATTTAATTTTCCACCAGCTAATGTAGTTTATATCCATCCAGTTTATGAAAAGTCTCGTGGCTGGAGAGATGGGTCATTCATTAAGAGCCCTACTTGTGTGCAATCTCCACCAGAGCAGGCCTGAGGCAGCAATGAGGTAGGTAGCTAACAAGAATCTGTAGTCAAGTGTCATGGGGATCCTGACACCCTCTTTTGGCCTCCATAGGCATCCCCACACATGTGGCATAGATATACATAGACCAACTGACAAATAAAAAATAATCAAAAAATTAAATAAGGTATGGTTTTTACACACCTTTAAATCCTGGCACACATGAGGCTGAAGCAGGCAGATCTGTGTGAGTTCAAGGACAGCATGGTCTACTTACTGAGCTCCAGGCCAGTCTCTGCTATACAGTGAGATCCTGTCTCAAAAACAAAACAAAACTAAACACATCTCTCAAATCTTAAAACAACAAATAAACAAATGAAGGAATGAAAGAAAAGCCAGGGTGTCTACTAAGTGTCAGGCCCTGTTGGGATCTGAAGTACAATGTGTAGTACACAGAAAATCCCTGGTCTTTAAAGAGGACACTGAACATGAATGTTTAAATGCCCTCTGTGAACAGCCGTAGCTCTTTCTCAGTAGGAAACTGATTCCCACTGGTGGGAAGTTTTACGGACTTCTAGTCCATTCCCTTCAAGGAGGGGAGTGGCTTCACAAGCAGTGAGTGACAGGACCAGTGGCATTCAATAGAGAAGTAAATCTCAAAACTGTTCCAAACAACGGTTGTCTGTTCTTTCCCTACTTGAAAACGGAGACAAAAAGCCAACAGAGGCAGAGCTGCAGTGTTCTGGGAGGGATGGGAGGGCTGTATACTTATTAAAACACTTCTTTCTTTAAACTGCAGGTACTGCCTTATGGCACTTATGTGGCGTTTGGAGGTCACCTAGAAGTAGACAGTTCTCCCCACCCACCATGCAGGTTTCAGGGATTGAATTCAGGCTGTCAAGTTTGGTTGAAAGCATCTGCCACCTTGACAGCCTGTTAACATCTACTATTAGCATATAAGAAACTCATATAAAAATTTTTAAAATCAGCCAGGTATGGTGGCACACGCCTTTAATCCCAGAACTTGGGAGGCAGATGCAGGAGGATCTCTGTGAACTTGAGTCCAGCTGGTCTACATACATAGTGAGTTCCCAGGCCAGTCAGAGCTATACACTCTATGTCAAACAAAACAGAACAAATAAGTGTGGAGGCCCCAAAATGAGCCTATTTCCACCTTGTCTGAAGGTCAGAGAGTTTGAGGTTGCTCAAAATTGTTGACAACAACCTGGGCTACACATCCTGACCTAGGTGTGGTTACCTGGGCTACACATCCTGACCTAGGTGTGGTTACCTGGTACTACTGACATTAAGATGGCCATACAGGTAGATCCACTCCGTCCTGACTAATGGTCAGGACATTCAAGCATATTTCTGCTCCTTCTTTTGAGATAGAGGGTTTGATCTTGAGAGTGGCCACCTTCAGGTTACTTGGTATAGGGTGGCTTCACTGCCTAAACAACAGAATGCTAATAACTTGATGTTGTCCTTTGTATCACGTTAAAGCAGTCTTTTGTCTTCTTCCCCTTGTTGTATTGGGTTATAAAAGTGTCTGAAAAATTAAAGGCATTTGCGTCTTTGTTCTCTTTACTATTTTCTTAATCCCCATTCCCCTACCCTGGTAAGTGATATTTTTGCCGAAGCTGGTTTTGGACAAGTAAGTTGTGACATAATCTATTTAAATAAACAGTGCTGTTTTCCCATGGTGCTCATGTGACAGAAATCTAATTACAACAGCAATGACAGAATCACCTGGAATAAGGATCGGATGCTATTCATTGTCTACTCTTTTTAAACATCAAGGGAGGTTATAGAAAAACAGAGCTAGAAAAGTTTCCGATTTTAACTGAGTACAGGTTAGGTAATTCTCTGAAGAACTGCAGCTACTAGGACAAGTTACAGTACGGGTAGCTGAGTTATCTTCATACTATAACTCCCTATACAGTACACACTGCCATGCCCAATATGGAAAATGTCCCATGACTCTGAAGAAGGCAAACATTTTATCCTTACCAGTGGCCCTCTCATTTTGGCACCCATGGTTCCTTCTTCTCCACGAGAAAACTGATTCTTCTTCGGTGCCTCTAGGGGTCAACGGCTGGCAGCTCTCTTCACAAACAGGACTTTTTTGGGTACAATATACTGTCCCGTCTTGCTGGAAACCTGTGTGTGAGCCATTGGAATGGTTTCCTTTTGCTGAGGCTTGGCACTCTGGAGAGGAAGGAGATGGCAGGGCTGGGGTCACAGCGAGTAGGTCAGAACAGGCATCTGAGAACGGGAGGCGACTTTCCTGGGTCCACTGGTTCAAACGGCACTCTGTTGGAAGCACACGTGAACTTAAACAGTTCTGTGTCATGGCGCTCTGGGAGTGTTCAGGTGTGGCTGAGTGACATGGGGACGCTTGCACACTTTTACTACTTTTAATATTTGTTGGTGGTTTAGGCGGAGGATGAGGTATAATTAGTTTCCCCTGAGTTTGGGCCAGTGTGCTGGCTTTGTTTGAAGATGGTGACTGGTTGACAGTGGTTTTTCTGTTCACATGTACAAGGCCGGTCTGGACCTTTGTAGAACCTATTCTTCTAGTCACCTTTGCTCCCCTTGGAGTCTTAGTGTCCCCAGTGTGTACAGGGGCTTTGTTCTCTTCTCTTCCGCAGGCTGACCAGGCTTGTTTAGCACAGCTATAGCCTGAGGGTATAGAAGAGTTCAAGGGCACACTGTCCAGTTCACGTCCTCCTAGATCAGTAACATTTTCGGAGACACCATCATCCGTGGCCTTCTTTCCACCAGCAGAATGTGCAGGACAGTCAGGAACAGCTGTCAGGCTGCAGGTGCCACTGCTGGTGTGACAATACTGTAAGCACTGCGGAGCCACTCCCGCCCTGCTCCTCACGGGGTGGCTATCGTCTGCACACTTTTCTGTGCTGCCACTTTGGTCAAGCCACCGCAGCTTTTTAATAGTCTTTGGGGTTCCTGCGCCTTTCCCTTTCTGTCTTGTTAATTCAATACTATCTCTAATAGCTTCTGCCTTTTGATGTCTAAACTTAAAACCCTGATTTATAACTAGTGCCTTGAGATAATCATGCTCGTATCTGGATTCTTTCTTTAATATGCTCTTAGGCAGCCTCACACTGGTTTGTTCGTGGACGCTATGCTTCACGCTGTGCTGGTCAGGCAAGTCACAGTCAGGAGTTACGCTACACACTGTTGCTGATGGCACACTTGATTTTTGTTTCCTATCTTTTGAATTAGAATTTTGAGGTGCATAGGTGGCCTGAAAATTTTCTGAAAATAAAGACAACTTTTCCTTATTACAGTTAAAATAGTTTATCTTTTCACATTTCACATCTTTCGTTTCATATAACTTATCAGAACAGTGCACGGGATCGATTTCTTTCACGCGTGTGTTGTTCTCTGATAAAGGCCCACCTGACTGTGAATTAGGCGACAAAACAGGGACAAATGAAGTAAGAAGTGAAGCAGTTCTATTTTCTTGAGTTAACTCAGACAGTCTCTCTCGGATGGAAGATGAAGCTGCTTCCTGGCTCAGAGATTCTGGAGTAGCCCAGGCTCTACTGACTTTAAATGACGGGCTCTCAGCACCTGAAGGCCCCTCTCGTTGGAGAGCTCTGTCAGCGGGACCACTGGTCCTCACAGTATAACTTTCAGAGATGTTTCCTCCTTTTTTATCCAGAGCGACTACGGAAGGACTGCACACCAGGAGCACTGAGTCATGACCAGTTCCTGTGCTTCTCTCCACAGCTCTGCTCAAACTAGGTGGGTTTTGTTCTTTATTAGCCAAACATTCCCATGAGGGCAGAACACTAGATTTACTTAATGTATCTGAAAAGGATGCAAAAGGCTGAGTATTCTGAGCATCTAAGTTTGTAAGCCAACTGTTTATATGCTGAGTTTTAGAGAATGACAGATTGTCTTCATCAAAGCAGTTTAGATGAGCTGAGTTGAGGGGAGCGGAGTTCTGCTGGCTTGATGTGGAAGGAGCCATGCTAAGTGTTATGTAGATCTCTTCTCGCTCTCCAGCCTCAAGGCTGTCTACACTCGAGAGAGTTTCAGAATTGGTTATCTGATTAACTTCATCACAGAATTTCTGAGGGGGGAAGAAAGAAGACTTTTATAGACTCACCCTATTGTTACTAGGTTCAGTTCTCCTAGACACAGAACATAATGTGACTATAAACAGTATAGGCATAAGCTACACCCTGAAGCAGACCTCATGGTAAAAAGAAAGTAACAAAACCATAAAAAATGCACTTCCTTTCATTTCAACTCCCAAAGGAACTGCTCAATTATTCTGGCCACCATGATAGCTTAGAAATAATTGCTATTCCATTTAGAGTAGGGAGTTTCTTCAAGTTTCATAATACTAAATTAATTCTGAAAAACACTTGTTTATAAATTAGATTCTCTCTCGAAAAACCAAAAAAAAAATTAGATTCTCTTCCTGAAACCTTCATTGGACTTCAAAGAGACTCTTGATAGTTCTGTGACACAACAGCCATCCATTACCCCTAGCTCTGAACCCTTTCCCTTTCATGTTGAGATTGTGTGTGATCCTGGGGAGGCCTGTACAGGCAGCACTAAGGGGACTCAGTGGGCTTGAAAAACAAAGCACAAGTTAGGAGGGAAATGTCCTGGTGGTTATGAATAGGGAGGAAATATTAGGATTAGATCTAAATACATTATATGCACTATGAAAGTCTCAAAAAATAAAGAGGATTTTTTTTTTCGGGGCCAGGGTTTCTCTGTGGCTTTGGAGTCTGTCCTGGAACTAGCTCTTGTAGACCAGGCTGAACTCACAAAGATCCACCTGCCTCTGCCTCCCGAGTGCTGGGATTAAAGGCGTGCGCCACCACCGCCCGGCAATAAAGAGAATTTAAAAAAAGAAAATAACGCGATGTGACTCTAATATGAACTTTCTGTTGGTAGGAATTATATCTTTTTTATAAAGGTCTGGAGTAAGGTTTTCAACTCTGGTTGTATGTAATAGACAAAGCATTTCATAAAAATAAATATGGCAGTGAGGATCAGAAGTTCAAGAATAGCATTGGTTACATAGTAAGTTTGAGGCTAGCCTGGTCTAAATTAGATCCTGTATCCAAACAAAATACCAACAAAAATCCATGTCTGGGCTCCACTGGTTCATTTTCCACATGAGATCCATGTAGTAGTCTTATATTTATTTTACAATTTCTATGGAAGCATGAGAATTCAGGTTCAAGAATTACTGGTTTTAGGGGCTAGAGAGATGGCTCAGTAGCTTGTACATTGTAAGCTTTCTTAAATATAATCTCTAACAATAATACTTCTATTACACTATACTACTTTGAAACAGCTTTTATATTTGTTAGAAAATGACACTCATACATCCTATGTTTTTTAAATAGATGGAAAAAGAAGAGCAGAAAGAGCACTGGCAACAGGCCAGGGAAACCCCAGGTGTTCCTTCAGCATCTGTGATGAAGCTGTGCTGACTCACTACCTCCGTTAGCTGTGTGGAGAACATTGTGAGGCAGGACAGAATTATTACTAAAATCATAACACCAGTAACATAGTTATCATTCATACTTGCAAACTGCTTAAATGTTGGTTCTCTAGGAGTTTCTGAGTCTCCTCCAGTTTAAGCTGGAACACATTTTTGTTAGCAGCTAGGCTTGCTATGTTGTTTTCCATCATTTCTTTATCATGGTTAATTCTGCGTACGAGGTATTTTTGATGTTTGTAATCATTTTTAGACAACGCTGAAGGCAAGGCAGAATCTATAGCTCTGTGAACCAGATATGAGAAGATTTAGTACATTTAACTGAAATGAACTTATTTCTATAAGTATATAAACGACACAACTGTATACGACGGGCACATGTCTAGATAATTACATACAGGATATTGGAGAAATCTACAGACATATTAGAATGGGAATTTGAGACAATGAGAATTCGAATAAAATGAGTGTGAGGGCGGAGTGCAGACACAGAAGAGCTTCACATAGGGATGCCTATTCATCCAGGACTTTCATTACTATAGCCCATTCTTTATCATGTGGGCAGGGGCAGAAATACTGTGAATGTGTTGTCACTTCTCATTTCTCTAGGTATTTTTTATATAGATAATACTTATTAGCTTTAGTCCTTAGTTATGTCATGACCAGTAAGAATTCCTACATCCCTAGAAGAGTGGGCCGAGACTCAAGCAGGTAGAAATTATGAACGCTGCATTGTCAGGGAAAGTATGAACGTCCTCCCTGCAGAACTAGTCAAGGGAGTGTGGCTCTTATGCAACCAAGAATATAAACCTTTCTTTTCAGTTTGTTTCAGGAATATAATCAGAAATATAAGCATATTTTTTAAAACTTTATTTACTTATTTAATGAACATTGGGGTTTTTGCCTGCATGTATCTCTGTATGAGGTCATCCGATCCTGTGGAGCTGGAGTCACAGATAGCTGTTAACTGTCAACTGAGTGATGGGAATTGAACCTGGGTCCTTTGGAAGAGCATCCAGTGCTCTTAACCCCTAAGTCATCTCCAACCCCATAGAAACGTATTTTTTAATTCTAAAAAAAGAGTGTCTTCAATGTAGTCTACTTTTAGTGTGTTCAATCAGGACTACATTTACATATACATATATATATATTTTTTTTTTCTTAATTTATTATTTGATAATTTTATATATGATACAATGTATTTCAATCATATCCACCCCAAACTCTTTCAGAATTTTCCAATGCCCCCCTCAATGTTGTACTGTCTGGAAACTCAGGACATCTATTAGATCTCTGTGCTGTCTGGAAACTGACAGCTTGCTACATTTCAGTACATATACACAGAGAAAACTCAGTTCCTTCAAGGATAAGTGGGTGATGAAGGATACAGCTGACTGAGGGGCCTTTATTACCAACTCAGTCAAATTAGTTCCAATTAAATCAGGATAAAGAAACGTTTTAGAAGGTGGCATATTGCCACATGTGACATTACTATCTCCAATACCCATATATGTCTTTATTTAGACAGACCAGAATCAACAAGATCAGTGATGACTACATTCCTAATTATTCCTGTGTCATGACCAGGAGACCATGGCTAGTGGGAAGGTATTCAGTATATATTCCTAAACAGTGAGGGCACGTTTCTATTTATTTTTGTTTTTATACTTTTCTCTTTTCTTTCTTTTTTTTTCTTTTGGATACAGGGTTTCTCTGTGTAAGCTTTGGAGACTATCCTGGAACTCACTCGTAGACCAGGCTGGCCTTGAACTCACAGAGATTCCCTTGCCTCTGCCTCCCGAGTGCTGGGATTAAAGGCATGCGCCACCATTGCCCGGCTGTTTCCATACTTTTCTACTTTTACATAATTGGTCCCCTTTAGTTACCCTTCCCAAACAAAATAGAACTAACTCTACAAAATGTCTAATAAACTCAATTTATTTACCTTTAAAGTTGTCGTCTCTCAACTTTTTCTTCTCTATTCCTTTCTTCTCTACTCCACCTTCTTCTCTCCTCTTCTCTACTTTCTTCCTCCAGTGAGGAGGATTGAAGGGATGAACAGGAGTAAAAGGAGATGGGGAGGCAGAAATGGAGATAGAGTGGAGCATGGGAGGAAAGGAAGAAGAAATCATAAAAGAAGAGGGAGGAGGAGACGCTGGAGAAGGAAAAGCTAGATAAGTTGGAGAAGATGGTGAACGCAAAGGAGAGGGCAAAAGAGGGATGGATGGACTAGGTAAGGGAGGGGAGGGAGAAGGAGAAGAAAGTTTGGATGAAGAGGAAGAAACCACTACCAAAGGTGATGAGGATGTGGAAGCAGAAGGTGATGAAGGCAAAGTAGAGGATGGAGAAGGACATGGAGGTGGGTGGGAGAGAATCAAGGAAGGCAGATGGTCTACAGAGGCCTGAGGCTGATTTGACAGCGCTATGGCTTGTGGAACAGATTTCTGAACTGACTGACAAGCATCAAACCTAGCAGAATGTTCAGGCAAAGGAGTGATACAAGGGAGGGGCGGGGCTGGTTGCATTGGATGACTAGATAAACTGGAAGGCTTCAAAACAGGAAGAGCTTCCAAGGGGGTTGGGGAAGGAACTAGTCGAGCTGGAAGGGAACAGCGGATAAGGGCAGGCCTTACAGTTGCGGGGGTAGAATGCTGCGCCGCAAGCAAATGTTTGGGTCTGAAAGTTTTATAAAATAATTTGTTCTGTGAGTCAGGATCAGGGATGATGGGAGAACTCTGGGATTGGTGAGGCTGAAGGACAGGTAGCCCAGAAGGAATAGGAGCTGGCAGACTAGGGAAACTGCCAGAAAAACTAGAAGTAACTTGGGCTGGAGGGTGAGGGAGATACCTGACAGGATAAGATAGTAATGGGGCCGGTAAAAAGGTCTTTGGTAGAGTGGAGGGGACAGATAGATGGACACAGGTCTGGGGGGTGGGGCAAACACCAGGGTAGTCAGGAAGAATTTGGGGAGGATGGGGTAGCAATGGGGCCCGTGAAGCAGACAGCTGACCAGGTAAGTAGGGATCAGGATTGGAGAGAGCTGGACAGGCAGGAATGGATCTGCATAGGTGGGAAAGTATTTGGACAGGCAAGTAGAAAGAACCTTGTTAAGATTTAAAACACTCTATTACTGGGCTGCCTGGAGGCCTTTGATTGATTTTGATTTTATCCTTTGGGGTCCATGCTTGATCTTCCATTGGTCACACTGACTGAGTGAAACAGGTACCCAGCTGACTCGAGCTCACGTGTTCTCTCCTTTCAAAAGTCTGCTGCATGGGTTTCGGCTGGAAAATCTAGTTTAAGTCACTAGTGTGAAGAGCATATGCAGACGTCTCTGGGTAGTGGGTGATTCGGAATGGACTACCTCATGACAAATACATGGGTATTGGAGATAGCTGTCTAACAAAATCAATCTGTTCCAGAGAGTTTACTGCGGGAGAGCGATGCCCTCTTCTACTCTCCATCCACCAGATATGCCAAGCGGATTAGCTTTGTGCTAAGAACTCAAATGTGATGGAAGGTTGGCTATTTCTTATAGTTTAAAAGTTAATACCTTATCAATATTTTTATATCTCATTACTTCCTAAAGGTGTTTCTATATTCCTAAAATCTTATTTGCCATTTTTTTTTATTGAGGCTTAAGAATTAGCCTCCACTATTCCAAACAAATTTTCCTTTTAGATTAGAATTTTTTATTTTTATTTACAATTAGCAGTCTGTGTTAGAGCCACCTCTTGGGCTGAGGCTGTGGCTAATGTTAGGGCTTGTGCAAAGGCCTTCTCAATCCCTAGCACAAGTACTGCTATCCTCTTCTTCTTTGGGACTATTTCATGATATTTTATTTCTTAACTACTTTAGGTTTATATTCCACTGAAATGTATTTGTAACATGACAATAGCTTATTAATCCTTGTAAAAACACTTGAACGAAACTTATTTCCATAAAACCAATAAGTGATCATTAATAGTCTAAAATTTCATATTATATGGCATTTATCACATTGTATACTTCATATACAATATTTAACACTGTTAGTTATTTGGGGCGAGAAGTCCAACTTTTTATTAGCTAATCATGGTATCTTCTCTCATAGATTATACATATTGGTTTTCAAATGAAGATTTATACACACACACACACACACATACATACACATGGATATCACAATGTCACAGCCAAAAGGATATTATGACAACCAGATATTCTGATACAGAATGTAGGTTCTCACAATGACAATACAATACTATTTATTATTTTATTACATATCTGCTAAAATGATAGCATATTTGTTTGCTTCTGAAGAACTGAAGCTATTCTGAGAGTTTAAAGAAAAGCTTAAACTGCACAGTGCTGAGCTTATGAAAAACCACCATGTTTTCAACTATTGTGCAAAAGAAGTGCTTTTAAAATGGAAAATGTGTGTTCAGCACACAATAATAGTTGATATACGGAAAAAGAAACTGGAAAGTAAAGGGTCTCTGTCCAAAAATGTTAAGTAGTTTTGAAGTTTTAAATTCAAAGCTCTCTCTGAGCCCTGCCTGCCTTGGCCATTAGGTGCCATCTGTCATCCAGACAAGCCTTCCTAGAGTATTCTAAACTCATACAGTCTTCATGTCTCCAACTTCGGTTTCTTAACACACATTTGTAGCTTGTTTCACTTCAACGGGTTGCTTTGCTTATGGTTAAGCACCTGACCAGTAACTGTACAGGTAGGAATGTGACCACCGTCTTAAAGGCTTTAGTTTTCCTATATCTTGTTCTACTTCTCTGGTTGATCTTTTCAGGCTCATTCTTGAGGCCAGCCTTCTGGAAGCTTTGAGTTTGGCCTCTCTTTTACTCTACAAGAACTTCTCATGGGATCTTGTGTAAACCGACTGTGATATCCCACATATCTGTGTGTCTAAAGGTTGACAATATCCTCTTAGCCTTCTCAAGGGACTATTTCAGCATTGGGGTACCTTTCTAAGTTGGCTCCTTGGGAAGTGGCTCATTGACTGTGATGACATTATTTTACAGTGGTACTGTCATTTGTAGGAGGTATGGACTCAGCAATGACTAGCTTTCAACTGCTCTGTGACCTGCCCTAAAGAATGCTCCTATACAAGGACAGTGTCTTGTTCCAGACAACATTTGATTGCTTGCTTAACTCAAGGCCACCACTGATAGATACCAACCACTGTTTTGTTTTTATCTGTGATGAGACTGTCACATCTATATTCATGTCCTAGACTTCTTATCCTGAGAACCCTGCATTTCAGACTTACAACTCACCCTAGCATCCTTTCAACCATTCTCCCCTAAATCTGTAGACTCTCTTCCCATAGTCATATTCTTTTTATTGTGGTGAAAAGCTTAACACGAGATCTGCCTTCTTATCTGCATCCTATGCCATGATAAATGGTTTCACTTTTTCGCCAGCAATTTGCTGACCAAATCCTGACTCTGCAATCGTCCCAACTCTTCATCTTCTATTTCCTTCCTTGGTGGTTCTGAAGAAGTCATCATTTTGATAACTAAAGTACCAGTCTATCTGATTTTCCCACATTTAGTCTGTAAATGTGGGATAACTTTCAAAATATATTATTGGGAGCTTGCTTCAATTTTTTCACTAATTATTTCTAGAACATATTACTTAACAGTCTTTTCCTGTTTAACTCTTGGCTTCCTTTGTAACTTTCCTAATGACAACTCTCTTCTCACTGTACATGTAAGCCAAATTAAACTAATTAAATGGAGGGAAGTGCTTGCCTCTGATGACTAGCCTCCTTACACATCTGCCACAGATTGCATGCAGAAGTCAGAGGACATAGTTGTTTCTCTCCTTTGACCATGTGGATCCTGGGGATCATACACACATTGTCAAGCTTGGTGGCGAGTGTATTTACCTTCTAAGCCATCTCGATTGCCTCAAAGCTTATATTTCTTAACATACAGATGCATCTCACTTTCTAATCTCATATCTAGTTAAGCTCTTAATATTTATGTTCTCTGATTCACCTGTTATTATTATTGTTGTTGTTGTTTTGGATAGGGTCTCTTGTAGCTGAAGTAGGCTCTCAAGTCTTGATGTTTCTGATTCCACATTATGAGCTCTGGGATTACAGGCATGCACCTCCATTATAGCCTCAAAATATGAGTTCTCTCTTGCCTATCTCTGCCTCTTTCTCCTTTCTCATCTTCTCTCTGTAGGGCAAGGGTCAAACCCAGGGTCTGGTGCATGCCCAGTAAGCAAGCTATCACTGAGTTATAGCACCAGCTGATTCGACACGATCACCACTTTGTCACTTGTGAACTTGGCATGTGCTCAGAATTCTGTCTGCAGTGCCATTCACCACTTGTCCTGCTTAACTCATGTTTTTTTTCAGAGTTTGGATGAAGCATTCCTTTTTTAAGTGTGATTCTTTAAGCCGAGAGTCTAGTACTTTCCCAGACTCTAAAGAATACTGAAAGGATGAAATTATTTGTTTTTAGCTCTAATCAAGAGAATTATTGACCAGAAGAATTCTAAGAACAGAATAATGTTCTGTATAGGTAGAATATTAAAGCAATTTATAGCCTAAATTATTAATAACTTCATGCAAGTAAATGTCTGATTATTACTGTTCAGTTGATGTAATTCTATGCAATTCTGGGAGTTCTAGGGATCAATCCCAGGCCTTACATATGTGAGGTAAGATATCTATATATGTATATATAGTTAGAAAATTCTTTGGAAGGGCAGTCAGTGCTCTTAACCACTGAGCCACCTCTCTAGCCCCTAGGCTATATTTTAACAGTCTACTCCACATTGATTTCCAATGCTTCATCTAGTTCTCTGCACATAGTAACATCAAAAATATTGGGAAAAATGGAAAAGACATTTACTGGAGGAAGCATAATGACTGGCTAGTCCATGCTATTGCTTTTATATTATTTACTTATGCAACTATGGAAAGAAACTACAAACACTATAGTTTTTACTGAGATAATGACAACAAAAAATTATGAGTGAGAAAAAAAATCACTGCAACCACAAAATTACCTTTTAAAACTATTGTATCAATACAATTTAAACAGTTATCTATTCAGTAAAGACAACAATAAACATCATTAAAATAGTTTTGATATTTTTCATATAAAATTATTTACTATTGACAGTATTTATATTATTAGTGACTATAAGACAGCAAATTACAATTGACTTAATTCTTAACTTATAAAAAGAACAAATTCTAAAACAGAGATAAGAAGTAACCAATGGGGCTGGAGAGATGGCTCAGAGGTTAAGAGCACTGACTGCTCTTCCAGAGGTCCTGAGTTCAATTCCCAGCAACCACATGGTGGCTCACAA
>JAQHUG010000595.1:458447-470545 GCA_028555095.1 Dicrostonyx torquatus
ACAGCCCCACTGGTCAGCCTTACAGACCAGGCAGTGGTGACATACACTTCAATCCCATAGCCACACTAGTTTGCCACAGAAACCAGGTGGTAGTGGTGCACACCTTTAATCCAAGCACTAGAGAGGGATTTAAATGGGAGGAGACAGTGCTCAGACACAGTCTCATCGTGAGGATTCCTGGAGGTAGGATTGCCATTTCGGACTGAGGTAGAGGTATGAGTCAGTGGCTGGCTGTTTTGCTTTTCTGACTTTTAGGCTGGATCCCAATAGCTGTCTCTGTTTTTTTTTAATTAATTATGCTATAATAATGTATTAGAACTAGAAAAGAAAAAGGCATTTCCATACCGAGGCATACTAATGTCAGAGAGGAGTGCTACTCTGCACTAATATTCACATGGCAGTGAAATCACCCAATGAAACCCTTCTGAGGACATACTGCTAAGTGTGGTAAGTGGTGCATCCTACCTATCTACCCATCTATTCACGTATTATCTTATAAGTAGAGTCTGAGAGATGAAGAAGAAGTCAATTGGTTAGGGCTTTGGGACAACTGGTTTGTTCTTTTGGGAAGAACAACATGGTGGTATATTCTAGAATAAAGAATTTAAGAAAGCCCAAGCAATCCAGAAAAAAAAACCCAAGACGATCTGACTATACACTTCACAAAATATTGAATATAATATCCAATAAATACACGAGAAAATGCTCAATTTCATTAGCCATCAGGATGAATACAAGCCAAAGCTATAGAGGAATGCCATCTTGTCCCATTAGAATTATAAATTATAATAACTACTGTCAATGACGTGGAAAAATGAGATTCTTTTATGTTGCTTGCAGGAATCAAAATAAGTATAGCTTATTCACACACACACACACACACACACACACAAATACAACTCTCACCTCAAAGGGTCTAAGAGATAATTAATGCTGGAGCCAAATATAAGTGACCTGGCAATGTAGATTTGAATTACTCCAAATATCATGTTCCATATACGGTAGCAGTTTCATGAAGTTTCCAGAAAAAAAATAAAGTAATAAATCAAGACATTTTTAAAGCATACTGGTAGAAAAATCAGGTGGCTAGGTGGCAGGGAAGCAGGGAGACTGCTGCATATATGCTTGGACTCTGACGACTTCTGAGCTTCTGAGCTGGTAGAGGTCTGCCTCTATATTTTGAAAGGACTTACCAAATAGCCACAGGATATTAGGTCATACATAGATGAGGGCAATAAATTGTTCTTTAGAGAACTAAGAGTGTCTAGGATAATTTCATTCTGGACCTGCAGTCTTCTAACTCTCTACATTCACTGAAATTATAAAATCCATCAGTCTTGTAGAAAAATTAATGTGGGGGCAGCTTTAAAACATTTTTTAAATGGGAATGTCAGTTAACAAATCACCATGAAAACAGTGTGGATGTCTTTCAAATAACTAGACACAGAAATATCCTTTGATTCAGCTAGTCCACACCTTGCAAAATATCCAGAAGAAATGAAGTTAGCACAAACCATCAGCATTACTGTGTTTATTGCAGCACTATTCTTTTTTTTAAATATTTTTATGGTTTATTTAACTTTATTTTATGTGCACTGGTGTGAAGGTGTCAGATCCCCTTCAACTGGATCTTCAGACAGTTGTGAGCTGCCATGTGGGTGCTGGGAATTGAACCCAGGTCCTCTGGAAGAGCAGTCAGTGTTCTTAACCGCTGAGCCATCTCTCCAGCCCCATGCAGCACTATTCTTATAAGCCAAGTTATGGCATCAACTTAGGTGTCTGTCAACAGATGAATGGACAAAGAAAGTATGGTATGCATACACAAAGAAGTGTCATTCATACAGAAGGAAGAATAAGACCCTGCCATTTGCAGAAAAGCAGATGGAAGTGAGGATACTATAGCACACAAATACTGAGACACAGGATGTCAAGTAATGTCTTTTCTTTTTCTTGTATGTGGAAAGTTAAAAACAAAACAAAACAAAGGGCCTCAAGTGTCAGAGTAAATCTCAAGGACTGGGATGTGAGTGGGGGTATAAGACAGAGTATAGTGGGGAGGGTAAAATGTGGCTGGCGGGAGAGTACAGAGGGTGCCATGGACATGACCCCGGCAAGCTGTGTGTGCGTATGAAAAACCACAGTGAATAAATCCGTGTGCAAATAGTTCATGTTAAAAGAATTAAAGAGAAGACAGGAAAAGGACAGACAGATGGTAAACAAGCACATGACGAATATTCTATCCCATTACTCATTAGGGAGCTGTAAACACAGTAGGAGCTTTCTATACACCTAGCAGAATGGCTAGTGCAGAAGTTCTGAGAGGAGCAAAGAGCGAGCTATGTGGAAAATCCGGATGTTACACTGCTGCGGGCACCGTGGGCTAGTCTGTAAAAGGCTGGGCGTTTTGGAAAGGACTAAATGTGTAGAGATCGTGTTTATAAGTAATGTACTCCTTGCCATTCCTTCCAGAGAAATTTAAACCTTATGTGCATATGAAAACTACACATGAATGTTTTCAGCCTCTATCCACAAGAGCACCACGCTCACAAACATCCGTGGGTAAGCAGTTTGAATCTTTAAATGTCATTTGTTGCAGGGCTGTGGCTGTAGCTCGGTGGTAGAAGTATGACAACAAGCGAAACTGCTACTAAAAAACTCAACCACCACCACCACCACCACCACCACCACCACTAACAACAACAACAACAACAACAACAACAACAAAGTCTCAAACTCTTGAGCTCAACACATCCGTGGTCCATGTGTATGCAGAACACTACCCAGCAATGAAGATGAAAGAACTGAGAAGTGTAACAACCTGGGTGAGTACCGCAGAGCTGTTCTGAGAGGAAAAACGTCAGCCCCCAAAGGCTGTATAGGACACAATATTATTTATTTAACAGTGAAAAAATGAACCAAAGCAAACTGTAAATGAAGAAGAAGAGATCAAGGGGGTAAGAAGAAAAGGTTGTAATTATAAAAGGGACCCATGAGGGACCCTTGTGGCCTCTCACATGTTGTTCATGGCCATGTCAATGTTACTATTCTGTCATTAGAGGAAACTTGGTCAAAGGCATATGGAAAATTCTCACAATTGCCAATGAAGTTGCAATTATTTCAGTGAGAAAGTGTTGAATACATCTTTAAGTACTTCATTCACATCATTGCTATAGGCGAAGACAGGTTGTATTTAATATTCTTATATTCCAATTTCTGCACTTTAAAATTACCGAAGTTAACATTGTATTACTTCAGTATTACTTAAAAAGGAGTTGAATTTCAAAAAATTTATAAAGCAAACAGTAGAGAAGTCAGAAAATCTTCAAGGAAGATCTTACCAATGTTATGTGTTGGAGCCCACTTAGCACACTGCCTGCATGTATGAAAAACCCCACAATAAATAGTCAATGAGCAAGCAGTTAATAGTTAAGAGAATTAAAGACATGAAAAGAAGAGGACAGAAAACAAGCTTAAGAACAATACAGTAATATAATAGCATAGGCAACGCCATGTTTGCTGTACCTTATGTCTAAGGTACAAGATAAAACTACCTTTATCAATGAATATAAAGCTTAAAATGCTAAGTGATTCTAGAAAGATTTACATGACAATATTACCTGTAAGAATTCTGACAGTCCTATTTATGAGCATTTGTGCTGGCTCATGACTCCTGGAATTATCTACTCAGTCCTAAACCCGTCCCTGTGCTGGTGCACTTGCCTAGGCAACGAACAGCTTGCTGCTGTACTTTTGGTTTCAAGTCTGTTTTTTTTTTCATCTGCTGCTTCTTTGGTATAATGAGCTAATTTATAAATTTATCATGGAACATCTCTAATTTTGTTTCTTTATTATAATATAAAGATAATTTCTTTATAATCTAGCACAGGGAAAATTCTTTAATTTCTTTAGATTGGTATACATATTATTTCATAAATTACCTCCTGTCATCTGATCCTCATCCACATTTTCCACATAACACGTACACACATCTTCTGTCAAACGTTTTCTAACATTAGACTTTCCTTGTATTATTCTAGCTATGTCCCTGGCTAACAGTGGCTACCTACTCTTCCAGGGACTCTTCCTGTCCTATAGTCTGTGAGATGTACTTCTGTTCTGCTTCACAGGAAATTTAACCACAGTGCTTACCGAGTGTCATCTCTCATTGCTGCATTATTAACAATCTGAGTGTAAGGATATGTCTTTTACTTTTTTACCTTCTAGAATATGAAAGCTTAGAGATTCTTAGTCTATGACATTTTAAACAGTTAAAGAAAACTTCCAAGGATAATGAAAAAAATGGCAGGTGATTTTTTTCTGTCTGAAGGGAAAATACTAAATACTAAAAAGCTTACAATTCTGACTCCAACTTGAGTAGACTGGATAAAACAAAAGTCTATAGTCATCTCTACTGACAGCTATCATGTGCCTTAAATGATCCTCTGAAGCCAAAAAGTACCAGAGGAGCATGAGCTTACAAACAAAACCAAAAAATTATTGAGTTATTCATTCAATAATTCAACATCGCTGAACGATGGAAGGATTAAGTGCAAGAGAAATACAACGGCAGAAAGAACTTCCAGGTGAACAATTTTGTAGTCCACATGGGATGGCAGCATGTTCCCAGTGACGTGGCTAATGCCCTACAGGGGTCTCTACTACCATGAGCTACAAGAATGTGGGGACGGCTCTAACGAAACAATTTAAATGTTGGATAACCACTCCGACTGGAAAGATGGTTCAGTGGTTAAGCACTTGCTGAGGACTTGGGTTCAGTTCCCAGAACCCACATGGTGGCTCACAACCATCTGTAACTTCAGGTTCAAGGAATCTGACAGCTTCTTCTGGTCTTTAAGTGAGTATCAGGTATGCATGTGTTCACTTACATACATTCAGGCAAATACTCATACACATTTAAAATAAAAATAGCAATATCTTTAAAAATTTAAACCAGGTGGTGGTGGCACATGCCTTTAATCTCAGTACTCTGGAAGCAGAGGCAGGAAGATATCCAACTGTGAGTTCAAGGCCAGCTTGGTCTACAAAATGAGTTCCAGAACAGCCAGGGTGACACAGAGAAACAAAGCAAAACAAAACAGATTTAGTAATTTAAAATCCTAAAAATGCTAAGAAGTGGTTGGATACTTTTGAATTTTCTCCACAGATAGCTTCTTTGGGAACGACTTAGAAATTGTAATTTAAGACCTTCTGTCATTGTTTATTTTTCCCCTCTTTTTGTAATTGAATGAGGAGGGTACCACATAGAAATTATATAAATGGTAAAACAAAATCAAATTATAGTCTATTGCAATTAAATACTTGTTGATCTTTTAATTAACTATGATAAGATACAAAATCAAAAAGACCGTGGTACATTTCATAGTCATCTCTGTCAGTATAACTGTTCTGTAACAAGAAAAAACCATGACAGTCATAACCGGTAGCTAGAAAATAGACTTGGTCTTCCAGGTAGAAGAAGAAAACTTACAAAATCATGATCATCTCGATCATTTGTTCAATAAATAAATAAACCCATGGTCATGACTCAAGTCTAAGGAAGCACCCCAAGGTAGAGAAACTAAGAATAACGTTGAATTTCCACACTTCTGAATAAAATACAATTACTTACTTTCTTCTCCGGTTTGACTCCAGGAAATATTTACGTGCTCGATTCCGACATACTTTTTGTTGCTGTAGTAGTATCTGGCGTTCTTCTTCTAAGTTTTTCTCGAGATGGATTTTCATATCTCTGGTGATGCCATTTAGTTAAGAACAACAGTGTATCTTTAGTGAGTGAGTCTCCCGGTAATGACACTATAATGCTTCTGTGGGACAACTAATATGTGTACATATTAGTGCTGGTATATGAGAGCACATGTTATATACATAACATGTACATATATACCCGCTGAGAGGGTGGTTGGCATTAATGGAGCCCTAACATACCTGTCTTCCCCAGGAGCTCTGCATCCTTAGAACCTAAAGCAAGGTCTGCAGAAGAGGAGACCGACCCTAAGTGAAAGCTGATGATTTGCTATTAAAATTGTAAAAGAGTGAAAAAAAATTCCAGAAGAAGTTGGGACCTAAGGAGGTAAGGAAATGGAGAGAGGATGGTGGTGGTGGTAGGAACCCAAGTGAAGACTCTTCATTCCCTGAGAAAAACAGAGATGACCATACAGAGCCATCACCGCCAGCCAAAAGGTCCCTTGAGAATGCAGTTCTAATTATCATAACGTTCTCTGGAAGAATAAAGATGCTTTATATACTTGAAAAGCAAAGTTTACTGGCATTCCCACTATGTTACCAACAGTAACATCAAGTGGGAGCTCGACTATTCCTCAGGGAAAAATCAAGAAATAATCCAGGCTGTCAAATTTCGGGTCCCCTGCTCTGTCTTTCTTATGCCTGACAACAGAACGGGCAAAGAAGAAAACAGAATGATCAGAACGTGCTTGGGTTCGGCAGTTCTTGACGGTGCGGAGGGCGGGTGCGGGGGTCAACTAATTAAAAGAAAATAGCACAAGATTTTACTCTCTGTGCATTTCTCTAAGAACCCCGACTAAGTGCGGAGTGTCTATGAAAGAGCTATTACACTGTAATTCGAAAAGGCGAATCTTCGCCCATCCAATATAGGGCCGATGCATTTTAAAATTCACAAAAATGTGACAGCCAAGTCCAAGTGTGGACACGGGGAGCCAGGGTGGCAGGGGAAGGGGTCGCGAAGTAGGAGAAAAAAGTGTAACTTTAGGTCGGGGGCGGGGTGGGGTGGGGTAGCAGCTGCTACAGCGAACACCCGCACTGGAAATGACTTGCCAGTTTCCATGCTCCTGCGTGCGTGTTCCCGGGAGTCTCAGGCGCCGCCAGGATGCGGCAGGAAGGATACCGGTAAGCGCCGGGTCGCGGCCTCCCGCTGCCGTCCCGGGCGCCCAGCGAGTCCGAGGGACCGGCGCCCAAGCCCGCGCCTGCGCTCTGGGCTCCGGGCCTGCCTGCTAGCATCCTTCACCCCAGCGCCGCCCGCATGGCCGCTCGGCCTCCCTCCTCCCCGGCGCTCCGGGCCCGCGCGCGCGTCTCCGGCCCGCGTCACCGGCGTCGCAGGCTCGGCCGCGGCGGTCTTGGCTTCGCGGCCGCGGCGACTGTGGCGACGACAGCGGGGAGGGCGGCGACCTCGCGGGGCAACAGCAGAGGTGGCGGCTGCGATCCGGCCGCAGCCATCTTGACAACCAACCGACGCCGCGTCCTTCGCGACAGAAACCAGGGGGAACGCTGGGCGGGGCTGCGGGGAGAGGGCGGGGCTTCTGGGAGGGGGCGGTGCTGCGGGAGGGGGCCCCAGCGGCCAATATGGGCCCTGATCGCTCAAAGCGGGCTGGGGTCAGCTGAGGTAAACTGGCAAACCAGGGTTAAACCGAGGCAAGAGAAGCTGAGTTACACTGAAGTACACTGAGGTGAGAGAAGGTAAGTCTTGGTAAATTGAGGTAAACTGAGGCAAGCTGAGCTGTGCGACAGTACTTTCTCGTTGGCCTGCCAGCCCGCAGATCATAAGATTGAGACTGAAAGCTTGGCCTATAGCTTAGGCTTGTTCCTAACTAGCTCTTATAACTTAAATTAACCCATTTATATTAATCTGTGTTATATCATGTGGTGTTATCTCTCTTCCATTTTGCATCTCCTGTTTCTCCTGGTGTCTTTCCAGGACCTAGATTATCTCCTACTTCCTCAGTCCGCCCAGAAGTCCCACCTAGTCCCTGCGTAGCTATTGGCTATAGTATTATTTGTGTTTTAATAAAGTTTGCCTAAAGATCAGAGGACAAAGCAGCCATACTATTCAGTCATACAGGCCAGGGAATGGTGGCACACACCTGTAATCCCAGGATGCAGGAGACAGAGGCAGACAGTGTGAGTTCAAAGCCAACCCTGGGCTACATAAGATTGAATCTGTCTGAAGGAGAAACAACTCACACAAAGGTGCTCCCAGCACTTGGGATGACACGCCTTTCATCCCAGCACTAGGGAGGTGGAGAGAGGAATAGAAGGGGGAAGAGACAGGACCTCAGTTGTGTGACATCTTCAGGGTTCATGAAGACAGGATCTCGCCCATTTCTGTCCGAGGCTGGCTACTTTGCTTTTCTGATCTTCAGCAAATGGAAAGGTGAAAGACAGCAAATGGAAAGATCCCTAGATATAGACAAATATTACTTGGCAGTTTGGAAATAAGTATTTGGTGCCTAATTTGTTAGATATGGAATCCTGTGGTTTTAGGTCATGAGTCTTTCCTGGTTATCACTCTCTTGAAAATCACTATCTCTTTAAGAAAAAAAAGAAAGGAAAAAATAGGCTTGCTAAGTGGAAAATTTCTTCCCCTACTTACTCTCCTCCACGCCTCGAGACTTCTGCCACCCTCTCTCCACTGCCCTACTTATAATGACTTCACTTCAGCGTATCCTTATGGTCCTCGCTTGCTGCCAGAGTCTGCAAATGGACCATCACAGCAAAAGTAGCCTAAAAAGAAGTCCAGATTTAGCTTAATAATCTCCTGGGAAGATGTGCCAGAAGAGATGACTTTTGTATGGGAAATTAAACAGGGTTTAAGGTTTTGAGTCACTAGGTTAATAGCTATGTAAGTGAAAATTTGGAACAAGGCTGAGCCTTTTTGTTGGAGTCCAAGGTAGAAACATAAATTTTCACTAGATATTAGTTAGTTTTCAATTTTTTATTTACATTTTTTATGTATAAATACTCCCAGATTGCTTAGCAGAATGTTCAGAACAAAAAGAGAGCACTCTGGAGCATTAAAATATCTTTGCCTTTGTAAATTTCTAGCAATTCAAAAAACAAACTTTTCCAACTGAAACTATTTTAAAACAGACTTTTTCCTCCTTTCAAATGGAGATATTATGATTCAATTGGATTGTGTTCAGGGGACTGAGCTTTTTAATGTGTCACAAATCCATGTTTGATTTTAACTGCAAAGGGCTTAAGTTTCATTCAGTGCCACAGCAAGATGACAAAACAAAACACATAACCCTAACAAGAAAGGGAAACTATGTGTGCTTGGACAGTTGGCTACGCTGGCCACTTTTGAATGCCCTGGTTCTGTTTCCAATGCTACCATTAGACCTCTGTCTCTCTAGGACTAGTCTGAGCCTTAGCAAAGTAGGGCACTGCAAAAGGCAAAGGAAAATGAGAAATTTATGGTTGCTATTTACAATATTTGCATTTTAGCTTTCCTGAAAATGTTGTTTAGACTGTATTATTTAGTAAGTGGGAAACGGTAGCCACATTACTATTGTTTTACATGGTATATTAATTAGCATTATGATGCATGATTTCACATCAGCATGGTGTCGTCGTAATCGCTGCCCTTGGAAGATGGGGCCAGGAAGATCATCCTTAGCTACAGAGTGACTTTGATGCTAGCCTGTGCTACTTCACCTGTCTAAAAACCACAAAGAAGAAAGGCGTGGTTTGTTTTCCCACTGTCTACAAATTTCCCAGTAGTTATTCTTTGTCTAAGTCTTGCTTTGTAAAGATAATAAAAAATGAAAGGAAGATTTAACTTAAGGTTTTTATACATTTTTTAAAGCTACAGGTTTTTTGATTTCTAATTCTTTTCTTAAAACTTCAAAATATTAAGCCAGTTTTCCTACAGCCTATTTAAGAGATTCAGTCCTAGACTCTAAGAAAGAGGGAGTTGAGAGTAGCAAATTAAAGGTGAAGTGCTCGGATAATAGCTAATGTGAAGATTTTTATGAAGTTTATCTTTTGCCAGGAAAGGTGATTGTGAGGTCTTGGACAGTCAAATGCTTGTAAACACAAGAGGCTGTGTTCGGATCCTCTCACCCACAGAAAAGGCCAGTGTGGTGTGCTGTAGTCCTGGCACTGGGGAAGTTCTGGTGGTGGGGACCTGGGGACAGGCAGGTCCTTGCTCACCAGCCAATCTAGCTGAATGGGCTTCAGGCTCACCAATCAGGGACCTTGCTCAAAAACTACGGTGGAGAGTACTGGAAGACAGCCGATGTCAAGTCTGACTTCCACAAACGTCTGTGTGCACCTATGGGTGTGTGCATGCGTGTGCGAGCACACACACACACACACACACACACACACACACTACATAAAGAATAAAACCAAAACACCAATATTTTATAAAGACATCTTAATTAAACATAATGCTTAATTCATTTTATATTTTCCAATAATACAACTCATTTATTAAGGATTTTTCTTCTCTCTCTCTACCTACGTACCTATCTCTCATATCACATCTTCTATATGCAAGTACTTTCTAGTTACTGGGGATTTAGTGATGAATAAACTTCAAAGCATACTGTTCTTGTAGACAACCAAAGTTTGATTCCCAGCATCCACACATGGTGGTTTGCATCTGTAGTCCAGTTCAAGGGAGAGCTGAAGTGTTTGACCTCTGCAGGCACTTGCATGGACATTCACATCATAAAAAAAAGTAAAAATTGGGGCTGGAGAGATGGCTCAGCAGTTAAGAGCACTGCCTACTGTTCCAGAGGTCCTGAGTTCAATTCCCAGCAACCACATGGTGGCTCACAACCATCTCTACTAAGATCTGGTGCCCTCTTCTGGCCTTCAGAACACTGTATACATAATGAATAAATAAATCTAAAAAAAAAGTGAGATAACAAGCCACAAACCACGTGGCAAAACATAAATATTAAAAAAAGTAAAAATTAAAAAAAACTTTAAAATGTTATGGTTTGAAGTTTATATTAAATTTTCTTGCCAGCAGAATATATTAGGTTCCAAAACCTACTTTAGAAAAATGTAGTTGTGTGGAGAGAGAGAAAGAGAGAGAGAGAGAGAGAAAGACAGACACCAGAGAGATTGTTGCAGATAGAGTGCTCAAGAATGTCCTTGAAGGAAGGGAAACTAGGTCAGAATACAGGACGGGGAGTCTGACTCAGTTGTCTGCATGATGAATGTGAAGAATACACAGCCTGTATCTGGTAGGTTCAGTTACTAATGTGAAGCCAGCCTTTGGTTGAGAGAAGGGCATTTGGGAGTTAACATCACCTAACGTTTAGAAAGGATCACTGGAGTGTTGCACGATTAATAACGACTCAGAGACAGATATTGGGGTTCAACCTGAAGACCAGAAAAGCAAAGCAGCCAGCCACTGGCTCTTACCTCCACCTCAGTCTGGAAATGGAGACCCTGCCTCCAGGAATCTCAGAATGAGACTGTGACTGAGATTTGTCTCCTGCTTTATAATCCTTTCTAGTTCCGGTTCCTACGCAAGCTAGTGTGACTACTGGGATTCAAAGCTGGCCAGTCTGGCTGTTTTACTCTCTGATCTTCAGGCAAGCTTTATCTATTAAAATACAAATGAAATGCCACTGCACTGTAGTTCCTGTGAAGAAGCTGTAATGCAGAGGCTAGGACTAGAAACAAGGAAGAGTAGCCTGAAGGTTGTCACAGGGTGTTGGGGGAAGTTGACGAGAGACTGCATTATGATTGCAGTGATAGAAATGACAAGTGTTTAAAATCTGAACCTTTAGTCAGTAAGGTGTGTAGATAGATGGTTATAGCAAGTGTGAGGAAAATGTCATTATTGACTTCCAGGACATGGGTGATGGGTTAGCAGGTGAAGATGCTGCCACGTCTGATGACCTGAATGGAATGCACGGTGTGGTAGGTGAGAACCAAGTTCTGAAAGTTGTCTTTTGGCCTCCCTCATCATGTAAGGGCTTACATGGGCACACACTGACACTGATTTGATAAAATATGACCTTCCAATTCAGAATAATGAGCCTTGTGATTTACTTAAACGGGGAAGAACAGTAGGAGTGGGGTGAGGCCTTTGCAGCACCATCCATGCTGGAATGAACTGCTGGATCCTGTGAGAGAAGTCCCAGCTTCTGTGGAGGGAAATAATTAAAAATTAAAGAAAGGAAAAAGAAGCTGGGTGGTGGTGATGCATGCTTTTAATCCCAGCACTCGTGAGGCACAGGCAGGAGGAGCTCTGTGAGTTTGAGGCCAGGCTGCTCTACAGAGTGAGTTCCAGGACAGACTCCAAAGCTACACAGAGGAACCCTGCCTCGAAAAACCAAAGAGAGAGAGAGAGAGAGAGA
>JAQHUG010000596.1:12023-38616 GCA_028555095.1 Dicrostonyx torquatus
TATATGGATGCACATCTTCTTAGACCGAGATGGAGGGGGGAGGGCCTTGGGCTTCCCATAGGGCAGGGTATCCTGCCCCATCTTAAGGAAGCAGGGGGAGGGCGGTGGGGTAGTGGGGGAGTGGTAGGGCTGGGAACAAGGGGAGTAAATGTAAATTTTTCTTGTAATAAAATAAATAAATAGATAAATGAATACTTAGGATCCAGTTTGATACAATGCCAAATTAGCAAAGAAAAAGCTGTAATATCATTCCTCATTCCCATAACCTCCTCATCCATGAGCTTTGAAGTAGATTTAAAGTACCAGGCATGAATTTCCTCCTGTAGTCTCAATTTCAACCAAAAGGTATTTTGTTACTCCCATATCTGTGGTACTCTATTGCACCAGTGGATATATATTTCCTTGAAGGTTGGTATCAACGTATACAGGGACTACTGGGTCATGCTTCCTTTCTCCTTCAGCAGATTTAATAGCATCTTCCTGAACTACGAACAGTAGTCAGCAAAGAGGAATCTTTCAACTCAGTTCCAGGATTATTTCTTTATATTTTGAACTGGTACATTATGTCTTTAGTCACAAGGCCTTATCATTCATTTTTAGTAGGCAACTGAGAAGAATGGCAATACCCTATGCTGTTTTGAGGGCCTCTATGGAAAAATAAACAGAGAGGTATCCCATATCTGGTACTGAGATTTTTGATCACATACAATCTAGAATTGACATTGATCTACACATACAAGAGACTTATGCTCAATTTGTAAAAAACATTTCATGTGTGTAAACATTATTTACATCATTTCCCCATCTCTCTTTTTCCAATTCTTCTTAAAGCACCCCAATTGTTTTTAAAATCATGTCCTTTATTTCATGACATATATGAGAATGAATACATACATACAATCTGATGAGTTCATTTAACGTTGCTTATATGTGTGTGTTTTCTTCTTCTTTGATACATTAAAAATAAATTTTTCTCTTAAACAATATATCCTGACGTTTCCTCTCTCTTTACTCTTCTTAGACCCCCTCCTACATTTTTTCTTTTCCATATCCATCCCCTCAATTTTCTATCATAAAGGAGTAGGTCTCCAAGAGACAAGAACCAAACATGACAAAACAAGATCCAATATGACAAGGCAAAAGCCCTCCTATGGAGGCTGGAAAAGGAAACCCAATAGGAGAAGAAGAGTCCCAAGAGCAGGCAAAAGAGTCAGAGAGGTATCTGATCCCACTGTTAGGAGTTCCACAAAAACTCCTAGCTAACAGCCATAACATACTTTTAGACGACCTGATACAGACCCATCCAGGCCTCATGATTGCTGCATCAGTCTCTGTGAGCTTATGTAAACCCTGCTTAGCTGACTGAGTGGGCCATGTTCTCCTAGTGTTCTCCATTACCTCTGACTCTTAAAATCTTAAGATTTTAATAAGTTGTGTGACTTATTCCTTTACCCAAAGAAGAGGTAGAGAAAAGATTTTAAGTCACACAACAATCCCACACCAGTTTGGAATTATGATTAATAAAAGGGTTATTTATTTAAAGGAAAAACTTACAGATCATTGTCCCAGACAATAGCTCTCTGTGCAACCAGGAAAGGAGTCTAGTAGCCAAAAGTGGAGTCTGAAGCAAGAGAGAGTGCACAGCTACCACTGCTTTTTAAAGCAAAAGAGACCATGCCCAAGTGGGCTGGTATCTTAAAGGCTATTGGCTGAAGGAGCAGAAGGAGCTCCTGCCACACCTCCCCCTTTTGTTTAAGTAAGAGAGTTCCAAACTCAATACAAAACTATATACACTAGGAAAAGATACCAAGTATAAGACTAGAATTACAATCAGCGTAAACAATATTAAGGAACATATGCAAAATGTTTTAATAAACATTCTATCCTGAGGAGTCTAAGTCTTGTATTGGAAATGGCTTGGCTAGATCATAAGAGGATGGTAACTATGACTATCTAATCTTCAACACTATCGAAGGCCTAAGAAGGGAGATAAATATTACATGAGCAGGCAGGAAGTACAATCAAGTAGCTTCCAAAGCAAGCAAGATATGAGAGACAATTAGCTACCTGAGCAATCATCCAAAGTCTCATTTTGCAACGTTGAAGCAACCAACTTTGGCTATGGCCTAGTGTAATTGACAGACCATTTTCAGAGGCAGAAAATTTTTCAAAACTGTCTTATCCTGTCTTGGCAATATTTGACAGTCCTGCTTACCCATTTCTGGATATAATGTAATTTGTCTGTAATTAAAGCATTGTCAGTTCCTTGCCCAAAGGCCAGTTTTGCCATGAAGAAAACAAGCTCCAAATGGAGTGTCTCTGGTGCTCAACATTCTTTTGGGAATAGACTGGTGCTGTCAGAAGCAGTCATGTCTCATGTCACCAAAACCCTAAGTTATTTAAATGCCTTGTTCCACAGATCCTTGAAATGGTTGAAGATTACCTATCTAGACAGAATACAATCTCCATGTATCTAAAGAACCTAATTGATCTAACTGTATGTACAGCAAACATGAACAACTATTGACATATAATAATTAATACCTGAATAACTTAAAGGCTAAAACTTCATGTCTGAATATTAAATGAAGACAATGACCTCAAAATGTAAACAATATATAAGTATCTTGATCAGAGGTAGGAAATATGGAAATATATCCTAAAAGTTGTATCAATATACAAAATGTCCTAAACAGAGATAGTAACATACATATATACAATCTGACAAAATAACTTTGTATAGGTGTACAAATAAACAAAAGTAACAAATATAATTTGAATTTGTATCTATATACAAAAACTATACCGATGTAAATTATCCATGAATAATAGCTCACAAGTATTTACTCTATTACCCACTATTACTATCCCCCTTTTATTAAACAAACATAGTTTTCACCCCAATCCTCTATCTAATACAAGTAATAATCAACAACCCCTAAACAGTGTTCCCAACCCTATGGACAAACATTTTTGAGATGGGGGCATCATCTTCTAGAATTGCTTCCTTCTGTCATGGGGGTGACATTCTCTTAATGGGATCCTGCAAAACTAAAGTGATGGTTAAGTTTCAAAATTACTGTCTAGTATAGATGCAAACAATTTCTGAGCAGTTGACAGATAAGTTTTTTTTCAAAGTTCTTATTTGGAGTTCTGGCCATAATATCATGAGAAGGTGCATCATTTCAGCAGCTGGTAGCCAAATAAAGTAGCACTGTCTGCATCACAGTGTCATCTCAACTAGGTAGAGTTATTGCTGTGGGGCCCCATCTTCTTCCTGGAAACTTCAAAGATTACTGCAGGAAAAGGATCTGTAGTAAAATCTATTGTTCATCATGAAAAACTTAAACATCATTCATATAAACATACATTCAAGGAAGAATATGGTATAGACAAAAAAGGCATAGAGAAAGTAAAATTTTTTCTAAAGTCTTTCTCCTGTCCCATACCAGATGGCTCCTGATATGAGACAGAAACTCTGAATGTTCCTTTTAACAACACACTTGGATTTAGAGAACTAGAGAGCCATTGCCCAACTCCAAAACCACCTGAATATATCAATATACATATATGCATGCATGTGTGCACTCTCGTGTGTGTGTGTGTGTGTGTGTGTGTGTGTGTGTAAATGTAAGTGTAACCCATGCCTGGATTCATAAACCATATTCTGTTTTCTAGATACTCATTAGTGGATAGTTATTTTTCCTTCTGCCAGCATTGAAACATCCATGGTCTCTTGAACTGTTGATGATGTGTATTTTCCTGCAAAGATAAGAGCAAAACCCTGCCATAACCCTATATGGCTTTCCTTACCACCTGTATGATAGTCACCATTGTGGATGTGGTATCATTTCTCTTTTTGAAGAGATTTCTCCTTTTCAAAGCGAATCTTTATTAATTTTGATGGTATCCATAATTTTTCTTCTCTTGTGGAAACAAGAGCAAAACCCCTTCCCCAATGTAATACATCTCCTGGTTTCCATTGGGAAGTCAACACATCCTTGAAATATATTGGTTGATTCAATTTAGAAGTTTCTTTCCATTATCTAATGTCTCTCTGCTGCTGTTGTTCCTTTCTCATTAACATTAAGAAAATTCAAGGTTAATAGAGCATTATGCAATTTATTCCTGGGGGCATTTTCCATCCCTTTCTGTTTGTTCAGCATATCCTTTATAATACGATTTGACCTTTCTATAACTGACTGACTTATAGGGTTATTTGGTATACCTGTAGTGTGCTTTATATTATAGTAAGCAAAAAATTTCATTTTCTTAGATACATATGCCAGGCCATTGTCTGCCTTTATTTGTGCAGTCATACCCATGATGGCCATAAGATCCAATAAATGTATGATTACTGAATCAGCCTTTTCTGAACTCAAGGCAGTCGCCCATTGAAAACCTAAATACGTGTCTATGGTGTGGTGTACATATTTTAATTTACCAAATTCTTCAAAGTGGAACACAGTCATTTGGCAGATTTCATTCCTTTGAGTACCCTTTGGGTTACTTCCTGCAGGCAATGGTGTTTGGTTATAGAAAGAGCAAGTAGGCCATCTCTTTATAATCTCCTTTGCTTGTTGCCATGTGATAGAAAACTCTTTCTTTAAACCTTTGCTATTTATGTGATGGGTTTTTTTGAAATTCTGAGGCCTGCAACATGCTTCCAATCAATAATTGATCAGTTTCTTCATTACCTTGTGCTAGAGGACCTGGCAGACCCATATGAGATAGGATGTGTGTTATATACATAGGACAAAGCCTATTCCTGGTTATGTCTTGCACCTGGATAAACAAGTCAATTCTGTATCATCTGGTATAAATTCAGCAGTTTCAATATGCAAGATAACTCTTTCTGCATATTGTGAATCAGTAACTATATTAAGATGATCTTTAAAATCCCTTAGCATCATAAGAATGGCATATAATTCTGCCTTCTGGACAGAATTATAAGGGCTTTGTTCCACCTTACTCAATTCTTCTAATATGTAACCTGCCTTCCCTGATTCATTTGCATCAGTATAAAATGTACGGGCTTTAGTTATTGGTGCATGTACACCAATACATGTACAATTTGAGGAAGAATCCAAGAAGTTCTCTTTATAAGATGAAGTCTATCACTTTTGAGATAGTTGCTATTAATTTCTCAAAAAAATTAACACAAGCTCTTTGTCATGGTTCATTGTCTTCCCATAACTTTCTTATTTCATCAGTAGTGAAAGGCACTATAATTTCTGCTGGGTCTATACCTGCTAGTTTATGAAGTCTCAGTTTACCTTTTATAATTAATTCAGAGACTTTTTGCACATAAGTTTTTAATTTTTTACTTGGTTTATGTGCTATAAAAATCCACCCTAAAATAATATCTTCCCTTTGCATTAAAATTCCCATAGGAGAAATTTTGGAAGGCAATATGACTAGGATACAAATAAGATTTGGATTCACCCTATCCGCATGTGCCTCTTGTAATTTTTTCTCAACCATTGTCAGTTCCTTTTCTGCTTCAGCTGTTAATTCTATGGGACTATTCAAATCTTTATCACCATTTAAGGTTTTGTTTAAATGAATTATTAGATCAGGTGTATCCCAACAGCTCGTCATAGAATGGAAATGTCTCCTAACAATCTTTGAAAGCAATTAAGAGTCTGTAACCAGTCTCTCCTAATTGTGCTTTTTGCGGTCTAATTTTCTGTAAACCTATTCTGTAACTTAGGTAATTAACAGAATCTCCTCTTTGAATCTTTTCAGGAGCAATTTGTAATTCCCATTTAGGCAAGGCTTTCATTACTTCTTCAAACATCCTTTCTAAAGTATCTGTATTTGAATCAAATAACAAAATGTCATCTGTGTAATGGTAAATTATAGACTTAGGAAATTTCTTACAAATTATTCCCATTGGCTGACTTACAAAATATTGGCACAATGTGGGACTATTGAGCATCCACTATGGGAGGATAGTCCATTGATATCTCCTAGTAGGCTGAGAATTATTAAAAAAAAATAATCTTTCAAATCAATGACTATAAGAGCCCATCCTTTCATTAACAGAGAAGGCAAAGGAATTCCAGATTTTAGAGGACCCATAGGAAGAATTACATTGTTGACAGCTCTTAGATCTGTCACCATTCTCCATTTACCAGATTTCTTTTTTACAACAAACACAGGAGAATTCCAAGGGCTGGTTGATTCTTCAATATGGTGAGCATCTAGTTGCTCTTCTACCAGCTGTTCCAAAGCCTGTAATTTATCTTCAGCTAGATGTCACTGCTTGATCCATATTGGCTTCTCAATTAACCATTTTAAAAGTAGGGCTGTTGGTACCTCTAAAGGTTTACTAGTTGCTGTATGTTCTTGTACAGCCTGAAAGGCTGGTGAGCTTTTTCCATAATAACTCATTATATCCTTCCCAGAATTATGAGTTCCTGGGACTGCAGAAATGTTAAACTGAGTATTCCATTGTTGTAGCAGGTCATGCCCCATAAATTTATTGCAATATTGGCTATATATGGCCTTACTCTTCCTATTTGCCCTTCAGGCCCTATGCATTCAACCCATCTCGTGCTTTGTTTTACACGAGATAGTGTTCCAATTCCCATGAATTGAACATCTAACTCTTGAAGGGGCCAATTCGAATGCCAAGATTTTGGAGTAATGATACTTATATCTGCACCCATGTCTTATAAGCCTTCAATAAAAATGCCATTTAGGGGGCTGGAGAGATGGCTCAGTGGTTAAGAGCATTGCCTGCTCTTCCAAAGGTCCTGAGTTCAATTCCCGGCAACCACATGGTGGCTCACAACCATCTGTAATGAGGTCTGGTGCCCTCTTCTGGCCTGCAGACATACACACAGACATAATATTGTTTACATAATAAATAAATAAATATTAAAAAATAAATAAAAATGCCATTTATACAAGCTCTTAGCTTTGGTCTTTGATCGTTAATAGAAGTGTGCCAAAATATACGTTTACTCTGTCCTACTGATTTTTTTGACTCATCCTCTACATTTAACCTATCACTTAGACCAGTATTGCTTTTTACAGCAGGTATTGGATTTTTAAATTTTCTTGGTGAGACACATTCTCCACTGTAACTGGGAATGACTGTGCCACTTTTGGCTTGGGGGCCTGTGAGAGGCCCCTCATGGGGTTTCCTAGTGGTATCAGATTGTCTTGTCTGTCTGTTATTAACCTGCATTCACTGGTCCAATGTTGGCCCTTATCACACCTCCTACATATACCTGAAGACTGAGGTCTCCTATTTTTGTCATTCCCAGAGGAGATATTATTCCTAGAAATTACTTGCCTGCAATCGCTTTTTAGGTGTCCTAATATACCACAATTAAAACATTTGGCAGTTTGATGTCTCCTCATCGCTTTGGAAATCACTTCTCCTACCCAAGATTCATCATTATAGCCAAACGTCTCAACATTCATTGTATGCTGAATCCATTCATCCATAGGTGCTGTTCTAGACCTTAAAGGCCCAATTATCTTTTTGAATCTAAGTTTGCATTTTCAAAAGCCAGAGATTCAAGAATTATTCTTCTAGCTTCTGGATCTGTTATTCCTATTTGCAGAGCCTTAATTAATCTTTGTAAAAAGTCAGTAAAGGGTTCTCTCTGTCCCTGTCTAACCCTGGTATATGATTAGATTATTTTCCCTGATTCTTGTACCCTATCCCAAGTATTCAAGGCTGCTTTGTGGCATAGGGACAATATTTCTTCTTCGTAAAGAGCTTGGACCTGTGGATCAGCATATGTTTCTATGCCAAGAATTTGATCATGGGAAACATCCATACCTTTTGCTCTTCCTTGCTGTTCCATATGTTTGGATTCTTCTCTGAAATAAATTCCAAACATCAAGGAAGGTCCATCATTGAATACTGCAGACACTAACTGAGAGAAATCATGGGGGTAGCTCTGACATTAGAAGCCCAAGTCCTTAACAAATGCAGAGTGCAAGCATAAGTAACAACGGCTTGCTTAATTTCTTTTAGATCATTAATTCCTATTGGCGTCCATCTACCTTCTTTGGCTCCCTTTGAGCCTTTAGAAGTTGACACTTTGCCAGAGTAAATTACAGGGTATGATGCTAAAACCTGGGTAAACCAGTTCTGACAGCTGGTGGTGACGTTGGATTCTGTCCTTGTTCCTTCTTACCCTGTTCACCAGCTCAAATAATTTTCTCAATCATTTCAAATTGTTTTATCATTGTCCCTTGTAAAGCCTGAATCTCCTGACCTACATATGTTTCTACTGATTTCCCTAAGGTATTAATTTTCTGGTCCCAATTCTGCACCTGTGATTCCAATGTTTTAATGTTTCCCTTAAAAGATAACATGTGAGCTTTTCTTGGATATTGTGTAGATTGCCATCCTGGACGCACATTCTGTCTGTTACCTTATCAAAACTTTGTGATAACTTCTGAACTTCAAATTCAACAGTATGGATCCTTTCAGGTAACTTCCTAGTACCCTTGGATATGGAGTCAATTTGGCCTATCATACTATCCACTTGTTCAGATAACCTCTGATTTTCAATTATTTTAATCCTTTCAACGAGATGTTCATTATTAGTCCATAAAGATTGTATTGTTCCTAGGAGTGCCATATTCTTCCTTAATGATAGAATATGGAGAAGAAAACTGAAACCTAGTAACCAGTAAATTAAGGTATCCTCATAGTCATAAACCTTGCATGATAAAATCCATTGTATTAGTAAAGAAAACAGGAAAAGTTGCATTGGAAATGAAAACTGCCATATTACCTGTTATCCAGCAGGTGGCACTATTGCCGAGTCACAACCAGAATCAATGCATAGGGGACAGAAACAGTCCTGCTTCAGTGTCTGCCTTGGTATTTGTTAAAGACTGGGATATATGAGTTGCTCAGCAAAGTAAATGTAATTAAATCAATTCCATACACGGAACCAGAAACCCAGAATCCTGGGGTAGAGAACAGCAACCCAGAAGCCACATATGCCTCCACGTGACAAAGAGATGCCCCAAGGGGTTGCAGCACAGGGCAACTGCTTGAGCTCTGACTTACACTGCTTAAACTCTGCACTGCAAGGAGGATTTAAATACCACTCAGAAAAGAGCAAATCAGGTGGGCAGAGACTGTCCAGGCCCATGGAGCCTGGGAGGTGTGGAGTTTAAATCCACATTGGGAGGCAAATGATAGGATATGTGGGGCCTTGAAGCCAATGCGAGGTGTATAAAGAGAAAATATAAAGAAATGCAGCAAGAAAAGCCACTGTGGGAGATTCTATTTTGAACTGCAGGCTCCACGCACAGGCTACGGCTGAGGTAGGGCTTGTGCCAAGCCGAGCAGGCAACAGGCAGCCAAGCCGTGGGTTTCTAAAACCAAATGTTGGGCACTAGATGAAGGCATAAATCACAAAACAATCCCACACCAGTTTGGAATTATGATTATAAAAGGGTTACTTATTTAAAGGGAAAACTTACAGATCACCATCCTAGACAACAGCCCTCTGCGTGACCAGAAAAGGAGACTAGTAGCCAGAAGCAGAGTCTGAAGCAAGAGAGAGAGTGCATGGCTACTGCTGCTTTTTAAAGCAAAAGAGACCACACCCAAGTGGGCTGGTGTCTTAAAGGCTATTGGCTGAAGGAGGGGAAGGAGCTCCCACAGCATTTGGTGTTCTCCAAGACCTGAGGAGAAAGACCTGATTGAGACCTCCAATTTAGACTTTCTCTCTGCATAATGTCTGGCTGTGGGTCTCTGCATCCTTTCCCACCTGCCTCCAGAATAAGCCTCTCTGATGATGACTGGAATAGGCACCAATCTATGAGTAGAGCAGAATATTAAGAATCATTTCATTGTTTGTTTGCCTTTGTTTTGTTTTGTTCTTCTGTTTGTTTTTGGCCAGTCCTGATGGGTTCTACCCTAGGTTTCTGTAATTATCCAGTCTCTTGTTCCTAGTTTTTCTGGCATTACAGGGCATTTAATCCCTCACATGTTGTGGGCCTTAAGTTAAACCTGACATTGGTTGGCCATTCCCATAAGTTCTGTGCTAGTATTGACCCAGCACATTTATCAGGTGGGACAAATTCTAGGTCATGCTATTCTAACTGGGGTTGGTGTCAGGATTTCCATAGCTGCAGCCTGCAGTATACCTTTTTGTACCAAAGAGATGAGAATGTAGGGATGAAGGCTCCATGCAGATACCAACTTAAACTTTCCAGGTTCAATGAGCTACATGAATATTGTCTTTGGCAATGGGGCTCCACTGTCAGTCTTTAGAGTGTGACACTCTGTCCTAGGGTCAGCCTGGGTTGTTTGGGAATCTCCACAGGAACCCCTTGGTTAACAACTCAAAAGAATGCTCACCACTGAAAGCTCTGGCCTGGTTACAAATGATGGCCAGGTCAGACTCCATATACACAATCACTAGAGGTCCTTACTAGGGTAAACCTTGTAAATTCTAGGGATTTTCCACTCAATAGGTTTCCATATCACCCCCAAAATGCTGCCCAATTCCAGTCATCTCTCCCTGAACTCTATCCCTCCATCATTCCTCCCAAGTAATCCCTCATGTTTTTGTTCTCAACTGCCCCATTCCAAATTCAAAATCTTTATTTGTCTTTCCCCAGGAGATCCATATACCTGCCCCCCAGACCTCCTCTTTCCCTGACCTCTCATAGTCTGAGTATTGTAGCATGATTATATTTTACTTAACACCTAATATCGACTTAAAAGTAATAGTTAAGGACATATTTGTCTTTTTTGAACTGGGTTCTCACTCAAGAAGATTTTTTCCTAGCTGCATCCATTTGCCTACAAATTTCATGATGTCATTTTAATGTCCTAGTAATACTCCATTTTGTAAATATACCATATTTTATTTACTCATTCTTCTATTGAGGGACATCCAGATTGTATCTAGTTTCTGACTATTATGAATAAAGCCATAATGAACATTATTTAACAAATGTACTTTTGGTAGGATGAAGTATCCTTTAAGTATCTGCCCAAGAGTGGCATAGTTGGGTCTTAAAGTATATTGATTTCCAACTGTCTGTGAAGTACCATATTGATTTCCAAAGTGCCTGTATTGTAATTTATATTCACATATGTAATAAAGGAGTTTTCCTTTTGCTCCACATCCTTGCCAGTGTGAACTGCCACTTGTATTATTGATCTTAACTATTCTGACAGGTGTAAAATGGAATCTCAAAGAAGTTTTGATTTGCATTTTTCTGATGGCTAAGGATGCTGAACATTTAAGTGTTTCTCAACATTTGAGATTACACTATTGAGAATTCTTTAGATCCATAGCATATTAGTAATTAAATTATTTAGTTTTTTTGGTTCTAGTTTCTTGAGTTTTTATATATTTTGGACATCAGTCCTCTGTGAGAAGTGGAGTTGGTAAAAATATTTTCCCATTTTGTAGGCTATTACTTCATTCAATTGATTATGTCCTTTTTCTTACAGAAGTTTTCAGTTTCATGAGGACCCATTTCTTAATTGCTGATCTTAGTGCCTGTGCTACTGTTGTTTTGTCCAGGAAGTTGTCTCTTGTGCCAATGCATTCAACGCATTTCCCACTTTCTCTCTGTCAGGTTTAGTGTATCTTATTCTGTGGTGAGGTTTTTGATCCACTTGGGCTTGTGTTTTGTGCAAGGTGTTAAAAATGAATTTATTTGTATTGTTATACATGCAGACATCCAGTTTGACCAGTAATATTTCCATCCATTTCATGATTTAATTTTTATTTATAGAAGAATGATATTTTACTATGTATATGTAGAATGCTTTCACTATTTTCTAATTGATAGCGTTTGAACACAACAACTGTGAACAAGAATATTCAAGTATTTATTGAGAAGAATATAGAGTCCTTTGGGTATGTGCACTGGAGTGGTATATCTGGGTCATATGGTAGTTCTATTTTTAATTTCATTGATAAACCCCCAGACCAGTTTCCATAGTTGCTATATGAGTCTTTGTGAGTGTTACAGCTCTAGAGGGAAAGGTATCCTGACTGACTAGGAAGTCAGGCTATACTTGAAGCTGTGAAGAGACAGCTCTGGAAGGAAAAGTATCCTGGCTCGTCTGGAAATCAGTCTATAGCTGAAGCTGGAGTAAGGGAGATGGTTCCCCTGAAGGATATAGCAATCCTACTTCTCTACTAAAGAGATCCATTATAGCTGAGCTCTGCTCCACATCCCCCTTAACAGGGCTTCCCAAAAGAGATCTGCTTCTTCTCTCTGGCCCAAGATATTGCTTCTTCTGCTTCACTCTGCTAATGATGAAACTCCTGATGAAATATAGCAATCTCCTCCAGATCCAGTGACAAGTTGTTACTTTTTTCTGCTTAGCCTCCCTAAGGGAACTTCTCAGCAAAGGCACTTCTGCTCCACACTGGTGAAGGAAGATCATCATCCAAAAGTCTTGTAAGAAAGAATTTTATTTGGGAAGGAGGAATCCACGAAAGTGGCTACCTCTGCCAGAGTGGGAAAGGACAGCCTATAGAGGGGCTTATATAGGGCTTCTCAGTGATGGAGTTTTACCACAGAGAAGTTTTCCTGGTTAGGAGCAGAGTTGGCTCTGGTTTCAGGGCCAAACTGTTTCTTTTTTTTTTTTTTTTCCAAACTGTTTCTTTCACTGTACCTTTTAGTCTTTTGGTTTTATTTCCAGGGCAGGTGTATTTCTTTCCCTGGTTCTGGTTCTAAAGCCAAAGTGTTTACATTGGCTCTGGTTTCAAGGTTAGGGTGTGTTTCTTTGGTTTTGGGTTCAGGACTAAAGTGTTTCTTTCACTGGCTCAGGTTTCAGGGCCAGGGTGGGTTTATTTTACTGACACTCGTTTCAGGACGACAATGTTTCTTTCAGTGGCTCTGATTTTAGGGTCTTTGTGGGTTTCTTAGCCTTTTCTGGCCCTTTTACCCTACAGTCTACATTCTCACAAACATTCTACAAGGTTTCTCCATTCCACAATTTCACAACACCATGTGTTAGTTAGTTTTCTTGATATTCATTATGATTTGGGTGATATGAAATCTCAATATAATTTTAACTCACATTTTTCTGACAGTTAATGATGTTGAGCACTTTTAAGTGTTTAATTGGCATTGATACTTCTTTAAGAATAGTAACACATTTTTGAATACTTTGTAATGTTTGACAGTAATCATCTTTCAGATGGACAACTAGGAAATATTTTCTTCCATTTTTCCAGCTGCCTTATCACTCAAAAGACAGTTTCTTTTGATTTATAAAAGCTTTTAATCTTTGTGAAGTCTCATTTGTTATTGACCTTATTTAATATACAACTAGAGTCCTATTTGGAAGATGCTTACTTTTGTGTATATGTTGAAGTGTACTTTACACTTAATTCGATTTATCTGTAATTTACTTTTGTGCAGGATAGAAGACAAGGATCTCATTCAATTTTTTGCACATGTAGGTATCTAGTTTCTTATGACAATTTCATGAAAACACTTTTTTTCCAGTGTGTATGTTTGTCATCTTTGTAGGGGAGAAACAGAGGGGAATTTTATCTAAACATGTAATGTGTATTATGAAACTATCAAACAATTTAAATGGAAAATAAAAAATATTTTTTAAATATTTTATTTGCTTTTAAATATTTTTAGCTCTACTTCTTTTTTGATATAAACATAGTATTTATTAATGATGAAATAATTAAAAATCATTTACAAAAATAAAAGAAAATATATTGAAAAAATATACTGAAAAAGCAATATATTTTTAAACATTTTATTTATCTTAATTGTAGAAGATGATGATGATTAAGATGATAATGAGTTTTTTCTTTTTTCCCTTTTTTATTGTTAAAAGAAAAATTTACATTTACTCCCCTTGTCCCAGGCCCTCCTGCACCCCCATACCCTACCCACCGTCCCCTTGCTTCCTTAAGATGGGGCAGGATACCCTGCCCTGTGGGAAGCCCAAGGCCCTCCCCGCTCCATCCCGGTCCAAGAAGGTGTGCATCCATATAGAATAGGTTCCCAAAAAGCCAATACAAGCAGAAGAGATAGGTCCCTGTGCCATTATCATTGACTTCTCCGTCAGTCCCCATTGGCAGCCACATTCAGAGAGTCCAATTTGGTCATATGCTCATTCAGTCCTGGTCCAGCTGGATTTGATGAGCTCCCAATAGATCAAGCACACCGTCTCAGTTGGTGGGTCAGTCCCTCATGGTCCTGACCTTCCTGCTCATCCTCTCCCTCCCTCCACCCCTCCACTGGACCCTGGTAGCTCAGTCCCTTGCTCTGACGCAAATGTGGGTCTCTGGCTCCATCCCCATCCGTCATGTGAAATCTCTATGGTGAGGATCAAGACATTCAACAATGTAACCATGGGACAAGGTCAGTTCAGGCACCTTCTACTCTGCTGCCCAAGTACCTAGCTGGGGACATCCCTGTGAACACCTGGGATCCCCTCTACTCTAGAGACAAGTCTCTTGCCAATCTTAAAATGACTCCCTTAATGTAGATATCTTATTCCCTTCTCCGATATCCACCCTTCTTCCATCTCCACCCTTCCCCACCCCCAGGCTCTCCCCAGTTCTTCCCTTCTCCCTTCTCCTCCCTCCTTTTTGCCTACCCCCACCCCCATCTCCTACCTCCACCCCCATTCCTACACCCTTGCTTCCAACTTTTGGCTGCCAATCCAAAAAGATGAGTATGGTATGTACTCACTCATTAGTGGACCGTAGCCATTAACAAAGGACATTAAGCTTATAGCTCACAAGCCTAGAGAAACCAAATAGCAGGGTGAACCCAAAGAAAAACATATATAGATACTCCTGGAAATTGGAAGCTCTACTTCTTTTTATTTATTTTTTTGATTACTTTGGAGATTAAAGTAAATATCCCTAACACAATATACCTTGAACAAATATTAATATTCCTAAAAGAAGACAGAATATTAGTATAATCTTCTACAGTTTTCTTATTCATCTGTAGGATAGTATATGTATATATGTACAGATGCATATCATTCTCTTATACTATAGATATACACATACACACATATGTATACATAGATTACATTTTATGTATAGATCTCAGATATTTTACTTCTATAATTCTACAAAGAAGAGTTAATGCTAAGACTTTTCAAAATATTCCATAAAATATAAAAAGAAGGAAATTTATCAATTCATTTTATGAGGCCAAAGTTACACTTGTACCCAAGCAACAAAAAGACCCAAGAAAGAGACTGACAGACCAATTTCCCTTATGAACATAGATTTAAAAATACTCAGTAAAGTACTTTCAAACCGAATCCAAGAACATATTAAAATGATCATCCAATATGATCAAGTAGTCTTCATTCCAGAGCTCTTGGAATGCTTCAACATACATAAATTGAAATATGTAGTATTCCATAAAACAAACTGAAATACAAAAACAACATGATCATTCATTAGATGTAGAAAAGGCCTTTGAAAATCCAGTGCCCCTTCATGATTAAAGTTCTGAAGAGATTAGGGATACAAGGTATATACCTCAACATAATAAAGACAGTTAACAGCAAGCCAATAGCCAACATCAGCTTAAATGGAGAGAAACTGAAAGAAATTCCACTAAAACAGAAACAAAACAAGGTTGTCCATTCTCTCTGTACTTATTCATTTCAACATAGTACTTGAAATCCTAGTTAGAACTACAAGACAACCAAAGGAGATTAGAGGGATAAAAAATTCGAGAGGAAGAATTTAAAGTATCATTATTTATAAATGATATGATTGTATATACAAATGACCCAAAATATTCTAAGAGCAAACTCATACTTCTGATAAGTACATTCAGCAAAGTAGCTGAATAAATAGGTATTTAAAAAATATCAGTATCCTTCATATAAACAAATGACAAATAGTCTAAGAAAGAATTTAGGGAAACAACATCATTCACAATAACCTCAAATAATATAGCATATCTTCAGGTATGATAAAAAACTTGAAGACATTAAGGAAAGATATTTAAAAAAACTATCATAAGATGAAAAGATCTCCCATTTTCATGGGTCAGTGAGATTAACATAGTAAAAGTGGCTATTCTAAGAAAAGTAATCTACAGATTCAATGCAATCTCCAACAAAATTTCAGCACAATCCTACAAAGAAAGAACAAATTTCAGCTTTATATGGAAACACAAAACATCCAGGATAGCTAAAATAATCCTAAATCATCAAAGAACTTCGAGAGATGGAGGTATACCCATTCCTGATTTCAAGTTGTACTATAAAACTATAGTAATTAAAAACAGCCTGGTATTGGCACAAAACAGACATGTTTATCAATGGAATTGAATTGAGGACTCTGACATAAATCCACTCACATATGGACACCTGAGATTTGATCAGGCAAGAAGTATATCCTAGAAAAGGACAGCTATATCATTCTTGAATGTATACCAAAAGGATTCTTCATTTTACCACAGAGATAGTCTCTCAACCATATTCACTGCTATTCTCTTTATAATAGCCAGAAATTGGAAACAACCTAGATGACCTCCAACAGAAGAATGGGTGAAGAAAATGTGATACATTTACACAATGGAATAATACTAAGATGTTAAAAATGAAATAATAAAATTTCAGACAAATGGATGCAGATAAAATATTATACTGAGTGAAGTGTCCCTGACCCTTTAATGCAAATATGGTATGTATTTATTTCTGTGTGGATAATAGCTGTTAAATATATGATAAGCAAGCTATAATCCATAGAACCACAAATGGTAGGTATAAAGTAAGGTACTAGAGGGGATAGATAGATTTTGTTAGGGAAGGAAAATATAATAAAAAGTTGTGAATGCAGAGGGAGGCAGGATGGTATGATCAAGTGAGAAGGGGAGAGGAAAGAGGTTGTGGGAGAGACAGCTAAAATTAAAAGATATTTGTGGGGTAGTGTGGAAATCTAGTACAGGAGAAACTTACTAAAATATATAAATCTATGAAGGTGATCTAAATGAAATATCCAAATAATGGGGGAGACTGAGTTCCAACTGGCCATCTATTGTTATCAAATGAACTTTCCAGTGCCAGGTTGGGTTACATCTAATTGAGTTGTTGGTCAAAGGGGCACTATGGGAATCTCCAAACAACCCAGGATGTACACAAGACTGTAGGCTGCTTTCTATAAGCTGACAGCAAGTTGCCATTGCTGAAGACAACACCTACAGAACTCATTAAACATGTAGACTTCAAGCTATTGCTTAAATAGAAACTTCACCCTATGTTCTACAGTCTTTGGTAAAAGAACCTACTCTGTATGATCTCAAAAGCATAATATAAACACCAATCAGCTAACTATAAACTCTTTGTATAGAATGATGTACTTCATGCAAGATACAATAGGGCAATGATGGCACAAATATTGTGGAAGTGAACAACCAAAAATTAATTTGATCTAAGGCCCACTCCACAAGATGTAACTCATTCTCAACATAGTTTGGGTGACCAAGAACCTAAGATTAGATAAGGTAAAACCAAATAATATTGGTCTAAGAAAAGAAAAATGTAATGACAAAATGACTCCTAATAATTGATAAGGATCAATGTTCAACTGTCATCAGAGAGGCTTCCTTTTACAGACAGATGGAACAAATATAGAGACTCACAGACAGACATTACATAGAGAGTAAGAGACCTTGGAACACTTAGCCCTAAATGGAATGTTCCCATCCAATACCTCCCCTCAGAGCTTGGGGAACCTCATGGAAATGGAGACAGAAAGAGAGTAAGAGCCAGAAGAGATGGGGGAACCAAGAAAACAGCCTTCTAAAGCAACAAGAGCAAAGTTCAAACTTATAGAAACTGAAACAGAATGCATAGGGCCTTCATAGGTGTGGACCAGGTCCTCTGTGTATTACTATGGCATCCATTTAGTGATTTATGAGATTTCTAAGTGTGAAAAATGTGGGTCTCTGATTCTTGTGCTATTTCTTGGGTTCTTTTCCTTCTGTTGATTTGTCTTATCCAATTTTAATGTGGAAGTTTTCATTTCATCCTTTTAATTTTATTTCATTATATTTTAACAAAATAAATTAATTGATGGATGAATGAATGAATGCCTAGCTATTAGAATAAAGGTTAAAAACGTAACTGTTACTTTTCTCTCCTACTGAGAGAGAAAAAAATCAGTTTACTCCAATAGATTAAAACTGGGTATGCCAACCACTCCAGCACAGGCCCTATGTTCAGTAGTAATTGACCAACATATAAAAATTCCATTTGTGTGTGTGTATGTGCTTTTACAAGGTAACAGTTTGTTTTACTATTTGGGGGGAAAGGTGTGATGGTTTTATTTTTTTTTCTTGGTTTTGGAGGGTTAGAATTTCTTTGGATTTTTGAGAAAGAATGTAAAGCTGGGTGGGTAGAGAGAGGGAAGGATTTGGAAGGACTTGGGGGAAGGGAAGAATATGATGATCAAAATGTATTTAAATTTAAAAATTATTTTGAATTATAAAGCATAATTAAAAAAAGAAAAGTGGTGACCTCCACCAGAGCAGGCCTAAGGCAGTAAACTACACAGGAGCAGAAAAAAGAGAGCAACTGCTGAGGGAGTAGGCCTGAAAGACCTGAAAAGTGGTCTTAATGCCAAGGAGCCCCCAGACTCAATAACCAGGCCATCAGATGCAAACACATGAGGTGGTTTATTTCACGATTGCAATCGAGCACAAAGTTTAGGGATAGCTAAGCACCCCGAGTATCCAGGCAAGCAAGCTTTTATAGACAAAATCACAAGCTTTCCATGAATTATAATATGAGGTACAAGAACAATTGGGATTGGTCCAGACATACAAGCCAGTGTTCAACCCAGAACAAAATTTGCGTAGTTCAACCCATCCCTGAGTATGTGACATTCAGCAGGCTACTTGATTTCTTGCTGACTACATCCTGCCTATCCTCCCCACCCCACCATGACTCAATTTACAATTCAATAGATAACCATTTGCTGCTATGGGTTCTGGGGTTCTGATAACCATCTGGCTAGAAGACTGCCACTGCTCCTTAATTGTTATCCTCCTGCCCAGCTGTGAAAGGAAGAACCTGTTGGTCAAACCTGTTTGTCACATTCTGCAGTTTTTATTATCTATCCTTCTAGGCAGGATTGGTTGGGTCCTTTCAGGCCAGAGCCAGAGATCTCTGCTGATCCTGGCACAAGTCTGGGGATCTTCGAGAGAGTAGGCCTGAGCAAGAGACCTCTGTTGGACCAAGGACCTCCTTAGTAGTGGGTCCAGGCCAGGGACATCTACAGAAACAGGCTAGAGCCAGTGACCTTTGCCAGAGCAGGTCAGAGGCAGCATACTCCACAGGAGCATGTAAAAGGAGCACCAATGAAGAGAGCAGGCCCAAGTCACAGAACTCAGGACCAGAAACAGGTCCACCATTGATGGAGCAGGCTTGGACCAGAGGCCTCTGCTTGACCAGGCATGAATCAGTGACCTTCGAGGTAGAAGGTGTTAGACAGTAACATGCCCTGAAGCAAGCCCAATCCAGCAACATCCACTGGTGTAGGCCTGAGGCAGCAACCTCTGCCAGAAAGAAGCTTAAAAAGCAATCTCCATCAAAGAAGGCCTGAACAACCCCAGGTATTGCAAAGCAACCTCCAAGAACACAGAGTGACCAATGGGATGAATGGAACTGTGGCCCTGATTGCACCATGAGGATCCACTGGCACCTGGAAGATTGATTACAAGAGACACAGACAGCCCCAACTATACCCATCAGAGGAAATGATGGGTAGACAACGTAAGAACACAGGAAACACCACAAAGAGCAACATGACATCAATAAAAACTAGTGGCCCTACAACAGCAAGATTTGAACAAACAAATACAAATAAAGCAGAAAAATGATCTAAAAATAACCTTATGACAATATTTGAGGCCCTTAAAGAGGAAATGAAAAATTCCCTCAAAGAAATGGAGAAGATAACAAACAAAAATTGGGAAACATCAACAAACCTTTTAAAGAAAACAAAGAAAAAGCTATCGAATGCCCAAAAGACACTATTCAAGACTTTAAAGCTGAAATAGAGACAAAAGAAAACACAATCTGAGGGAATTATATAAATGGAAAACATAAGAAAACAATCAGGAACCACAAATGCAAGCATAAACAGCAGAATACAAGAGATGGAAAAGGAAGATACAATAGAGGAAATAGACTCATCAGTCAAAGAAAACATTAAATCTAACAAAAGCATAACACAAAATATCCAGGAAATATGGAACAACATGAAAAGACCAAACCTAAGAATAATAGTTATAGAAGAAGGAGAACTCCACCTAAAAGGCACAGATAATATATTCAACAAAGTCATAGAAGAAAACTTTCACAACCTAAAGAAAGATATGCCTTTGAAGATACAAGAAGCTTATAGAACACCAAACAGACTAGGTACAAAAGTCCCCTCACCAAATAATAATAAAAACACTAAATATACAGAGTAAAGAAAGAATATTACAAGCTGCAAAGGAAAAAGGCCAAGTAACATATAAAGTCAGACCTATCAGAATTATACCTGTCTTCTCAAAGTAAACAATGAAAGCCAGAAGGTCCTGGTCCAGCATTATGTAGACATTAAAAGACCACATATGTGAGCCCATAATACTACTATTTCCAGCAAAACTTTCAATCACCATAGATGAACAAAACAAGATATTCCATGGCACAACCAGATTTAACCAATATCTAGCAACAAACCTAGTCCTACACAAAGTACTAGAAGGAAAACTCAAAACCAAGGAAGTTAGCTACATCAAGAAAAACACAGGCAATAGATGATCTCACAGCAGCAAATTCCAAAATGGGGAAAACACACACAATAACATCACCAACAATGAAAACTAAAATAATAGGAGCTAGCAATCACTGGTCAACAGTATTTCTTAGTATAAATGGAATCAACTCACCTATAAAAGACACAGGTTAACAGATTGGATATGAAAACAGAATTCATCCATCTACTGCATATAAGAAAAACACCTCAACCACAAAGAGAGACATCACCTCAGAGTAAAGGGTTGTGAGAAAATTTTCCAATCAAATGGACCTAAGAAACAAGCTGTTGTAATTATCTTAGTATCTAGCAAAATAGGCTTCAAACTAAAATCAATCAAAAGAGACAAAGAAGGACATTTCATATTAGTCACAGAAAAAATCCATCAAGAGGAAATCTCAGTACTGAACATTTATGCCCTGAAAACAAGGGCATCCTCAATGTAAAAGAAACACTTCTAAAGCTTACATCATACATTAAACCACACACACTAATAGTGGGAGACTTTAACACTCCACTTTCACCACTGGACAGGTCTGCCAGACAGAAAACAGAGAAATAAGGGAACTAACAGACATCAGATGGATTTAACAGACATCTATAGAATATTCCATCCAAACATAAAAAAAATACCTTCTTCTCAGCACCTCATGGCACCTTCTCAGAAATGTGTACAAACTAGGTAACAAGCCAAACCTCAAGAGATACAGAAAAATTAGAATAACCCAATGTATCATATCAGATCACAATGGCTTAAATCTAGAATTCAACAGCAACACTAATTCCAGAAAGTCCAAAAACACATGGAAATTAAACAATGCTCACCTGAATGATCAATGAGTCAGGGAAGAAATAAAGAAATTAAAGACTTTCTAAAATTCAATAAAAATGACCACAAAACATACCCAAATTTATGGAACACAATGAAAGCAGAGTTAAAAAGATAGTGTCTACATGAAGAAGCTGGAAAAATTCCACACTAGTGAATTAATAGAACATTTGAAAACTCTAGAAAAAAAAGAAGACCCAGATAGACTAGATGGCAGGAAATAATCATATTGGCAGCTGAAATCAACAAAACAGAAACAAAAAAAAATACAGAGTCAATGACAGAAAGAGTTGATTCTTCGAGAAATCAACAAAATAGACAAATATTTATCCAAACTAACCAAAAGTCAGAGAGAGAATATCCAAATTAACAAAATCAGAAAAAAGGAGGTCATAACAACAGACATAGAAGTAATCCAGAGAATTATTAGGTCATATTTTGAAAACCTGTACTTCACAAAATTGGAAAACTTAAAGGAACTGGACAACTTTCAGTATAAATATCACTTAGCAAAGTTAATTAAAGACCAGATAAGCAAATTAAATTGACCTATAACTGCTAAAGAAATAGAAGCATCATCAAAATTCTCCCAATTAAAACAATGCCAGGACCAGGTGGTTCCAGCACAGAATTCTACAAGATTTTCAAAGAACTAATACCAATACTCCTCAAATTATTCCACACAAAAGAAACAGAAGGAACATTGCCAAACCTTTTTTATGAAGCTACAAGTATCCTGATACCCTAACCACATAAAGACATCACTAAGAAAGAGAATTATAAACCAATATCACTCATGAATATTGATGTAAAAATACTCTATAAAAACTCACAAATTGAATCCAAGAACACATTAGAAAAATCATCCACCATGATCAGCTTCATCACAGAGATGCAGGGATGGTTCCACATATGAAAATCTGTCAATTTAATCCACCATATGAACAGACGGAAAAATAAAAGCCACATGATCATTTTATTAGATGCTGACAAAGCCTTCAACAAAATTCAACATCCCTTCTTGACAAAGGGCTTGGAGAGAGCAGGGATACAAGGAACATACCTAAACATAATAAAGGCAATATATAGCAAGCCAACAGCTAACATCAAACTAAATGGAGAGAAGTTAATTAAAGACCAGATAAGCAAATTAAATTGACCTAAACTTCTAAAGAAATAGAAGCAGTCATCAAAATTCTCCCAACTAAAACAATGCCAAGACCAGGTTGGCATTGTTTCAGTGGGTGCTTCCACTGAAATCAGAAACAAGACTAGGTTGTCCACTCTCTCTGTATCTATTTAATATAGTTCTTGAGTTCCTAGCTAGAGTAATAAGACAACAAAAGTAGATCAAGGTGTATAAATCAAAAAAGAAGTCAAACTCTCACTATTTGCTGATAATATGATCATTTTCATAAGCAATACCAAACATTCTACCAGGGAACTTCTCCAACTCATAAACACTTTCAGTAACGTAGCAGGATAGAAGATTAACTTAAAAAATTACACAGATGATAATTGGGCTGAGAAAGAAATCAGAGAGACATCATTCCTCACAATAAACACAAATAACATAAAATATTGTGGAATAACTCTGGCAAAACAAGTGGAAGACTTGTATGACAAGAACTTTAAATCTTTGAAAAAAGGAATTGAAGAAGACATCAGAAAATGGGAAGATCTTCCATGATCTCCATGATCTTGGGAAGGTTGAATTAACAAAGCAAAAATGACAATCTTTCCAAAAGAATTCTACAGATTCAATGCAATGCCCATCAAAATTCCAGAAAAATTCTTCACAGACCTCAAAAGAACAATAATTCAACTTCATATGGAAAAGCAAAAAAAAAGCAGGACATCCAAAACAATCCTGTATAATAAAGGAACTTCTGGAGGCATTACGATCCATGACTTCAAACTCTACTACAGAGCTACAGTACTGAAAACAGCCTGGAATTGGCATAAAAAAGAGACAGGAGGAGTAATGGACCAGAATCAAAGACCCATATATCAATCCAAATACCTATGATCACCTGATTTTTGGTAAAGAAGGAAAAAATATAAAATGGAAAAAAGAAAACATAATCAACAAATGATGCTGGCATAACTGGATATCAACATGTAGAAGAATAAAAATAGGTCCATATCTATCACCATGCACAAACCTCAAGTCCAAATGGATCAAAGACTTCAACATAAAGCCAACCACACTGAACCTTATAGAAGAGAAGTTGGGAAGTACACTTGAACACATTGGCACAGGAGACCACTTCCTAATTAGAACCCCAGTAACACAGACACTGAGAGAAACAACTAATAAATGGGACCTCCTGAAACTGAGAAGCTTTTTAAATCAAAAGATATGATCAACAGGACAAAACAACAGCCTACAGAATGGGAAAAGATCTTCACCAACCCCACATAAGGCAGAGGGCTAATCTCCAAAATATACAAAAAGCTCAAGAAATTGGTCATCAAAAGAAGAAATAATCCAAAAAGTAAATGGAGTACAGACCTAAACAGAGAGCTCTCAACAGAGAAATCTAAAATGGCTGAAAGACACTTGAGGAAATGCTCAACATTCTTAGCCATCAGAGAAATGCTAATCAAAACAACTTTGAGATACCATCTTACACCTATAATAATGGACAAGATCAAAAATACTGATGACAGCTTATGCTGGAGAGGATGTGTGGTAAAGGTAACTTTTCTCCATCGCTGGTAGGAGTGCAACCTGGTACAGATGATTCATATATCAGTATGGCAATTTCTCAGAAAATTAAGAAACAACCTTCCTCAAGACCCAGCAATACCACTTTGGAGATATACCCAAAGGATGATCAATCATACCACAAGGACATGTGCTCCACTATGTTCATAACAGCATTGCTTGTCATAGCCAGAACCTGGAAACAATCTAAATGTCCCTTAACTGAATAATGGATTAGAAAAATGTGGTACATTTACACAATGGAGTACTACACACAAGAAAAAATAATGACATCTTGAAATTTGCAGGCACATGGATGGATTTAGAAAACATCATATTAAGTAATGTAACCCAGATTCAGAAATACAAATAATCATGTGTTCTCACTCATGGCTTTTAGACATAAGGCAAAAAATCCAGCCTATAATTCATAATACCAAAGAACGTAGACAATGAGGATCCTAGAGAGACATACATGTATCCAATCTACATGGGATGTAGAAAAAGACAATATCTCCTGAGTAAACTGGAAGTATGGAGGCCATGGGAGAGGGTAGAGGTGGAAGGGAGAGGAAGGGAGGGAAGCAGAGAAAACTATATATCTCTATAAAATGAATTTAAAAAAAAACAAAGAGAAAGGAACAGACAGTAAGAAACAAACTCAGGACTGAAATCCACAGCAACTGAAAGATACAAAGAATCAATGAAACAAATTGTTTGTTCTTAGAGGAAAACAAGAAGATTTATAAACCTTTAGCCTAAATACCTAAAAGGTGGTGGTAGGGGCAGCTAGAGTCCAAATTAAAATCAGAGATATAAAGGGGGACATCACAATATACACAAAGAAAATATAGAGAATCATAAGGATACAACTTAAAATTTTGTGCTTTAATAAACTGGAAAATCTAAAATAAATGGATTAATTACTTGGTATATATAACCTATAAATTTTAAATCAAAAATCAGATAAGCAACTCAAACAGATCTATTGCCTCTAGTGAAATAGCAGTTATTTGAAGTATTTTGCCAAAAAAAAATGCACAGGACCAAATGGGCTTAGCCCCAAATCCAACCATACTTTCAAGGAAAAAATAAGGTCAATATTCCTTAAATAATGCCAGAAATCAAAAATAAATTGAACTTGGTTGTTTGAGGTTTCTGTTTCGCCTGGTCCCACAGTGGTTCAGTCAAAAAGAAACCCACAGAAATCTACATTAATCGTAAACTGATTGGCTTATTAGCTCAGGCTTCTTATTAACCCTTACAGCCTACATTTACCCATGATTCTAGTTTGTGTTAGCTACATGGCTTGGTATCTTTTATAAGTAAGGCAATCTCATCTTGCTTCCTCTGTGTCTGGATGAAAATTACAGACTGTGTCTTTTCTCTTCCCAGAATGCTCCTTTTCTGCCCCACCTATATTTCCTGCCTGGTCACCCTGCCTACACTTCCTGCCTGGCTACTGGTGAATCAGCATTTTATTAAAATACAAGAGACAAATCTTTACAAAGTACAAGACCATTGTCCCACAGCACTTCCCTTCATTTTTTTCAAAACAAGAACTCTGAATCAAATCTCCTTTGTTTAGCTTTTTTCCAGACCATTATCTATAACAACTTGTAACCTATACTCTAAACAAAGAAAAACATCCATAATCCATTTTGGGGGGGGAATGTGAGCACAGTTTTCTAGGTGACTTCCAGTGGATTGAAAGCACTGATCATCTTATGGGGACCTAAAGAAAATTTAGCATTATGGTCAAATCCTGACTGGAATATTCTATGAGGCTTGATCATCTCAGTCAGCAGTCTTTTGGCTGTTCTGGATGTAGAACTCAAAGGAAACTCCAAAACAGGTCCTCTGAAATGTTGGATCATCTGGGCCATTTATTCCTATCAGATTTTTCAAAGGGTCTTCCTTGATAAAACCTGATCTTTCTTAACCCAGAATAAATCCACAGCTTATTTCCTGTAGAAACAAAAGCAAAACTTCTTTTTTTCCAATTTGTATCCCCCTGATCTCCCTTTGGTGTCTTATTGCTCTAGCTAGGACCTCAGGAACTATATTGAATAGGTATGGAGTGAGTGGACAGCCTTGTTTTGTTCCTGATTTCAGTGGAATTGCTGGGAGTTTCTCTCCATTTAGTTTGATGTTGGCTGTTGGCTTGCTGTATATTGCCTTAATTATGTTTAGGTATGTCCCTTGTATCCCTGCTCTCTCCAAGACCTTTATTATGAAAGGATGTTGTATTTTGTCAAATGCTTTTTCGGC
>JAQHUG010000596.1:106057-119192 GCA_028555095.1 Dicrostonyx torquatus
TCCCAATTTTGTGCTTAAATGGCTTTGTGTATGTTTCTCCTACTTTTTCTGATTTTTTTGTTTAACTCTGGATTCTAGTTCATTTGTTTTTTGTTTTGTTTTCTCTGTTTTCTACAAAGAGAAAGAAGGTGTGGAGTTAGACATCTAGGTGGAGATGTGGGGAGAATCTGCGAGGAGATGAGGGGAAACTGTGATAAGAATATGTTGTATAAAAAGAAGATTATTTTCAATTTTGAAAAGTTCAACAATATATTGAGTAGTTATGTATATCAGCTTTAATTATTTGTATAAATTAACAGATATTAAAAAATAAACCTATGGTTTATTTTATATAGTTTTATAATGTTAGAAACTAGGGAAACAAAGGAAAAGAGCTTAAGGTAACTGAAGACCACTGGGATCGATGCAGAAGTTCTGGACCAGCTGGCTGTATAGACAGCATAGAAAGAGAACCAGCCCTACTAATACCTTGACTTCAAGACATTAAGTTGCTTTTTGAAGTTATCCAGTTTATGGCATTTTCATATGACAACCCTAGAAAGCTAAACCTTATCTCCCTGTTTACTAATCCCTTTCAAATCTCCTAAAGGATAAGTCTCCCAGAAGGGAAACATTCTTCTAAGTGGACACTGAGGACCCTTACCACCCATTAGCTCTTCTGTTGAATATTATATATGCTGCTCAAAGGCATTCAATTTATATGAAATTGTAGTTTCAAATATAACATTCTAATAATTATTGGGCTTCCCCTTGAATACCAGCAATCATGATAAAGAAAATCTTTTCCCTAACCTTTTTTGTACCTTCAGGGTTTCTCAAAAGTTCCAAAATAATTAAAGAGAGCTAGCATGCATGAAGTAGTGTGCTAGGTGCTGGAGTTAGATGGGACACAACCACTGCACTAATAATTGAAGAGAAATAGACTAACAAATAAATAGGGAACTATTTCATCTGCCAATAAAAAAGAAATTAGACCCCAGTAAGAAGTATAAAGGACGAGCTTTCCAAGACTAGAGAATACAAAGGGAAAAACCCAGAATACATTGCAGTAGGACCCAACAAAACGACTTCCCAGGAAAGTGGGATCCATACTGAGGCCTAGAGTTACTTAGGATTCAGGTTCGCAGACTACTCAAGTACTTATGTAAAGGAGTTAAATAAACCTGCCTTATTCAAGGAACAACAACAAAATGGAACAGCATGATATACAGTGGCAACGTTAAGAACACAGTGATACCAAAATGAGGCTAGAGAACCTGATTAGAGAGAACCTTTGATCAGATTAAATATCTGAGTTTATTAATTATTTTTTCTTAATGTAAATTCTTTGGAGCTTTAAGCAAGGCAACAGAACCCCCCCTCCTTTTTTAATACAGATTGAGTAAAGTAAGAGTGAATACAGATGAGCAATTCCTTCAAAGGGAACTGGCAAGAAAGGAAGGAGAAATGAAAATAATGAGAAGGAGCATTTAAAAAATACTTAAGAGGGAAATCAGTAAGTCATCATTCAAAACAATGTTAATCTCTCCTCCAAGCATCCCACTCCCAAAAGAAATTATAAAAGAGTGATAAAAGGTAGGTGATAATGTTCACCACTTTAAGTGGCAAAACCTTACATCAGGAAGAAGAGGAACACGGGGATATTTGGGTGATGCTAGGTCTGTGGATAGAGGGGTCAGAAAGGAAGCCAGGAGTAAAAGTCAGAATGTTCAAGGTGTCCCTAGTTGGAGGAGGTATAAGCAAAAGAGATTGATCTGATTCAAAATGATAAAGCCAAGAAAACTGGTATGGTGACCTGAAAGAGAGTGGATGCAGAAAACAAAGCACGAAGCTTAGATCTGCAATGCATAGCGCCTATCAGTTCCTACCAGCTCTTTCTGATCTTGAAGTGACCTCCCCCGAAGGATAGCTAAGTCTGTCTCATAACTCTCTTGATTGTACTGACGAACAGTTCTAAGAATCTGTTTGTCTAGACTACTGAATGTGGATTACTTTAATACTGAAAGTAGCTGCTTCTAAAACAGCTTAAATCTGCTAGGTGAAGAGTCAGGAACAGCATGCAAGTGAAGAGCTCAGCTTTTCATTTTACCACAGACACCCAAGCATTTCGGGAAAACATCCATGCTTTGTTAAAAAAGATACCTGGAAATTTGCCACAAGACAGAGTCCTAAACAACTCAGTATCCCAAGTACAAGGCCAGCTTTGTTGAATTTGATGATAAGGCTCTCTTCAGGATTCAGTGCATGAACTTGTTTGTAACGAACATACATGGTAGCAATACCTGGGAATTTGAAAAATAATGAAGTAATGAGTAACCAGGGTAACAAAATGCCAGAGAAGAGTTCACAAACCTGAAGTGCTATCCAGAATCACACATTGTCCTTTGGACATTAACTTGAAAGAAGGACACAAAAACAGCTGTAGATTTTAAAGAACTTCTACAGTCACACTATGGAACGACTTGAATCTCTGGGTGCCTGAACAAGCCATTTGCCTTCCCGGGCCTCATATCTACAACTACTTAGTATAAAACTTAAAAGTTTGATGTATTCTGGAAAAATTTCCTCATGATATTCTTATTATATTAAACCCATAATATTTTTAGGATCAGCATCAGAGTCAACAGCAGAATGCAGATGGGACATGCATAGGTAGAACAAAGGGCTTCACTTCTTATTCCAGTGATTACACAAGAAAATAGAGCCTGCTTTGCATGCTCATGATTCAAGAAAGGGCCAAATTAAACTTTCTACTGCCGAGTTATTACCAAACAACTCAGGAGTATAATAAACATGACAGATAGATGCTTTGTAGATACATTTCTTAAAAGTATAAAGAGAAAACATAATTTTTTCTAACTTCTATTTTTCAATATTCTTTTACTTTTATTTATTTATTTAATGTGTATGTGTGTGTAATCACTAGACAGCCTTTGGGAGCTGGTTCTTTCCAACCCCCAGGTAGGTTCTGGAGATCGAACTCAAGGTCATCATGTTCAGTAGCAAGTACCTTTACCTCCTGAGTCATCTTGCCAGTGCTAATTTCTTTTCTTATACAAACAAATATGTAATGAATTGACAGATAAAATTATTTTAAATGATGACATTTGATTATAAAATATTTTACTAAATTAACAAAAATCTGCGTCACAAAAAGAGCCTGAATATAATTCACTGCAGTAAGTTCCATGGCATTAGAATATTAATCAAAAGTGAAAACATAATTCCATCTCTACTCTTAAGCTGTTTTTCACAAAAGAATTTAGTTGTGCTCAGTTTTACCCACAGTTCTTGATTTAACACGAGTTGTTCCAGAAATCTTCAGTGGAGGTGGTGGTGCACGCTTTTAATCCCAGCACTTGAGAGGCAGAGGCAGGTGGATCTCAGTGAGTTCAGGGCTGGGCTGGTCTACAAAGTGAGTTCCAGAAGAGCCAGAGCTGTTATACAGAGAAACTTTGTCTCAAAAAATCATAAAAAAGAAAAAAAAAAAAAGGAAATGTACCTAAGGCCCCGAGGGATGTTTCGCTGTGTTTGGAACCTCTGTTTAGATAAGAAGTCAAATAACCATATAAATATTTCTTCAAAGTGTATTTCTATAATTAGACATTTCTACCTGTGGGGTTTTCTTCTTGTTAGGCAGCAAGGCTTACTACTATATAACCAAAAGTTTTCTTTCTTTCTCTTTTAGGAACATGTTATAATCCACAATTTAGTAGTAACTAGAAAATAAGCAGTGATACAGCTGAAAAGGGGAAAACAGCACTCTGACCACTCCCATTCCCATTACTTACCTAAAACTGCAGCAATATTTAGCATTACTCCAAAGAGGCATCTTTCTGGAGGTACTGTACCAGTATCACTGAAAGACAAAGTATGAAGGCTTCATACACTAATATTCTACCATATGGAACAAGGCTATTTCAAAACATCGTATCCTTTAAAAAGTCCCTGTGACTCATATATTTATAAAGGAGAACACAATTTCAGTTTATAAGTATTTCCTCCCCTTTTTCTATCATTTCAGATTTTTCATTTCCATATAGAAACCAACTTTTTAAAAAAAGCTTATCCTTCATATGCTAAATGTACATTCTGCACTTATCCAAAATTAGGAACATAAATATATCAATTTTTCAGCTTCACCAAAATGTTCTGTAAACAGTAGTGGCCCTTTCATAGCTCTTGTCTCTTTGTATCTACTGTTGATTGCCTGTACTTCAATTAATACCTGTTTATTAACTGATCATTAAACACCATTCATCAGTTATTGTCTTATAGTTATGGCTTTTACTGCTGTGGAGAGACACAATGACCATGACAACTCTTAAAAAGAAAACCATTTAATTGTGACTGGCTTACAGGTTCGGAGTTTCAGTTCATTAACATCATGGCGGGCAGCAAGGCAGCATGCAGGCAGACATGGTGTTGGTGAAGGAGCCAAGAGTTTAACATCTGGATCAGCTGGCAGCAGGAAGAGAGAGCGGCTGGGGAGCTGGCTTGAGCCCAAAGTTCACCCTGGTGACACATATCCTCCAACAGGGCCACACCACTTAATAGTGCCACTCTCTATGGGCCTATGGGGGCCATTTTCATTTAAACCACCACAGTTATCATTTCTGGGTCAAGAGTAGAGAGGATAACAAATTTGACAAAACCTCCACCCTCACGGAACTCACATTCAGGACCCATTTTGAGCATCTTCTTACTTTTAAACTTGGACTGGTAGACCATGACTGACAACACTCTGCCCAGGATCCTCAAAAACCACTTATTATACTATATTTCAACAGATCTTTTTAATTACTATCCTCCAGGGCACTGTGGACTACTACACAGACCCAGATAGAAAACAAACCATTTAAAAACTGTAAATCTTTCGATATCTCCTGAACACTACTTTTCTCATCTGCTAATTGGAGCTACTCACTCATTCCCAGTTTTGCTGGATCAATACACAGATGAAATAAAATGTGAGACAATGCTTGTAAACTATCCAGCAGAGTAGAGACATATAATAAGCATTATTGCCTTTCCTTACACAAGTGTTGGTTACTGCCCTGATACAAGGGCCACTACTGCACCTTTAGGACTATCTGTGCCATGTCGGTCATTGCTGGAGTTTGTAGGCATCATGACTGAATAGGACCACTGACGCTCTTCTCCTTTTGCAGCTTGCATAGCACATTCTAGTACTATAAAATGTAGTCCTCAGAGAGGAGGCTGCCAGGTCAGATTCAGCTTGAATTCTGAGTCCTGTGTCTAAAGTACATGGGTCTTCACCAATGGGGAATGATCTTTACATTCTGTGAGGCAAGCAAGAGCAACAGCAATAGTTTGTACTCTTTGGGGAATTGCCTGGAGTCCCCTGACCAACAAGAGTGTTAGAAGGAAAGTTCTCATGTCTCATATTTGGGTTTATGTGAGGTAGTCTATGGCTGTTGCAGGGAGTATTCTATCACTCCAAATGGCAATTTTCATTTAAACTCATTTCGTACACACACACACACACACACACTATACATATATGCATATATATATACACACAATATGCAAGTTCAGATAAACACAAAATAGTATGATTCCCTCTGCCTTTTACCGGCACCTACAGTGTCATTTATTCTTCCTCCCCTTCTCTTCTCTGTATTACTCCCATACTCCTATCTCCCCGCGCTTTTCCTGTTTCACAGGACCTGTATCTTGCTCTAGAGCTTCCTCCATCCCTCCATAGTCCCTTTTTACTTTCTTAGTTTCTGCAATTGCTCCAGGATACGTACTCATCTGAAGATTGGGAGCTAGGAACTGCAGATGAGAGAGCACATGCAGCATTTTTTTCTGGGTCAGAATTACCTAACAGTATAGCCTTTTCTAGCTTTGATCCATTTACCTGAACATCTCATAATTTCATTTGTCAGCTTAATAGTATTTTATAGTGTATTTGTACTATGTTTTCACTATTCCTTCGTCAGCTGAAGGGCATTTAGCTTGCTTCCACTTCCTAGCTATTTTGGATAGACTATTAATGACCGCAGCTGAGCAAGTATCTGTGGAAAAGGATGTCAAATCCTTTGAGCAGTAGACCAATTTATTTTTAGCTTTGTAAGCATTCTATGCATTGATTTCCAGAGTGGCTCCATAGTTTGAAATCCCATCTACAGTAAATGACGATTCTCCTTTCTCCACATCCTTGCTAGCATTTGTCAGTTGATCTTAGCCATTTGGACTGGTGTATGATGAAATCTCAAAGGAGTTTGAATTTGCATTCTCTAATTTGCTAAGGGTGTGAAGAACTTTTTGAAATATTCCTTAGACATTTTTATTTCTTTTGAATTCTGTTCAGATCTATCACATCAAGAGCCTATTTTTCATTGGAAAATGTTCTTGGCTCTTTATTTTTCTAGTTCTTTGCCTGGTTTGGATATTAATCCTCTAACAGATTTATGGCTGGTGAAGATTGTGTCCCACTGTGTGCTCCTCTTCCCTGGACTGCTTCCTTTGCTGTACTGCACAATGGCTGGCACCTCATCTGAAGCACACTACTTAGAAACTCACTTTATGTCCTCTGGGATTATAACTGTTTGGAAAGCACCTACAGACCAAAAGGAAATCCTTTTGTGGAATACTTAGCTTAACTTAGTTATATATCATGCAAAAGAAATGAGCCTAAGTGGAGAATAGGTACCACAATTAAAATACCATAGCATTACAGAAAGAGCTCAGGGTAATACAGAGCTTATTATCAGAAAAATAAAAGCAGAAGGCGATGGGGTGGGTGGGGGAGGGAGGGAGTGTCCAGAGAACTTGCCAAGATCACAGACAAGACCAACAGAGAATTGAAACACTCAAAAGACACTCATTAGCTCCTAAGTTACAGACAGCTCTGAATGCAAGAAGACAAGTTTTCAGAAGGGGAAATAAAAAATGCTGACAACAAAAATACATACTTTCTCGCAGAGTTACAAGGAATTTGGCTCCTTCAGCTATGTGTTTCTCTAACACAAGTGTGATTGTCAAATTATTACTAGAAATGAACATTTGAAATCATAAAAATTGTGGTTTTTATAAACATCTCTAAGTGTACCCAATTTGTGTGTGATATTTGTGTGTTATCTCCATTATAGAAACCACAGCCATATGGTACCCCTTCTGAAGGACACTTATTTGCCAACGCATAAGAACTTGACCGTTTTAATGGCTCAAATGAACCTTCTGGTTTATAACTTTTTAAAAGTTTGTTATTTTCTGTGTTAGAAAAACTATCAGAGATAAATGAGGAAATAAAACAATTGCAACAAGCACAGGATTAAAAAGTACTATTCAGACAAAGTTTTAAAAAAAGCAATTGATTCAATGTCTCTAAGATGATGTTTCAAAGGCTTCAGCTGTATTCCAGGTGGAATCATTTAAATAAAACACAAGGGCCTGCTGAGTTGTACTTAGGGATGGTGTTTTCACCACCTCCAACCCCATTTAATTCCTTCAGCTCTTCCTCGCTCCCTATTTAAGTAACCTTTTTCTTATAAAAACGTTTTTAAACTTTAGTATCTTAGAAACCATTCATAATTATTATTTTTCTCTTATTCTTTGTGCATGCATAAACATGTCTAGCCGTGTCAAAGTCAAAGTCTTTTTACTTTCTCATCTATCCAGCAATACCACACAGAGAAATATACCTACATATTATACAGTATGTAAAGTTATGCAATGGGGTCTTTACTATCAGATTATTTCTAAAAGCCAGAGGGGGCATGTTAACATCTTAATACTTTTAAAAGTGAAAATTACAGAGAAAACAACAACAACAACAAAAAAACAAAACTAAACCAATCCAAACCAAAACAAAAAACAAACAAACAAAAACCTATTACCAGTAAGAAAAAGGAAAAAAGAATTTTTAAAATTTTTTTCTTTCTTTCTTTTTTTGGTTTTTTGAGACAAGGTTTCTCTGTAGCTGTGGAGCCTATCCTGGAATTCACTCTGTATATCAGGCTGGCCTCAAACTCACAGAGATCGACCTGCCTCTGCCTCCTGAGTGATGGGTTTAAAGCTGTGTGCCACCACTGCCTGGTTGAAAGAATTATTTTGAAAACATGGATGACAAAATAAACTCTGGAAGGCAAGCTACCAAACCACTGCTCACTGCAGAGATGGGGACTTCAGGAGTGAGGAAGGGACTTCACTTCAGTTTTTGAAAAATTTCTCATTTTGAATTTATTTTTATGTGTGTGTGTGCCTGTGTGGGCCAGAAGAAGGCACCAAGTCCCCTGAAACTTGAGTGACAGGCAGCTGGAAGCACTGGGAACCAAACATGGGTCCTCTGTAACAGCAAGCATTTTTAATGACTGAGCCAGCCTTTAGTGATTTCCTGCTTATGAGCAACATCATCTTGTTAAATCTGCTGCAATAACTACTTGCTGCTTCTGTATTTTAAAAAGATGGGATGAGGGGTGCTAAAAGGCAATGCAGCTGTTAACTGGCTGCTCTGACAAAGAATCTGGGCTCAGTCTCCAGCACTCACATGGCTGCTTACCACCCTCTGTAACTCCAGTTCCAAGGGCTTTGGAGCGCTTACCTGGCTGGCACCAAGCATGTATGTGGTACACATACATTTCAGGAAAAACACTCATAAGAATAAAATTTAAAAATGGTTATGAAGAGTACATGCAACACCCATAGTTAAATTGTTAGTAGTTTTGAAATGTCAAAAATATAACTTTGATAACCTATTCTTTCAGAAATATCTCACCAGCAGGTCATGAAGAGTAAGAACAGTCCCTGGAGTAAACCACAGGTACGAGTCTTGGTTCCATCACCGAATGAGCTGTGTATCATTGAGCAAATACATACTTTCCAGGAACTTTGCTTCTCTGATATAGCTATTAAATGTGCTCAAAGTTTAGTCTACAGGGAAGCATTACGAGTAGCTGGTGGGCCCTTTAAGATGTAAGGCCCAGTAAGAGGTCTTTAGGTCACTGGATGTACACACTTAAAGGGAATTACAAAGCTCTGACCTCCTTCCTGCTTGCTTTTGCTTTCAGGTCATAAGGAGAGAGCTTTTGTTCCCTATGTACCATTGCCATGACATTTGTCTTGCCCCAGGCAAAAAGAAGTATTACTAATTAATCATTGTCTGAAACCTCTACAACTGTGAGACAAAGCAACCCTTTTCTTCTTAAACTGTTTTTCTCATATGTGTGTGTGTTTATTACAGTAACAGAGGATGACTACAGAGCCTCTCTTCTTAAATGAGGATAAATTTCTCTACATCACATGGATGGTATAAGAACTTGACTCCCTAAGGCATGAGGAGTACTCACAACATGACCTTGTCCCACAACTAATCAATAAATACTTGCCAGTACTACTATATTTTCCCAATATTACTATGTTTGCAACATGTTTTAACTTTTAAGAGGAAAGTAATTAAAATTCTAGTTTCTAAGGCAAGTTCAAGCACATATTTAAAAGACAACTACTAAGAGATTAGAATTTAATAACTGACTCACCCCACTGTTCCCATATTTCTCCATTACATGGAGAGAATCAAATGCAAGTTCTATTTTATGTTCCCTTTGCTACAATGGCAGCATAAAAATTTGAATTTTCAAATGAAAATTGAAAGGCCAGATTCAATGTAAACTACGAATAAAGACTCTCCCTGGTCTGGGGAAGTAGCTTGGTGCTGGGGCACTTAAACAGACCTGTGTTCCAATCCCAGTCCTGAAGGATGACCAGCGTTTCACCTACCTGATGTAAGGCAATGCAGGATCAACATGGTGGAGTGTTATCGCAGTGATGTATGAGAATATAAAGGTAGCAAATGTCCAAATTACAAGTGCTGATGGCAGGAAACTGAGGCCTTGCTGAAACCACCACATTTCAACAGGTCCTCTGCAGCAAGAAAGACAAATGAGAAACAGTATTGGATGAGCTTTTCCATTCGTTGTTAGCCACGCCCTCCTGACACTTTTACTCTTGATCTGAAAGCATCCCCACACTTGTACTCTTGCTCTTCAAGCATCCCCACACTTGTACTCCTGCTCTGCAAGCATCCCCACACTTGTACTCTTGCTCTGCAAGCATCCCCACACTTGTACTCCTGCTCTGCAAGCATCCCCACACTTGTAGTCTTACCCTACAAGTCTCCCCTCACACTGCTTCAGCACCACCTCTTCACTTTCTGAGAACTAAGACTCACCTATTGGTCAGAGCCAGAAACTTGCTCTCCGCTTCAACATTTCACACATAACAAGTGTCAACCCTGATTCTTCTATTATTTCTTTGCAGTTACCTTCTCTCCCCATCGTCACTCTTCTTTCTACTCTACCTAAACCACTGGCATCTCTGACCAGATCACTAGAGTAACTTTCTAACGGACCCTGTAATGCTGCTAAGTCTAAAGCTATCCTTCTCTATCATCAGTACCTCACTGATACCAAAGTACAAAAATGCTCAAGTCCTTCATCCAAAATGCATTGGATTTGCCTATAGTCTACATATACCCAATACACTTTAGGTCATGTCTACATTATAATAATGTAAATCAATAAGATAGTTTTTACAATGTATTATTCAGATAATAAAAATATCCTTACATCTACAATACAGCTGGGCTCCCCACCCCCATCCCCGCTCCTAATATTATCAATCTACAATTGGTCAAATCAGTGAATGTGGTCTTTTGTTTCCTGGGGAAAAGAAATCTACTAAAATCTCTGTAATCTCTAGACTGGCAAATGTCTTATATACTGATGAGTTGGCTGAGCAGTGTAGCCTCTAGCCAACCTTGGAAGGAAAGACTGAGGCGTGACGAGAGGATTAAGATTCTCATACATTAGCCGGGCGGTGGTGGCTCACGCCTTTAATTCCAGCACTTGGGAGGCAGAGGCAGACGGATCTCTGTGAGTTTGAGACCAGCCTGGTCTACGAGAGCTAGTTCCAGGACAGGCTCCAAAGCCACAGAGAAACTCTGTCTCGAAAAAAAACCAAAAAAGAAAAAAAAAGATTCTCATACATTAATCAATCATGCCTCTCTAATGCAGTTTCAGTTCAAATTCCAAAAGAGACAAATGAGATGAACAGAAGTGACGGAGGATGACTGTAGTCCACAGTATAAATGCAGAACAGAAGACACCCCGATGGGGAGAGAGGCTCTTTAGCTACAGAGGGCAGATGGGGATTGCTAGCTTGTGGTATATTCTGCAGCAGACCCATAGTTTCCCTGGTCAGGCTTTCTGGACCTCATCCCTCTCATTCAGGCCCCCGTGGTAAACAAGAAATGTGGTGTTTGGAGCCAAACGTTTTTTTTTTTTCTTTTGTCATCCAAGTTGAAACTGAAACTTTGAAATCTAGAGGTCATAGAGGTCAGTCACTCTCCCACATCAATCTCGGCCAACCTGCCTATGTATGTGTCAGTGTGCCTCTCTCTTTCTCTGATACAAGGTCTCAAGCAGTCCAGGCTGGCTACCTCACTGTTAGGATTCTAAGTGTACACCACACCATATCTGGTTGATGAGGTTCTAAAGACCAAACCCAGGGCTTCAGGTATATTAGATAAGCTATCTACCAACTGAGCCATATCAGCTTCTCAAGAAGATAGGGTCTAGAGTTTGACCTGTGACTATGGATAGCAGAGAGAAGACAAACAGCAAAGGATGTAGGGCTTCAAAATGCAAACATGCAGGAATACCAGGGAGACAAGACTAGCAGAGGGCTACCCCTGATCATAGTTCAGGTTTCCTTTATCAAGACCAACGAGTGGGAGCACTGCAGTCAGAAACAGAACGACAAGGAGGGCATGCTGCTAGTAAATCTGGCAAGCACCAGAACTTCCGCTGTGATCTACAGTAGCCTAGACTGGGAAGCTGATAGGCAGAAAGCTTGCAAAAGGCTATGTTGATGGTAAAGGGGAAGTGGAGGAATATTTGCATGACAGCTGAGTTCCCACCATAACTGAGATACAGCTGCTCTGCTATTTCAAGAAACCATTTTTTACTTCCTCCCCCAGAGAGAACTACTTGCTGGACCTGCCTGTGAGTAATATGTCCATGGATGGCACAAAAATGAGCCTCCTGGGCCCCAGGGTGCTCAGTGACCTGGCATGTCAGCAGAATACAACCACAGAAAGCCTGGGCTCAGCGCTTGCAGGCACAGAGGAGCACACTGGCTACCTGAGGCTATTATCACTCCCACACCTCTTCTACACATTCTTATTATTTATTATTCTATGTTTGAGTCTTCTGTCTACATATATGTCTGTGTATGTTAGATTCCCTGGAGCTGGGGTTACAGTTAGATATTGTAAACTGCTATTTGGGTGCTGGGAATTGAAACTAAATCCTCTTCTCTGGAAGAGCAGCCAATGCTCTGAATTGCTTAGTCATCTCTCCAGCTCTAACCTCTACACGTTTTTCAGGTCTAGCTTCAACTCAAAGTCTTTGCTGTTTCCAGCAGCAGCCTGTACCAACAAGGACACGGATCACACTAAACAGTAACATTGTGTTTGTTTTTTGTCAGTTAATTTCAGTTTTAGGAGAACAAGAAACAGTTGTTTTAGACACTATTATATTTCCAGTTTAAAAAAAAATACTTAAATACATACTACATGCCATTTTCTCCTTAAACTCTAGACTGAAGATCTGTTGTAAAAACAAGTCAAGAATGTAAATTATATCTTCATTTACTTAAATTTTTAGAAATTTGTTAAAAATTAAATGCTTTAAAATTAATTATTCTTAGTATTTCCCATCAACTTTGTAAATACCAACTGAATTTCGTTAAGTTTGAATAAGGCTCCACAATCTTCTACTTCCTTGTTTCAGGCTGACTTTCCCAATAATGAAATCTCAGCCACTTGCTAGTTGTCATCTGCTTCAATCATATGACTAGTTGCAAAATAAGTATATTTACATTGCTAAGTAAGTTTCTTTTCCTTTGTCCCAAAAATCTACCAGCATAAACTTGGTTCAAGTAATTTCCTGTCTAAACTGTCATAATCTCAAAGGAATTTTCCCTTTCCTGACAGTCCTTAATGTTCTATCAATATTTTCATTCATCTATTTATTCTTCTTAGCAATGCCCTGCCAACATCCTATATGTGCCTTTTCTACAGTAGGTTTTTGAGAGAATAACCCTGATA
>JAQHUG010000596.1:120542-194121 GCA_028555095.1 Dicrostonyx torquatus
AAATGATTTCAGTTTGGGACTAGAAAAAAATTGCTAGCAAATGAAATGGTCCTAAGTAAACTTCTGCCACCTTGTAATACCTAAACGAGCATAAGTAGGATAAAATAAAATCTACCAGTTCCCACAAACAATGAGGATGTCCTCTGCCCTAGAGCAGTGGTTCTCACCCTTCCCATTGCTTCAGCTTTTTAATACAGTTCCCCATGTTGTGGTGATCCCCAGCCATAAAATTATTTTTGTTGCTACTTCTTAACTGTAATTTTGTTACTGTTATGAATCATAATGCAAATATCTGTGTTTTCTGATGGTCTTAGGCCACCCCTGTGAATGGGTTTTGACCCCAAAGAGGGTACAACCCACAAGTTGAGAATCACAGCACTAGAGTGTCAAATCTTTTGTGATTTAATCTTTAATATAAAACTAAACAAGTTAATTTGCCAAATTAGCATTGAAATAGTAAAACTATATGTATATCAAAGAAATGTTTTAAAATAAGTTTCTTTATGACTTTATTATTAATGTTTGATTTGCTTACCTAGTTCATGTATCTATATACCCAACATCATGTAAAAATTTCTCTGATGAGAAAAAGTTATGAGTGGTAAATGTTTTAAAAGACCAGTTCTAAGAAACGTAATGTTGAGTTTGAGTTCCAGAATCCACATGGCAGAAGGAAAGAACTGTAATAAGGTTTTCTGTGGCCTCCAAATATGCACTATGATATAGCTGAACAGGAACATTCATGTGTACACACACACACACACACACACACACACACAAAGAGAGAGACGAGAGACAGAGAGACGAGAGAGAAAGAGAAGGAGGGGAGAAATTAATGATGACTTATTTCACAGAGAGTTTGTCCTTGATTTTGATAAGCACTTGGACTTGTTACTAACCTGGGCCAACTTTGGGTTAATCCCTTAGTTTCTATTTTCAGACCATGAAGATTGTGAACTGGAACCTGGAATCAATGATGGTAGGGTTTATAAAGTTTCCAATTCTCAGATGGTATCTTTACTTCTCCGCCTAGACGTGTGGAGAAAATAGACAAGCTTCAGTGGTCTCTCTCTGCCGAGAGGGAGAGACTCTTCTGGCCTTCCATTCAGAGTGTGTGTAGAGAGATCCTGGCTGAATTTGAGAGGAGGTAGTTCTGAGGACGTGAGTCATGTAATTAAGAGGAAATGTTTGCATTCTATCTTACGAAAATATTACTCACTGATCTCAATACCATTTCATAAACTGTAAAGATGTGTGGAGATTGTGTCACCAGCAGATCCAACTAGGATCCTCCATTCCTGTCCCAGTAGGAAACAGAATTCTATTCCTTGCCCTTCACTGTTCTTTTTCTGTTACAAGGTAAATGCTTCCAAAGAAGGTAACAGCTAGTTTATCTCTCTTGCTTTGGTTCCTTGTTTGACTTTTCAGCCTGGAGGATTTCCCTTTTCTTGATTTGGGAAGTGTGGTTGGTTAACAGAATGTTCTGGCATTTAGTTCTGGCTGGTCTTGAGTACACTACTGTCTAAGGTACTTTAAACTTAAAACCCTCCTGTCTTATCTCCAAGTTCTGGAATTACAGGCATGGTGATGCCTGGTTGAGGAATTCCGTTTTCTTTCATAGAAAATGTGCTTTGCATTTAAAAAAAAAAAACAATATAAGTTATTCAGACTTTAGATGTTTGGGTAAAAGGTATGCTCAAAACAGTTTGCTCCCACTACTAGTAGAATAGCCTCCTTCCTATTCTACTGTTGGTTTTTGTTCTTTTTTTTTTATTTTACTTCTAAATCCTTCTTAATATTCAAAACACAGCAGAGGGCTGGAAAGACAGTTTAAGCCAGAACCCATATAAATAAAAGCCAGGTGGGGCAAAGCGCTTGTAGGAGGAAGAGACAGGATTCCTGGGGCTCACTAGTCAGCCTAACCTACAGGGCACATTCCAGGCCAGTGAGACAACCTATCTTTAAAAAGGTATATGACACCTGAGATTGTCCTCTGTCCTCAATAACCACATGCATGCATGTGCACCAGCACACACAGAAACATGTACACACAGAGCAGAAATGCTCTCTTCTACACACAACCTGTGCCAATCTCTCTCTGCATGAAAAGTAAGCACTTCCTGAGAAAATCTGACGTGCACTTCTCTAGTTCTTTACTTCTATAGTATAAAGGTTTAGGAAGGTATCTGAAGTGAATGAGCGAGATTCCACTTCACCAGTTGTAGGGACAGGGACTCATCCATCATCACTTAATACTTCCTGAATGAACAAAAAACGGACACCAAATCATCTTAACTCTAGTAGCCGGTCTTGTATTTTCTACTTCAGTAAGCATTATCATTTCTCAGATTCTTGGACTTCACAGTCACTCATGCAGAGAAGGCTTTCTTCAAAATCTTCTAATATTACCACTAAATAATGGCAATTCTCTTTCTGTAAGTCCCTATTCCTTTCTTCCATCCTTCTGCTCACTGCACAGCTTACCAACTCTTGTTTAAATTCTTCATTCCTCATTGAACTGCTTCCCCCCTCCCCAAACCACTCAATTTACATTTCCAAATTAACTATTCCCCTATATAACATCTTTTTAAAAATAAAACTATGTGATATTGGGCAAGCCTCAAAACTCATCTGAGGCAGCTTCTGTGAAAAGTGGAGGTATTTTCAGCACAGTCGCTCAGAGCCCGTCTAGTGGCTGGCAACATGACAATAAAAGTACAGAATGTTTCCTTATCATGGGAAAGTTCCAGCAGACAATGCTAGATAGTTATTATAGAAGTTACTGTGACAAGGGAAGAAATTAACACAATGGTGATGCAATGAGTAGTCGCTTTTAATATTGTCAAATACTTTAAAACTACATTTATGTATGTGTTTTGTGTATGTGTGTAAGGGGGTACATGCCAAGTGGCCAGAGAATAAATTTCAGGATTGTTTAGGAATGTTTTCTCCTTCTACAAGGTGAGTCTGAGGGATTTAACTCAGGTCTTCAGACTTGCTGGCGATTATCTTACATGCTGAGCCATCCTAAAGTCCCAGTATTATTTGTTAAGCAGTCTAAAAGAATAGCTGTTTCAGTGAGGTTTGTTAAAATATTAAGTCAGATAACAGATGTTAGGAACTACTATAAGTGGTTAGTAAACACTTGTTCCTTTTTACAATGTGAAAGATACATTACCTATTTTATGAGTTCCCAAAATTTCAGACTTCAGAAACGGCACAAGCTTGTTTCTTTTGCAAATCTTGAAATCTATGTACAAAGGAAATATGTTATCATTTCAACCACATGGTTTTAGGTAGTCAGTCAACAAGCAGTATCTGGGGCCTGAACATTAGAATGCAGCATTATGGACAAAATCCTTTTCTTTATAGAGCTGATGCTTGAAATTTTTAATCTCACTCACATAATTAAGAAAATGTTTTAATTGTAGGAAGTCAATTTTCTTATTGTTTAGCACAGCAGACATTTCCCTAACCCCTAAACACACTGTTTGTTTGTTTTTTAAAATCCCACAATTATAACTTTCCAGTTATTGGATCAGGCAGTTTAACTTAATTTCTGAGATACAGCATTCTAATTTGAAATATGAGTATAAAATACTATAATGATTTATAAATTTTTGTAGTGATAACTACCCATACATGGCTGGGCATAAATTTCTTTGCGGTATGATGTATTTGTATTTCTTTTAGGCTTTTAAGATTCTAGAAGCTGAAACTGACAGTTTAGAGGCAAGGCAGGGTTTAACACACTGTCTGTCTGCCAGAGACAATTGAGAAACTAAAATACACAAGATGGGTGAGGAAGATACTAATTGCCCATGGCCTTCAGCTCCAAAAGCTAAAGTACGAGAGCAATTTCAGACCAAGTAGATCAGAATTATAGAGGTTAACCATTTTAAGAAACAGTCAAGAATCCTTTTAAAGACATGCAAAGCAAATAAGAGATCTTAAGTTCAATTTCTAATACCAAAAAAAGAGAAAGTTCTAAAGTTACTTGAAGTTAAAATGTTAACGAAGTATTTTGCATCTCTCACCCATCTTCTCTTTCTTTGAAGTTCAATGAATCAGAAATGCTGTTAAATTTTCTTTTTCACATTTAAGAGTCACTGTTAATAAGATGAACTTCTTTATGTTGTCCCATCTAAATGGTGACAGCTAAAGAATATAAAAAATGCAAACTCTGGATGTTCCAAGTGAACAAACAGGTGGCCCCGGGCTTTTTTCAGAGATACACAGGACTATCAGGTCCCAAACAAAGCATAAAAATGACTATTTTCCTGAACTCTAATATGGCCTTATGACAAATGTAATATTTTCTAATGGCTAATCCTAAAGCCTCCAGTTACACGGCCAAGAAATGAGAATTTGAATTTGTCGCACTTGGGTACTTCTTTATAAATGAAAATTTGGAAAACTTATTCCTGCTTCACTGTTTTTCAAAGGATGGAGACTGCCAGGATTCACAGGAATAGTGATTTCCTTTCAGATAGGGGCCACTCCCTGAAACACAGTCCAGGGCTGTAGACAGAGCTCTGTGTAAACACAAGGTCACGTTTCAACCTTCCCCAGCCCCCACCAACTAGAAATAAGGGCTCGGGGATGACAAAAGGCACTCAAAGGTTTCGTTCTTGAACAAAAGCAGAGTGCCTAAGTTAATACTTTTTTCTTTCTCCCTCTTATACCCTCCTCCCCCCAAGTCTGGTAGTACAAGAGCTGAGCTGTGTCTGGGACAAGGGAAATAAAAGCGACACTAAGCTTGACACGAAGCACCACTTGGGGGAACGCTGGTGGTAGAGGTTCCAAAGAGAGAAAAAGTGGGGCGCGGAGGCCTCAGCCTGGTCGTCCTCCACCTGTGCGTTCCCGGAGCTGGCCCGAGAAGGGTCCCGGGCACGGTGAAGCTCACGGAGCCAGGTGAGGCGCGAGCCACGCGCGGCGATGGGGGCTCGCGCTGCGCCCTCGCCTGAACCTTGAGAGCCCATCCTTCGATACAGCCTCCAGCTAGACACCCCGGCTCGGGGCTAGGCCAGCCATTCTCCCCCACCCACCTCTAGGTCTTCCTTGCCTGTCCGGGACCCGCCAGCTCCAGCCTCAGGATGTAGACCCAGGCCGCTACGGGAGTCAGGGCGGAGCCCCGGGGCGCGCTCCCGAGCAGCTCGGAGACGCAAAGCAGCCCTCGCCGAGCCATTGCTTTACGGCAAGCGTGAAAGTGTCGTGAACGTGCTGCCGCCTATCCGTCACTCAGTCGCCTGGGCTCGGAGTTGCTATTTCTAGGCTTGTGCTTGTTGGGTCGGGGTAAGGCTGCGGGGGCCCGGCCTGGGGAAGTGGCGGGGATGTCGCTAAGCGGGTGGGGTGCGTTTCTCCCGGGAGTGGAGCGAGCGCAGGAGGCTCTGTGCTGAACATAACTGGGTGGCTGCGGACGGACTAGTTGAGGCGACCGCCGTCCTTGCTGGCGCCCGGTGGCCTCGCGCGCGGGGTTGTGGGGAGGGCGAGGGGCGACGCTGGCGGTGCTGAGGGCTCTGGAGTCCGAGGTGGAGGGGCGCCTGCGCGCTTTGCGAGCCGCGGGTCGCGGGAGTCAGCACCCCAGGGTGGCCCATGACTAGCGAAGGGCTGGGGCGCTGGCCGCGCGGAACCGACCTTGCCCGGCAAGTCCACACCCTCCTGGCCCGGTGCTGCCAAGTCCACGAACCGTGTAGCATCCTGTGCAGTCTTTACCTTCCCTTTGGAAAGCGGCGGTGGTGTTTCCTGGCTTGGGCCACGCTTCTTGTTCACGCAACTTTTCTAGAAATTTAAGCTCACGCAACTTTTCTAGAAATTTAAGCCCATGTTGACAAGCTCAGAGCTTGCCAGCTAGAGTTTATTTCAGTCGCGTTCTTAGAAGGAGATTGCCGGGGTATTCCCGTGTTCCCAGGAACGCCTGGCTGAACCTCAAGTCTTACATCTTACCGAGTTTGATTTTTGTAGTTCGGTGCTTGGCATGTTGTTGTCAGGTTTTGCCATGTTGTCTCATTGCTTTTGAATATATGGTTTTGCTAAAACTCTTCAGTCACCAGGTAGCAGTCCATAGTTGCTTTTCAAGAAGTATAAGGGCTTTATCCCTGTGTGGTTAGTGTAGTTCCTTCCTACTTTAGAACTGTCAGTGATGTGTTCAAATACCTGTGTTGAATTGACTGACTCAAACTCAAGGTAAACGGTATACGACAGTTGGAACATTACCAGTTTAAGACGATTGGCGTTCGAAGAATTCCAGAAGTTTGAAGTTATAAAATCGTTTTGCTGTGTATTAATCCATGCTGAGAAACTCTAAGTTCCTTGTACAGCTCAACTGGTTTTCCTTTGTAAGAATCTTTAGGTAAATCTGCCTCTCACATTACCACCAAGTGCGTTTTTGTGGCGTAGCACTTCCTTTTCTAGGCTACATAGCTTGCTCTTTAAACTGGCTAGACATGGTGCTGGTGTTCATTTTGAGGGTCATGCTTTACTCTTTTTTAAGAGAATAGAAAAATGAATAAGACTCCAGGCTCCCCACCCCCTCATGAAAGTTATTTCCCTTCTTAAGAAACACAAGATTTCACTTCAGCAAAGCACCAGCTATAAGCTGTGTTACACAGTATTGTTTGCTTCCAAGTGTACAGAAAAAGCTTCCCCCAGAACTTGTTTTATGTATCATTCGTTAAATGTTAAACATAATAATTTTATGATACATAAAAATACATTAAAAGACACAGAACAAATAAATCATTTGTTAAATAATGCTGAGCTTTATCTTGTGATCGTATTAATTTTCTTGCTCCTGTTTTTCTTTCTCTTTCCTTTGCTCTTTGTTCTAGGGTCCCTTTCGTAATAGTTCTGCTATTAGTATTTTACTTTAGTAGTAGCAGAGGTGGGCAAGCTGGATACTACTGGATTTCCCTGACAAGATTGTAAACATACTGCTAAATCAATACAGATAAAACTTTGGCATCCTTAAACATGGTGGGGGGAGGTAGAAAAGTTCTAGAATTTCACACAAGTTGGATATTGTGTAAGTTTATCTTGCGATCTGCTCAACAGTCGAGTTTTCTGTTTCTGCTTTTGTTGTTTTAAACATGATATTTATCCGACGCATGGATCTCATCCATGACAGGAATGAGGTGGGTGGGATGCTGTTACATATGTTCTGTATGAGAGACTTGAAAACTTAAAATTGACTGATTTTAAGTAAATGTGTTCCTAAAGTATCATTTCTTTGTTGAATATATATACATATATATATATATATATGTATATGTATATATCCATGCCTACAGAAGGAAAATGCTTTGTTAGGTAATGTCCCTTTTATGCTTCCAAAAGGCATATTGCCTGGCATATGATAAAACTTAGTTAAGGACAAAACCCACTCACCCCCACTCACACAGCCTTTGCATTTCTTGAGAGTGTAGGCTTGTCTTTTTAGGCCTACAACAACCAAATGCTCATTAAATACTAGAAGAATGATATTCAGTAAGTATTGATATTCTTCCTAATGTCAAATATAGTATGAGATTACGGGGGAAATAATGTTAAGACAGGAATGATCCCATGGTCATGGAACTTGGAGAGCACTGTGGGGGTAGCGAGTAAAGACAAAATCAAGCTCTGCAAACAGCAAATTTTCAAAGTAAGATAAGGGCTACATGAAAGCAGAGCACTTGAGCCAGGTTGTCACAGGACGGAGGGTGTTTACTGAGTACAAGTGGGAAGGTTGTGGTAGCTATTAATATTATAAACTGATTTTCCACAAGCAACCATTTTTTTTCGTTTAAAATTACTTTCATAATTATGAAAGCCTGTTCTCAGTTAACAGGCTGTACTCTGAAATTGTAGGCTTTGTTACAAGTTCCTTGGTGGTTTTCCACTAAATCAAAATAAAATTTAGTACTTCACTATAGCTTATGAACCTCTGCAGTCACTGATGCTTCAGACTTCATTTTCCTGTCTGATTTACTTCTGTTCTGCCTTTGTGGTCTCTCGGGTACCTGAACAAGGTACACTTTACTTCCTCATTCTCCATTTCTTGGACTATTCTTTGTCCTGCTCTTAAAATACCTAGCTCCTTCTTCTGAGCTGGTTAAAAAGCTTCTTTGCTGACTTCCACCACTATTTAAAATGTATACTTCCAACTCTTCTCTGCCTCAACACTTTATTTTCTGTATGTCTGTTATACTTGGTAGGGTTACTGCTTGCTTTTCAGGTTTTAATAACCGTTGGGTGTGGGAGCTTAGACCATGTGTGTCTTGTTCACTATATGCACATAGCAGACACATTCGGAACTTAGAACTTTTCTTTTGTAAGCGCTACTTTGATGTGTTTCTAGGCTAATCAACAGTAACTTTTACTTTGCTGGGGCTTTTTGTTGTTATGATTTTAATTTCTTATGTAGTAAGACAGATACTTTCTACATACCTTTTTGGACATAGGCCTGACTCCACACAAAATTTTCAAGCAATTCAGATACCTTTCGGTAATATTTGTAATTTCATCCCAATTTCCATTATTCTGCTCTTTGATCTTTCTCTTCTAAGTTTCCTTTTGCAGCTGTCTGATCCTTTGACATACATTAGCTTTTAGTTTGATAAAATTCAGAAACTCATGGTTTGTTCTTTTCCCATTGGCAGTAGCCCTTCTCCCCTGGGATTATGGAAGGAAAGGTGGAAATGACCTGGAGTCGTGTCAGCCACCTCTCTGGCTATTGGCATGAGTTGAAAGTAGAGTAGCCATCAGTGGGTCAGTGGCTGCTTGTGCCTGAATTCACATTTACAGTGCTGTTACTAGTAGCTTTACCGAGACAATGTTGCCAAATCGAAAGGTTAAAAAACTCATTGCTTTTTTAAAATGTATGACTTACATAATGGCTAGATAAGAAACAATTTGTCAAAAATGTGTTTTTTAAATGAACAATAAAAGGTTAAACGAAATTAGGCCAAGAGGGGAAAATTCAGAAGAAAAGTATCAGTTTGTCAGCTAGTCCTGCCAAATGATTAAACTTAAAACCATTAGGATCAATTGCTTGTAGCTATTCAGTGCTAAAATAGGCTAGTAGTGTCTGTGTACTGCCTTTAAAAGACAGTAAACAGAAGATAAATGAGAACAAAACACACTGGGCCAACGAAATGAAAATTGACCCAACTAAACTTTTATTCTCTTTCAAGTGGAATTCCGTAAGAGCCAATTATAAATAGCTGAATATAAAAAGGTATTATCCAGTTTACTATACAAAAATTGGCTACTGTAGCCAAGCATGATGACAGGTGCCTATAATACTAACTCCCAGAAGGCTGAGACTTGAGGATTCAAAGTTCCAGGTCAGCTTGGACTACCTGACAAATTCTAGGCCAGCCTGAGTATGCAGAGTGATATCCCATCTCAAAATATGAAAGGAGGGAGGAGAGACTAAAGAAGTAAATTTAATGACTCTAAAGTAGGTGTTTGATGATCATATTTCAATCTAAAGTCATAAGCGATAGCACAGTTTTGTTTTTAACATTATTTAAATATTGCTGTTGTACACCACCTCAGTTGCTTAAATTGTATCTCTGATTATTCTTTAGAGTTTTTTTTTTTTGGAAATTTGCTTAACTGTTTTTTCTGAAACAAAAAATTGGAGATACATGATTGATGAGTGGCAGAGGCTTTAGAATCATAAGTAACATTAAAGTTTTGGGAAGTAATGTGTAGGATATAGAAGAGAGGTCCTGGTCTGTATGTGACAATAACACTGTATGCGGTGCAAGGGTGTTTTTCCAGTCTATGCTACTATCTACTTCAACTTTTTCCACGTTTTCCCCTCAGTCTCTTTCTCTAACTGATTATAAAGCAGCCCTTACTACTCTCAACCGAGGCAGAGTAAACTGGATTCTGCCTAGGAAGGGGGATGGGTAGGTCAGCAGACTAGTTGCACTATTAAGATACCTGAGATCTGTAGTGCACTGTTTCTGGGAACTTCACATTGCTTCCTGGATAGGTTTCAACCAGAAGATCACAGTATCCCTCTTGGTAGGCCCAGTTGGTTTTTTTTTTTTTTGGCCACTGCTGTTTTAGTTCAAGAGTATCAAGAGTATCCTTTCTTTGTTTTGTTGTTAATCTTCTTGTGTTTTGCTTCTTTCATTCAGTAATGATGAGTTCCTCACAAGATTCTTTATCCTTCTCCTTTTCTCTCCATATTTAATCCCTTCAAGAACTTTCTGTTTTCTAGTTTTCAGACTCTGTCTCTAAGTGAAATTGCATCTCTCGCCTGAAGTAGTCTTTTGATTTCTCTGAAAACATCTCAAACTAAAGTTTTGTGTATCATCTAGGCATAATGCATGCACCTGTGGTCCCAGCTACTTTGGCGGCTGAGGCTAGAAAGTATAAGTACAGATATTCAAGGCCAGCCAACCTAGGTAAACATAACAAAATACTTTTTGTTGAAAAGCCTTATTTTCGTACAGTATTTTTTGATCACACTTTTCTCATCCCTTTCCTGACTTCTTCCAGAGCCTCCCTAAATCCACCCAACTCCAGACCCTTTCTTTCGCTCTTTAAAAAACAAACAAAAACTCAAGAAACTCACACTAAATAAATAAACCCCACAAAACCATGAAATCAAGCAGACCAATATGAAAAAAATGCTCAAAAAAGCAAAATGAAACAAAAAAAAAGTCTACAAAAATACCATTCATTTTATGTTGGCCAATTATTCCTGGGCCTACTCTGAAGTCTGGTTAATATGCCCAGTAAGACTCCATTGGAGAAAACCAATTTTTCCTTTGCAGATAACCTCTTAGTTAGGCATGGGACTCCATGTCCACTTCCCCCTCTCATTGCTGGGACCCCATCTGGCTTGAATCTGTTCAGGCCCGGTATGTGCTGCCATAGTCACTGAATTCATATGTGTATCACTTCTGTTGTATCTGAAAGACATTATTTTCCTTGGGGTCATCCAGTGAAATCCTCTGGCTCTTACAAGTTTTTTGCCTCTTCTTCCACGTAGATCCCTGAGCTAAGGGGAAGGGTTTGATGAAGACATCTCATTTAGGACTTAGTGCTTCAAAGTCTAATTCCACACACATTGTTCAATTGTCAGTCTCTGAGTTAGTTCTCATCTACTGCAAGAATCTTTAATGAGTGAGCAAGACACTGATCTGTGAATATAGCAGAATGTTATTAGGAGTCATTTTATTGATATGTTCCTTTACCAGAACAATAGTATTTTGTTTTTCCTTGTTCTGGCCTATCTAGTCTCTGGTTCTTGGTGTCAAGTATAAGTTTCATCTCATGGAATATACCTTAAATCCAACCAGAGAATGGTTGGTTACTACTACAACATTTATGCTACTCTTACTCCAAAAAAGGAGGTATACTCTCAGCAGTGGAAGGGTTGCTTATCAAGTAGAAGGCTCTGGGTTTAATACCTAGGACTTCGAAAAGGAAGGTTGCATGTGTTCCTTCCTTTGCTGCCATTGTTACCAGTTTCCCTTTCACCCCTCACTCCAAAAGATGACAAGTTAGAAACTTCACAGCTACCCCTTTAGACATCCGTGGCATGAATCTCTAGCTGCTGACTTTTTCTTTTACCTCTCTTACTGAATCCTTAAGAGATTTCTGATGATTGTTTTTTTTCTAAATAGAAATTACTAGTAGACGTGACTGTCGTTTGTACTAACCTTTTTATCTCCCTACTATAATCTGTCACCATTGAGATCATGTGCTAATTTTCAATTTTCTTTCTGTTTTGTTCTTTATGATTAATATAGCTATCCTATCAATCTTGAAAAGATTCCTGAAATTATTTTCTTATATGCTTAATTACAATAATTATATTATCTCTAGTCTTTTCTAATTCAGGTGAAGTCCTCCAGGGCATAAATACTCAGAGGTCCGTATGGCTGTCACTAAGTGCACTGCTTCACTTCCTCAGATTGCCCTGCTGATACCCTGTGTATAGTGCTGTTCTCAGAACTTCTGTTTGTTTCCAGTATCACCTATAATACAATCTGTATCCCTTTTTATCAGTAGAAGTTACCTTTTGATTTATCTTTAATGAAACCCTGTATTTGTTTGACCATCACTTAACAGTTTTGTGACCATGTTAATTAGTCTCTGTATATTAGTTTCTTTTTCCTGTAAAATTTAGGATAATTAGCACACACATTCCCACTTTCCCAGATTGTTATGGGGATGAAATTAATTTATACAGTATTCTTAGTTGGTGTAGATGCTTAATAAATATTATCTATTATCATTAAATGAAAGTATAATTTAAGAAGATAGTGTTGTAACTTAGTGGTAGTACTTTCTTAGCATGTGCAAGGCCCTGTCTAATCTGTTCAACATCACAGACATGCATGTTTAAAAGATCACTTTAGTTACTCATCTAATAATAATACTAATTTGCTAGTTTAGCACCTCATTTTCAATACACACATGTATCTGTATGTACATCTGTGTATAAAGTGATTAGGCTGTTTCTAACATCTCATTCCATTGTTAACTGAAACAGTGTAAGATGGATCTACAGAATCACATAAGCTGTAAGGTATGGAAGTGAATGACTGTTAAAGTCCCATAATTTCACTTAAAGGAAGTTTATATACTTCTTAGTGAGAGTTAGAACTAAAATTAGGTCCCTGTGGGCATCCTTTTTGGTGTTAGCTCTGTTATATTGACTTTTTTTTTTAAAAATGTACTAGAAATATATAGGTAGCAATTGACAAATTTATCTCCCTTTGCTCCTCAGGTAGCTACAGAAGACTGCCAAACAAGATAAATCATTGTCTCCAAGTAAAAGAAAACCAAGATCCATGAGTGGGCATCGGTCAACAAGGAAACGATGTGGAGATTCCCACCCAGAGTCCCCTGTGGGCTTTGGGCATATGAGTACTACAGGGTGTATATTAAATAAATTGTTTCAGTTACCAACACCACCACTGTCAAGACACCAGTTAAAACGGCTGGAAGAACATAGGTATCAGAGTGCTGGACGGTCCCTACTCGAACCCTTAATGCAAGGATACTGGGAATGGCTAGTTAGAAGAGTACCCTCTTGGATTGCCCCAAATCTTATCACCATCATTGGACTATCAATAAATATCTGTACAACTATTTTGTTAGTCTTCTACTGCCCTACAGCTACAGAGCAGGTAAGAGTGGTGCCTTAACAACAGTAACATTTGTTACAGCTCAGAAACACTATAATTGGGAATCTTAGGCCACTTTATAGAAAGGCAGAATGTTCTCACAGCTATTTGTTAACTGTATCCTACCACACTTTAATGAATTGAATAAGTCCTTCCTATTTGTATACAACTGTTGCTTATCAGAAACTCGAAGAAAGGGGGATTCGAGATGGCATGACTAAAAGCACAAGGAGTGGTACCTGATACCTGTGACCCAGCAAAGGAGGCTGAGACAGAAAGGTCTTGAGCTGGAAGCAAGTGTACTTCATAGCAAGTTTAAGGCAAGCCTGACCGGGCCATTTGTTCCACACATGTCTCATTTTTCTTTTAATTCCTCCTTTATTATACAAACATGGTTCTTACAGAGTGTGAATATATTTCTAGTTTCTTATTTTTTAAAGACAGTCTTTTACTCTAAAACTGAGGCTGGAGGCTGGTTTCAGACTCCATAACTTCCTATTCTATGCTGAGATTATAAAAACATACCATTATACCTGGCTCATTTCCACAAATAGCTTGATACTTCAAGAACAAAAACCAATACAGTTGTATAATGGCTTCACATTTCCTTTGAATTGTTCCACATGGGGGTGCCTGGACTTTTAATTCCAAAAAATTTTGGTCTAGATTATGGATCCTTAAAAGAAACAGCAAGTAGGTTGTTGATTGCAATGGAAGGGTTCTAATAATTCTAAACCAGATTTAGAATGAAGACCAGGGTATAAGAGAAGGTTTAAGAGTGACTCAGACATTAATCATTTATTGAATACCACAGAATGTACTAGGTAACCATGGTTCCCTGTGTGATACTTTTCTTGCCCAGTTTTCTTAAGTAATTTAGATTTACTTGAGACAGAATAGGAAATACTGTGATCACAGGGAAGTATTCAAAATTGTAAGGAAGGCTCAAGGTGGGAAATGACTTCAGCACTCTTTCTGTGTTTTGCATGGCACAGTAGTGTCCTGCAAAGAGGTAGAAATACTTGTTAGACTCAGCCCAAGATAGTGAAATAGTTGATGGCTGTTCTGTGATAGGTCTATCATCTCTGAGATTGTCGGTAAGATACAAAAAGTCTCTACCCCTTCATCTGTCTAAATCTGATTTGTAGTATTGTGAGAATTAATGTATTCGGTATGTCCAGCATACAGTGTTCGGGAGATAGAAGCTTAGTATTGTTTCGTTTGGGCAAAGAGATTAAGTATATAACTGTCTTTCTTATAACCCCCTCCCATTCCTGATTTCTTCTATGATGCGTAATAAGTAGAATAAACAGTCAAGTCCCTACTGAGTTTTTTGTGTTTTGTTTAATCATATTTTAAAATCAGAGGCTCTGTAAATTTAGCACTCAAAAAAGTTTCAGTTCTTTGTATTTGATTCTTTTGAGTCTTTCACCAGTAGCGATGGCAAAGTTTATAGGTATGGGTTATGAATATTCTGTTCATTTTTATGCTCAAAAATTTTTAAAGCTTTTTGCTTTTTAATGTTTTATCTTTTTAGATTATATCATAATTACATTATTTCTCTTTGCTTGCCTTCAAACCCTCTGCATGTAAATACCAATCTTTCTAAGAGAAATGAGGTTCATTTTTTGAATGGCTTCAGCTGGATTTGTTTTTGTTAAGAAAAAGAAACTTCTGGTCGATGGGTAAAGAAAGTAAGTTAATCTTTTCCAAATTCTTCAGGTAGAATTGCGACCTTTTTTTTTTGTAAATGGAATACCAAAATATTCCTTTGATCTGTTTGTTACTAAAATATTAAATTTTATCCGCTTAGTAGCTTAGATTTTTGTTTCTTTTGTTGATGGGTTTGTTCTTGTTGTTTTTTGAGACAATCTTCTATGATTGCAAGCATGTGCTGCCGACCATACCTACTAGGCTTTTGTTTTACTGCTGTTTTTTAATTTTACATTTTTGGGCTAGACAGGTAACTCAGTGGTTAAGACACATTATTGCTTCATAGTTAGGCTCAAATCTGGCAGCTTACAACCACCTGTAACTCTAGCTCCAGGAGACTCAACATTGTATTAGTAGAAGTTAGTATTACCTGTTTTACTTACATAGCCACACACACACATACATACACATAATTTAAAATAATAAAATTATTTATTTATTTATTTATTTATTTGGTATTTTGAGTCAGGGTTTTTGTGTAGCTTTGGAGCCTGGAACTAGCTCTGTAGACCAGGCTGGCCTCGAACTCACAGAGATCAGCCTCCCTCTGCCTCCCAAGTGCTCCCAAAGGCATGCGCCACCACTGCCCAGCTCGAAATAAATATTTTTTTAAAACAACATTTTTTGTTTTGATTTTTTTGAGACAGCACCCCACTTTGTTGCTCCTTGGTGTGCAGATCAGATTGGCCTTGAGCACTCTCAGTCCCCATGCCCATGCCTCTGAAGTGCTGGGATTGTAGGTGTATACCTCCAAGCCCAGCTTTAGCTTAGGTTTTAGGACCATAGACGTTGGGTTTAGTCTTGCAGCTTTATGTATGTAGTATGTTAGAGTTACTTTTGCCATGTCAGACAGATAAATGAAGTTCGTATTACCTGTTTGATGCACATGAAAATTGTAATTGATCTGTCCTGTTGCTAGTGAATTTTACTGAGTTGCCAGCGCTGCTGTAAGAGCAGGAAGAAGAGAAGGAATAATGATCAGACCTCTGGTCCATAGAGTATGGCAGCGCTTATAATCCCAGCATTTGAGGGGCTAAGCCAGGAGGGTCTCCATTTCTAGTCCATCATGAACTGTAGAGTGAAAGACTTTTGTTGAATTTGAATACTTTTCTTTGTCATATAAACATGAGGTTTTTCTTTTATTCATTTGTTTTTGTTGCTATTTTGTGCTTTTGATTTAACTCACTACGATACCTTGGTCAATATTTAGTATAGAAAAATAAAACTAAAATATCCCATTCACAATAGCTCTGTACAGTTAATTTCTATTGCCATTCAAGAAGAGAAAGTAGTATATAAAGAAATTCAACAAAAAAAGATATAAAAGGAAGAGTATTAGTTACTTTTCCTAGTGGCGTGACAACATGTGTAACTAATACAGCCAGAGGGTTTGTTTTGGCTCATAGTCTGGGGAAAAAGTCTAACATGGCAGGGAAGGCAGTGGTGGCAGCAACATGAGGCAGCCAGTCACACTGTAGTGCAGCCAGGAAGCAGAGAAAGATGGATGCTATTGCTCAGCTACCTTCCTTCCTTTTCCTTCTCAGTCTGGGATCCCAGTGTATGGGGTGGTGCCACGCATATCCAGGATAGATCTGGTCTACCCTCAGTTAACCATTTTGGGAAAGTCTCATAGATACACCCAGGGATATGTTTTCATGATGAGTCTAATTTGACAGGGAAGATTAACCATTACACCTACATTTCCTTACTATCCTTGCCTTTCTGTCAGATTTTGCCAATTGGCTTCCTTACCTACTTGTCTGAGTAATGATACTTGACTGAGTCATGTGTTCCTTTCTTCACCTGGCTTTTAAATTAGCTGAGACCACACCTGGAATAGGAGGCTTTCTTTAAAAAAAAAAAATCCCATAGCTGTAAAATAATGGAAATGAAGAAAAAGTGATTAAATATTAAGTATTTTTACAAATTTACAGAAAGAAAGGAAAAGATAAAACCAGGAAAAATAGTGTGCCTTTTTTTTTTTGTATGTAATTGTTGTTTTGCTGTTTCCTGACATTGTATGCACACTAACTATTGAAATCCTCACAGTTTCATGGTAATACTCTAGCTTATTAAAATCCTATGTAGGCTGCAAGGAAAGTCCTGTGTTTTTAGTTCTCCGAAGCCGAGCTACTCAGTAGCTTTTCTGTGGTTGTTGGAGTGTTCTTTGCGTGGCTAGGATGGTAGTAAGCCACTTGACTACTGAGCATTTAAAAGTATAACTATAGAGCTGAATTTTTTGTCTAATTATACTTAATTCAAGCCAAAATATTTGCACATGACTAATGGCTACTGTGTTGGGACAATGGGACTTAGAGGATGCTGAGTCTTGGAGGAAGAAGGACAGTAGACCTGAACCCAAAAGAGGGGATCCTTAGTCACAAAGGGTTCCTTGGCCATTTCAGTGTGTTTGCATCACCATATACTGCCTCAGGGTTTGTGCCTTTGGTTTCAGAGAGGTATGTCTTATATGGTCCTTTTAATAGCCTCAGTGTGGAGTACCAATAAAATGCTTTAAAGAAGATCATTATTGTTTAATACTAAGTTAAAATAAATCTCTAGCAGAGAAAAACCCTTTTCAATATAGAATATACTGATATTTTACAGCTCTTGAATATTAATACAGTGTAACTTGACACCTACTATGTAAGAAAATACTATGATAATAGTAATTTTTTCATAGCCTAGACACAAAAAATGTACAATGTTTAAATTGCCATTATTTTCCAAAAAACAACAAAGTATTCTTTATGAATTTGACTATAAATATATGAAAAAATGTTTCAGGCCTTCACAAACCAGAGCATCTTTGCCATAGTGTTGTTCTCTGAACCTTTGTAAATGCATGTTAAAAACAAGTTGCTTGATACAGAAAATGTGGAAAGTATTTGTACCGTTCACCATTCTCGAACATTCTCGGTATGCATCACCACACCGGGAGCGAGAAGTCCTGCAGTGAGAAGTGAGAAATGTGCTTAGCACTGTGGACCCAGTGTCTCCCTTATGAAGTGAGGGGATGCTGTACTATTTCGTGATGAAATGAGGGGATGCTGTGCTAGTTCCCTTGTGGTTTGGATTGCTTCTTTTAGGCAGCGTTTCCAGGTAACGTGACACATTCTTGAATCCTAGATCTTGGGAGGGAGGTAGAGGCAGGAATTCTAGACTAGCCTCAGCTACCTAGAGATTTGAGTTCAGTCAGACCCTTCCTCATAAAATAAGAAAAATTTTGATCAGCATGGTGCTACAGGCCTATAATTCCAGAACTTGGAAGGTAGAAGCAGAAGGAATTCAAGGCCAAAACAAAATTGGCTATACAAGGAGTTTGGGAATAAACTGGGCTGCATAATTCCCTATTTCAGAACAACAAAAATAAAAACAGGGTGTCAAGAAGTCCAGGCTTGCTGTCAGCTAACTGGATAGCCAGGGTTGACCTTGAGTGGCTGATCCTCCTGCTTTCCCCTCCCAATGGTAGAGTCACAGGCAGGTTCCCATGTAAGGTAGGTATTGTAGTGATTAAATAATGGTGGGATTTAGAGAAGACAATGCAGCCTCTCCTGAGAGTTCTGTAAAATTCCTGCAAAGTACAGTTATCCTTTTGAGAATTGTAAAGGATTGATTCCACGCAGAAATCAAAGTCTTCAGATGCTTAAGTACCTTCCCTAAAATTGTCTTAAATACACATAAAATCCATATGTACTTTTCCATATTCTGAAAACAATCTCTAAACTACTGGTAAAAGAAGTTCTTAAGTAGTTATGTGTAGTATCATTTAAGAAAATAAGAAATATTGGTATAATTGCAGGTTTTTATACTTTAGAACTTTGTCTGGTTGAATCCCTGGTTATAGAACCCAGACACACGGGGATCTATTATTGTTAATGGAGACCTTCTTGAGCACTCTTAAAGACAGGGAATTTGATTCTAACAATCCCTGTTGCTTCAAGCTTCAATAAGTTCTTTGTTTTAGTTCTTACATCATCTCCCGCAGCTTTCAACCAGGAGTACTTCTCCAGAGAATGAAGAGAAATTGGGCTGGCAAGATGGGCTTAATGGATAAAAGCAGTAGCCTCAGTCTAAAGACCTGAGTTCAATTCCTGGACTTACATGGTGGAAGGAGAAAAACCTCTGATCTCCACATGACTCCTCTCCCTCCCTATCTCCCCGCTTTCTCTCTTGCACGTGTGTGCTCTCTCTCTCTCTCTCTCTCTCTCTCTCTCTCTCTCTCTCTCTCTCACACACACACACACACACACACACACACACACACACACACACACACTGTTAAACATTTTAGCCAAACCGAGGTAATGAAAATATCTGAGTATTCTTGGTTCTCTGTTTTTATGTATTTCACAGGCACCTCTGTGGGCATACATTGCTTGTGCATGTGGCCTTTTCATCTACCAGTCTTTGGATGCTATAGATGGGAAACAAGCAAGAAGAACCAATAGTAGCTCTCCCTTGGGAGAACTTTTTGATCATGGCTGTGACTCGCTATCAACAGGTATTGTTGCTTTTTATGCTGAGAATTATTGACTGATAGAAACAATGTGATAAATTGTCACGCCCACCTCGACCAGCAAGGAAGACGCAACACCGGAGCTCTTCTTTAAGCAGTTTAATCAGGACCTTTTTAACAACGTTGTCTCTCTTGTATCTCTCTTGTGTGTCTCTCCCCCTCTTGTGTGTCTCTCCCAGGGCAAGCCTCTCCCAGCCCTTAAGTAGGCTAGGGCAGCCAACCCTAGGTAGCCACGTGGGCACTATCCATTGGTCCATGCATATGCAAGCATTCTCATGATTCCAGCCATAGCCAAAGAGTGCTCACCTGCGGGATGGTGAGTTGTTTGTCCTAAAGAGCGCTCACCTGTAGAAGGCTCTCTACAATAAATGTTGGAATAAATTTAGTTCCCAAGCAGATGATTTTATATTAAATTTTAGTGTTTTTTGAAATTTGTGGTTCTGGTTAATGCTTGTTCATTGTTGGCCGTATGGGAAAATTTGGAGCCTAAACTTACCTGTATTTATTTATAACCCTAAGTATTGGTTTTGGCTGTTTTTTTGTTTTGTTTTGTTTCTGTTTTTGTTTGTTCTTTTCCTAGTGCTTGGGGTTCAAACCCAGGGCTTTACATATGCTAGGCTAGTCAAACCTGATGTGGAATGTGTTGCTTTTGTTGGTGAATGAATAAAGCTGTTTGGGCCAGTGGCTTAGCAGAGTAAAACCAGGTGGGAAATCAGAACAGAGATGGAGAGAGAGTAGGCGGAGTCAGGGAGACACCATCTAGCTGCTGTGTTGTATATTGATAATTTACTAGGAGTAGAATTTTGGTCTTTCCACCACAAAGGTAGTAATAGCGAGGTTAATTTTAGTAACCCTATTATAATGTGTACACATATCAAAACACTGTTAGGCAATTGTTTTTTAAAGGATAGAAGGAAAAGTGCTGGCAGTGGGTTATACCAGAGTAGGTGAAGTATAGGTGATACTGTCTGTATTTGTAGTATGTTGCAAGTTTTTCAAATAATCTTGAGTGCATTTTTACTTAAAAACTTAAAAATGAAATTGAAGTGGGCATTGTGGTGTACACCTAACCTCACCTGAGAGGCTCCTGTAGGAAGAGTGTGAACATAAGAATAGCATGAGCTATGGAACAAACTTTAGGCCAGCCTATCTCAAAATAACAATCAAAACAATTTATTAATTTCTAACCAGTCTTCCTAATAGGGATATTCCCTCCTTATTTTAATGTAAATCTTTGGTTCTATCATTTTCATGGTTTTTAAATTTTTTTTAAAGTCTTGATAGTTTTTTGTCTGAATCCAGCTTTACATATCAAAATCATTACTTCATTGTGTCCTGATGGTAGCCTGTTTGTTAAGAAGAAGAATAGCTAACTAAATCAGATTAAGGAAAACTTAAACTTTCCACTGAATGAAAACTAGCTGGGTAACTTGAAAGACTATTAGAATTAATGAGGAAACATAGAATGCCAAGTGTTTTGTTTTTATTATTTGAAATAAGTCATGTTATATTGTAGTTTGTTTCAGACTTACAGGAAATCTTTTTCCTATATATGACTCATAGTGATAGCTGTGAAATGAGAAAAGACAGTTTTCTAGTCTGAACAAAGAGTTCCCTTTGGTTGTTGAAGCTCTCTGGGTTCATTGGTTGCTTGTGTTTGTTTGCTTGCTTTTGGTTTTGACTCTGTGCTTAAACAGTTTGTGTTGCTTTTACAATTGGGGGTGTACATGTACGTGAGAGCCCCAACGCAGCTCCCTTCAGAAGCCAGAAGAGGAAATCAGACCCTTCAGCTAGGTTGTAAATCACCAAAACCGGTGTTGTAACCAATTTCAGGTCTTCTGCAAGGGCAGTATGTGTTCTTGATCCCTGAGCTTTCTCTCCAGTCTCTCTTTCTATTGCTTTGAGACAGAATATTCCATTGTAGCTAAGGCTGTCTTTGAACTCTATCCTCCTGCCTTAGCTCCCCTAGTCCTGAGATAGGCATTTGTTTGGTAGCATGTCCATTACTACTCATTTAGTGCTGCTACTAACCATGGAGAATTCAGTAGGCTCAAGTGTTTTAGTTTCTTTGAGAACTTTGCCCTAGCTGAGTGATTTAGTAAAAACAAACAAACAAAAAGACATTAAAATTATGATGTAAAAAATGTAAATATCACATAACTGAAAATAGATTATCTTTAGCTCATCTAAGATGATTTTCAGCTCAATTGATGTTATAGATGACATTCAGTTTCCATTTTCATTTTTCTTCTGCAGTTTTTGTGGTTCTTGGAACTTGTATTGCAGTGCAACTTGGTACAAATCCTGACTGGATGTTTTTTTGTTGTTTTGCTGGGACATTCATGTTCTATTGTGCACACTGGCAAACATATGTTTCTGGAACATTGCGATTTGGAATGTAAGTAATACTTAATGGTAATTTTGTCTTTGCTTTCAAATACGGAGAATGTTGCTTATAGATATTAAGTATCAAGAATTGAACAAGTAAACTATTTAAACTATTTAAAACCATTTTCTCTTTGTCATATATCTCTCTGTATGCCTTTGGGAAAGAAGTACCAGGATCACCTAGTAGTCTTTTTAAAGTAGGACGGGTGTTTCCAGATTCACTTTTTTATCCTACTGTTTTTTCCCCTTAATTCCATGTTTTAGTTTGACATATAGAAATAATAATAATAATTATTATTATTATTATTGAGACAAGGTTTCTCTGTAGCTTTGGTGCCTGTCCCAGAACTAGCTCTTGTAGAACAGGCTGGCCTTGAACTCCCAGAGATCCACCTGCCTCTGCCTCCCGAGTGCTGAGATTAAAGGCGTGCACCACAACTGCCTTATTTTTGAGTTTCTGAGCTAGGGAGATGGATCAGTGGTTAAAGCATGCATTGCTTTTCTACATGTGACCTGTGTTTAGTTCTAGCACCCGTATCAGGTGGTCCATAACCACCTGTAACTCCAGTTCCATCGGATCTGACACCTTCTTCTTGCAAATATCCACATATTGTCACATAATTAAAAACTAAACATTTTTTGAAGAAAAGGATGAGTTTTTAAGAGCAAAGAACAGGTCTTTCTCTAAGTGTCATGGTTTAATTAGTTATAATATTTTATACAGTTTTACTTACAAATCTACAAAAATCATTCAGTTGATACCACACCATTTAGCTTTTTATTTTTTTTCTTGCTGCCAACAAAATGTCTGAGAATTTAAAAATGAAATACATATAAACATGAATGAAGAGTTCCTACCTGTTGATCAGTACTTTGCCATAATGATTAATGAGTAAATCTTGCGTAGTCTTGGGTTGTGATTAAGGATGACATTCACCATCTAGGTTTTTGTATGTTTGTTTGTTTTGTTGTTGTTGTTAGATTTATTTATCTTTATTTGATCTGTATGGATGTTTGGCCTGCATATATATCTGTGTGCCACATGCATTCAGGTCCTTTGAAGCTGCAATTAGAGATGGTTGTGAGACACCTTATGGGTGCTGAGAATCTATCCCAGGTCCTCTGGACGAATAGTGCTTTTAACCAGTGAACCATCTCTCCAGCCCCCACCATTTGATTTTTTAGTTAATTAATTATGAATCCTGTTTATTCTTTCCTTTTGTTTGGGATAAATAAAAAAAATGAGAAATGGCTATATTTATGAACTATCAAAATAAAAATAGCCTTATGACTACAAAATATTTTAACCTAGTCTCTGAATTTCTGATGGCTTTCTTTACTTACTTACTTACTTATTTACTTGCTTACTTATTTAGCTCCCCAGTAGGATTAGTTTTTAACAAGCATCAAAAAGCCTAAACTACCTAGAAATTCAGTTGCTCACCACAAACTCAGTTCATCCGATTTTTGTTGAATTTTTAAAGTAGAACTTAGGTACCATTGAAAATGACTAAATAGATAAAGGCACAAATACATTATAAGAGTAAATTTTAATACAACTTCTAAATAGAGCTTAATAAAATAAATGCTTACTAATATTTTTGGTGCCAATATTTTAGAAGAAGTTTCTAATAATTTTAAAACCGAGATTTAGAGAATATTTTTAAGGTCTTAACCAAAGGTGGCATGAATGTTCATATGAAAATTTTTATATGCATTCATCAATTATTTATGAAATGGTCCAGGCTCAGAAAATGTTGAAAAATTCTAATTTGAAGAAAATAGTAATTGAATGTGTACTGTTGCTTTGTTTTTATAGTCTTTGCCTTAAAATAATATTTTCATAGTCTTTTTCTGCTTGAGGTAAAATCACAAGTGTTTTTAAAAATTCTAAGATCATTGGATTTTTTTTTCTTAATTCAATTGCAAGTTTTATTGATGCTGATGTTTTCTGAAATGCTATGACTTGTTATCTAGATTTCACATCATTTGTGTTTTCATTGCTTATTGTCTCAGGGTTCTGGCGGTGTTTGGACCTTCAGATTAAGGGGGAGGGGTTAATTTGTGCACTGAATCTCGGTTGAATTTAACTTTAACCTTATTTAACAATCAGTTCCTTTTACTTTTCTCTTTCTCTTTCAAGTAATGCAACACCAGCTATATGGTGTGGGAACTGGAGGGGGGGATTATGAAAGTGTTAAAAAAATTACATAGACAGTAGTAGTCTTAGGAACAGTTTGATATTGTGGTTTTAAATCTTGCAGTCTTAAAATCTCCTGTGATAAAGTATCTATGCAGTTCAATGACTATAAGGGAGTAACAGAGAAAAGATTAGCAAAGATGCAGAAATTCTTTTTGCCTTTTCTGCTTTGCCAAGAAATGTGGCTTTTATCCGGATCTGCAGGGAACTTTTGTAAGACCTAAAGCTGGGAAATGACAAATTACCTTTAAGTCATATATTTCAGAAATTATCTGGAGAGTGTAACTAGAAGTTAACTAACTTATCTCTCTACAATCTAGTTACACTCTCCAAATAATTTCTGAAATACATGACTAATGGAAAGCAGAAAGGAATTGGTTAGAGGAGAGGACACACACACAAATTAAGCATGCAGAAGAAATCACTGGAACATAGATTGAAATTACTGAGAAATAGAGAAAATAATAATGATTTGTACAGCAAGGTAGCTCAAGATGCAAGACTCAGGTTTTCTAGGATGACATATAGCTGAGTGGTAGAAAGTTTGCCTAGCATACTTGAAGTCTTGAGTTCAACTCCTAATACTGCCCAAAATTAATTTAGTAAAATGCCTGGTAGTGGCCACGCGGTGGTGGCGCACGACTTTAATCCCAGCACTCGGGAGGCAGAGGCAGGCGGATCTCTGTGAGTTCGAGACCAGCCTGGTCTACAAGAGCTAGTTCCAGGACAGGCTCCAAAGCTACAGAGAAACCCTGTCTCGAAAAACCAAAAAAAAAAAAAAAAAAAAAGAATGCCTGGTAGTATTGAGGCCAATGTAAATATAATGCCTAAATTATATCAAGTGTCATAAGGGAAATTGTACAACTACATTGAAGCAATACTGAATTTACTTTATAAAGTAAAAATGAGCTATAACACTCATGGAAAAATACCATTAGTATTTTACATGTAAGGAATTACTCATCAAAAAACCAGTACACTAGAGGATAGAGAACACATAAAGCCTCCCAAATACTATTAATGTTCTCAAGTTTTCCTCATGACCAAGTATAATAAGTGTGGTTAGATTAAGTTCAGTCAATTTTGTATACATAAAAGATGATTTCTTTTTGCTTCACAATGAACAAGGTCTAGTCTCAGCTGTAGTTTAAGTAAAGAAATTTTTAGATATAACTTCTTTTTACTTTTTCTTAGGGAAATGAAAGCAACCTCGACATTAGAAACATTACTTTTGAATTCTTTTATTTGAATTGTTTTAGTGTCATTTATGCATGGATGAAAGGGATCCTGAACATTTCCTTTTTTACATGTAATAAATTCAGATCTTCATGCTTTCAGTAACCTTATCAAATAAAGTGTTTTCCAAATAAAATTGTAGATGGACATAATGGTGCATGCCAGAACTTGGGTAGCTGAGGGAAGAGGATTGGAAGATCAGAGCCAGCATGGGCCACATATGAAGAATCTATCTCAAAAAATTAAGCAAAAAATAAAAAGGCACTTTTGTTCTTAGTCTCTTTCATGCTAATGTTTTTAGTTCCAATTTTAAGTTCATAATATCTTGGGCAACTATAAGGAAAACATTTTAGTTCATCAGAGATAGAGAGACAGCTCAATGGTTAAAAGTGTGTACTGTTTTTTCAGGGGACAGATTTTGGTTCCCGACACACCTACCTGGCAGTCACAGCCACCTGTTATGTTCATCTCTAAGGGATCTGACACCATCTGGCCTCTGAATATAATAAATAGTTTTTAAAGGATTTTAACTCATCTGTGAGTAAATACTTTCCATTTAAAATATAGAATTGTGAGGGAAAAACAGGCTTTGGACACATATTTTCAAAGTGTGTGAGTACATCTTTTAGCCCTGTGCTGTGGTTACAGCTAATATCTGCCTTCCACAGAAAATGGTAGTGACTATACCATCTAGACAGACCCTTGTCTCATGGTCATCTTAGGCTAAGCCCATGGTATTTACTCACACTTATCCAAGCTTAGCTTAGTCCTTTACATTTTTATTTGCCTTTATCTGAAGGATTGGGGAAGGAAATGAAGTCTGGGAGCTTAATAGGAGACCTTGGCTGGTGAGAGAAGGAACGTGTTGAGTTGACATAGAAGAAAGGACATACTAAGTCCCTGAAGATGGCATGGGGTTAGCTGGTGCCAGGTGCTACAGGACTGTTGGAAGTGAATAGTTTTCTTTCTGTATCTTGAGACAAAGGAATATTCTATGCTGTGAAAAATATTGTGTTCCTTTTCCCTTTACCACAGCAGTTTTATTTTAGCTCATTTGTGATCATCTTTAAATGATGATACTTTAGATTATGTGACAGTTCTTATTTCTAGTCTTAAGTCTTAAACCTCTTATATATCTATGTGTTTGTAGACTAATACCCTACAGATGTATGCATAGAATTAAATTTACTTATTTAATTCTATGGCTCTAACCATGTGGCCCTGGCTGCACTGGCTGGTCTGTAACTATAGGCTACAACTGTCCTGGACTCAAAATATACCTGTTGGTCTTCCTGAGTCCTGGGAGTAAAGGCGTGTGCTGCCATGCCCCAAAATCAGTTTTAATGAAATATGCTTATAACCATTTGAGCTACCTTAATCCTTTAATAGAAACTGTATTTATGCAAAGCATTGGCCTTAAAAAAAATCCCCCATACTCTAAAGGCTGAATTCTTTGGGGATGTTTGTTTGTTTCTTTGAAATAGGGTCTCACTCTAGCCCAGGCTGTTAATGCAGTTAAGTGAATTTAATGTTAAGTGATCTCTGACATCCTCATTACGTATGAAGTCTGAGAGTGTATTATTTTATGGCATTATTTCTAGTGTACTTATAATTAGGTGGGATATTGACTTCCACAATTCCTTTATTTCATTTTTCAGCCTGTACTATTAAGATTTCATATTTAACTATGAATGATACTTAAAAATTATTTCTATTAATAAATTTACACCTTTCCCTCCATAGTTAAATGAAAAATGTTAAACTATATATTATACTTGTAGTCTGAAAACTCTATTTTCTTATTCAAGTAGTAATTTCTAAAAAATAATTTATTGAAGACTTACAATAAAAGACTGTTGACACTGGTAATGTGGCTAAATGGTAGTACGCTTACCAGCTGTGTGCATGGCCCTAGTTTAATAGCCAGTATTACTAAAAAAAAAAATTTCAAAACAGAATAAGTAAATCTTTTTAAAGGGTTCTTTATTTTTATGATTGTATATATATGCAAATGCCTGTATGTGTGTTTGTACACCACTTTCATGCACTGTCGACAGAAACCAGAAGAGGGTGTCAGATCCTCTGGAACTGGAGTTAATTATAGAAGGTTGTGAGCTGCCTCGGTGGGTACTAGAAACTGAATCTCAGTCTATTACAAAAGCAGCCAGTGCTTTTAACCACAGAGCCACCTCTGTAGTCCTATATTTAATTTCGAATCCATTTTCTGTTGAAGAATCAGGATGCTGTACACGGAGTACTTGTATACTCTGTATATGCTCAAGATTTTATCACATAAGTCAGTAATGTGAGAGATCTTCTTTTCATGCCTGTCTAGCTGTGTGTTGGTGATGATTTGCTTATGACAGAATCTCATCTTAGACTTAGACTATTCTAATATTTCAAGATTGTGATTTTCACAACTGTTTGTTTTTAAAATGGAGCAATATCTTCTGATATTGCAGGGAAAAAAAATGTTTTAAAAATTGAGTGCCAGTGTGGCAGGATATAATTCGGTTGGTGTAGCATGCACAAAACCTTGGGTTCTGTCTCCAACCTCATAAGCAGACCTGTCAGGATGTGGTTATAATCTGAGACTCTGGAGGTGGAAATAGGAAGACCAGAAGTTTAAGGTCTCCCTTTGGGTAGAGATTTAGAGGCCAGCTGGGCTAGGAACCGTGATTTTCTTTTTCTTTCTTTCTTTCTCTTTTTTTTTTTGGTTTTTTGAGACAGGGTTTCTCTGTGGCTTTGGAGCCTGCACTGGAACTAGCTCTTGTAGACCAGGCTGGTCTCGAACTCACAAAGATCCACCTGCCTCTGCCTCCCGAGTGCTGGGATTAAAGGTGTGCGCCACCACTGCCAGGCTTTTTTTTTTTTTTTAAAGTGTCTTTCATGGTGTCACAGTCCTAGAATTGCAACACTAGGTAAGCAGCAAAAATTGGCGAAACAAGGCCAGGGACCAAAGATGCCTGAGTAGCTCCATGGTAGGCTGCTTAGTAACATGCACAAGGTCCTTGGTTTGATGCCAACTGGTTTTTATTACTCGAGGGACTTGTGACTTAGTGAAATTACATAACAAATAACATTTGCCACTCTTCAGTAATGACTATATTTTTAGTACTAATATTTCTAAGTGCCTACTTACAAGTCATTTTAGTGTGTTATAGTTCAACTTCTTAAACTACTAATGTGATTTGAATAAGAAATATTTATGTATGCACAAGGATAGCTTAATAGCGAATGAATTGTGTCGTTTGGTCTGCAGTCTTTATAAAGGTAATGCTGCCTTTGAAATCTAGTTTATGCTACATGTTTTAATAGGGCTCATTAGAAAAATATCTGAGTAAAGTTATTTTGAAATGTTTGTTTTCTTATGCATAGATTCGATGTTACAGAGTCCCAGATCATAATTATATTATTCCAGCTTCTCTCAGGAACCCTGGGGCCTTGGTTCTGGAACTTCACGGTAACTGCTAGAATATTCATGCAGTCTAATGAACAATGGCGTGAATTCAATAAAGACAGCACCTTTGTCATGCACAGAATAATTGAAGAAATGAAAATTCAAGTGTTTCTGGTTGTATTTTAGAGATAAATTTTACTAGAAAATGAATCGTTTTAAAATATAATAGGGCAATAAAAATCTACCCTATGCACACACACACACACACACACATATATATATAAAAAACAAAACTTTTCAAAAGCAGTATCTCTGGTTTGATGTGGGTGACAATTCTGTCTCCCATTTACTTAAACTACTTAATGTTGTTTACAATCCATGTGATGTTTTTAAAGCACCTTTCCACCATTATTTTTGTCTTTTTCTTTTATGCATATGAAAGAAATACACTTATAAATATTGTTTATATACACACATTTGGAAATAAAAAACAAGCAGAGTTTTGTTTTTCAAATAAGTTGGAAAAGACTCCATATTCATATAGGAAACATTCTGCTTATTTTCTTATTTTCTTATGCATGTCCTTTAACTGTTCTTTCTAGTTGTGCTCAGATTTGCAATAATCTTGGTGTTAACAAAATGAAAGAAACAGTAATTTCACAAATTTACACTAGGAGCTAGTCTCATCTAGTCCCATTTCTGTTTCTTTCTAATGTTTTCTTCTCTTATTTGTGCTTGTGAAACTACTCTTACCCTCTTGTTTCTATAGCCATCCTTTGAATGCCTTCCCTTTTCACCCTTTTTTCTCTAGTAGATATATGTTTCCCTCATGAAGTACTGACTGTTAATACATGGGGTTTTCCTTCTCGTGTTAGAATTACACTTTTGACCCTATGACTTTTAGGAAATGTTTCCCTAGTCAGGTAATCGTTCAACTATAATAGGGAAGTTTATTTACAAGCAGGAGTAGCCCTTACTCTTGTCTTATTTTACCATTTAAGAAATGTTGGGAAATATTTGTCCATATGAAAACTTTACAAATCATTCTGACTATGCAAGCCTGCATTACTTTTCTTCCATTTTAGCAGAGAACTCTCTGAAAGACACATTATAGCATCCTAAACCCAGATTTCAGTGACAGTATGATAGTGTTGGAGACAAAAGAACTTTGGGATGTGGAGAATACTGAGAAATTCATTAGTAGGTTCCAGTAGCCGTTTTCATTTGAACCTTACTCTTCCCTTCTTCATTTTTCTCTCTCCAAAGACCACTAGCTTTAAGTTCATTGTAACTGTCTGGATATGTTGTTTGTGATAGCTCATTGTCTGTTACTAATAATTAGGACTAACTACATTTTTACCTCTAATATCAATGAAAGTAATAGTCAGAATGAAGGCAGTGTTATTTACTTTCATATTGTTTGTTTATAAAAATTAAAATAACACATTTTGGTTCAGGACGTAACTTGGTGGTTGAGTGTTTGCCTAGGATTTCCAAAGCCATGACTTTGATCCCCAGCATCAACAAAAGGGTTTTTAAAAAAAGTACCCTAAATTTACGGAGCCCTTTGTGCTGTGCTAAAATATTTTTGGAGACTGATACTTTTGAAAGTGACTAAAAAGTTTATTTTCAAAATATGTTGTTGTCTCCATATATGCTGTTTTTGTTTTCATTGGGTACTAATGTTCAGAGATTTTCTTTTGTTCCTTGTATTTGTCTTATATAATCATTCTTTCAATGATCAATGATTTTAATAACTGAAATTAAATCATCAGATCTGTAAATATTTTCAAAGTTGGAGGAAAAAAGCTTTTAAAGAAAATTATTTTTACTAATTTGTTTCTAAATGAATTTATTAGCCTTTAAATTTCCTCTATTGTCTATTCTAGCAATTTTTGGTAAAATTGTATTACAATACAGAAACATCACCCCGAAATGATAATAAAAAGTGAAAAAAATTTAAGACAAATGATTATCTCAACTGATTGATGGATTAAAAATTAAAGAATTTTGCAATTGAATTAAGAACAACACTCCCCTTACTTGTTCAAGGTTCTGCTTATTTTCCCTGTAACTTTGGAAAAGTCACTTCTGAGTTTCCTCAAATATAAAATGGTAATGCTGTTTCTACCTCTTAGGGTAGCTGTAAAGATAGAAGTATTAAAAACACATACTGCATATAGTGTATCTTCTTTATCTTCATATTTTAAACAACTTCCAATATTATACAGATTTCTTCTAGAACTGACTGATAGAGAAGAAAAGCAAGACAGAAATTCTTTAACTGTATACTGACTTGATGCTAATGGGTGAAAAAGACCCTGAGTTTTTCTATTTGGAAAGTTGCCATTTAAATCTGTCCCTACCCCCTAGTTCCTCTGCTTCAGAGGACTTTGGCTATATTTGTCTGTATTTAAAGTTTTCAGCCAGCTTTCTGTTTTTAATTTTCTCAGAAAATCTGAGGATCTGTACTCATGTGGTAGGTAATACTATTTTATAATAATTCAGCTTATTTAAAAAATAAACAGATTTGGTTTTTTTCTCTGTATGTAGTATTTGAATTAAAAATACTTGGAGATACTGCTGAGCTATATTGTTAACATTAGTGAGTATTAATCAAAGCTTGTCATGTACCATTTGCTTCTTATGAAGGGTAGAAAGTAAAATATCTTGGCTGATCTTCATTACAGTCTTCTAACATTGTACCTCACCCATAACATTTGACATCCATATCCATTTACAAACAAATCTGTAGTTAAAAATAATCCTAATCACTGAATATGATTCCCAAGTCCTTCAAATTGATGGTTTTTTTAAGGGAACGCTTGGTTCTTATTTTCATTTTTAAACATAAGTTTAGGAGTCAGAATACAAACTAGAGAAGTGTTTTTTTGTGTTTGTTTGTTTTGCTTTTCTATTCTGAATTTATCCTTACTTCATATGCTATGTTAACCGTGCTAATAGTAAGCCCAAGTTACAAAACATTAACTGTTTATAATAGAAATAGTTAACTTACAAATTAGTTGCAAGTGTTATTTTTTAAGTGCTTATGACACATGTAAAAGAAAAGACTAGATTATTTCCTCATCTTAGAGGAGAAACCATGTTAAGTTCTGGCGACAGATGATGAGTGTGGTTTTCAGCTCTCATAGATCCCTTTGTATCCTTGGTTACAAACTGAATTAGAACTCAAACCAGGTGCATCTATGCATTTACTGTCTCTCTGAAAGATGGGATAAAAATGAAACTTAGAAAATAGTCAGAGGCTAAGGTATAAGTTAGTGGTGGAGAGCTTGTCTCCCCTGTATTAGACCCTGGATTTATTCCCAGCTCTGTAGTAAGAGAAGTCAGAAAATTTCCTCGTAGTTAGCAAACTTACAATAGCTTGGGGTTATTTCACACTTTTCTTACTTTTAAAGGCCATTTTCTATCTCTGATACAGTAACTACCCTGATAGGAAGTGTTCTAAGCTACCAACCTGTAATGTTGGACGGCTCATGAGATTTTCAAGTCAGCTAAAGAATTCATTGCTCCCTTGGGGCTGGAGAGATGGCTCAGTGGTTAAGAGCACTGATTGGTCTTCCCGAGTACCCGGGTTCAATTCCTAGCACTCACATGGCAGCTCACAACTGTCTGAAAATCCAGTTCGGGGATCTGACACCTTCACACCAATGCACATAAAATAAAGTTAAATAAACCATTTTAAAAAATTTAAAATAAGAATTCATTGTTCCCTTGTTCAGGGGGAAAAATGACTCATATTTCTTTAAGGACATTTTACTTTCTTTATATCAGGGTCTGGCTGTGTACACCAGGCTGTCCTTGAACTGTAGTTCTCATGTTTAGCCTTACCAAGTACTGGAATGACAGGCCAGTGCCACCATGCCTGGTTTATTTTCCTTGTGTCTCTGTATCTAACTATACCTGTAGAATAGTGCTTACAGAAACGATTTGCTGAGGCTGGAGAGCTGGCTTGGCAGTTCAGAGCACTAGCTGCTCTTTCATATGATCCTGGTTCAATTCCCAGCACTCACATTGCAGCTCATAGCTGTCTATAACTCCAGTTTCAGAGGATCCAGCACACATGGTGCACAAAAATATGTGCAGGAAAAACACCCATACATAAAATGTAAAGTAATGACAGAATTTTTTTAAAAAATCATTTTGGTCCACAGGCTTAGTGTGTATTTTGACCTTGGAACTGCCACCCCATAGTCACCCTATCCAAAGACTAGGAAAACTTAGACTCTACAATGTATATATGTCTCCCCATCCTCCTTTTTTGTTAGCCATCTGAACAGTATTTGTCTCTGGCTTGTAGTAGTTTAGATATGCTCTGATAAGAGATTACATTTTATGTTTTTCTTAGTCCCTGGGAAAATATTTGTCCTTTCACAATGTATTAAAATTAAGTAGAAAAGGTAAATTATTTTAAATCAATACCAATAAAGTATTAATTGTAATAAAATATTAATAAAGATCTCAAAACACCTTCCAAGGGTAAAGAAAATTTTATTTTCTCCCTCTAGAGCTTTAGACTGTAGAAAACTAATGTTACAGAAAAGATATATATATATATATATATATATATATATATATATATATATAAAATCTTTGTTTTGGGTGCTCTTATGCTACAGAGCTTCCCCCTTCCCCAAGGATTTTTTTTTTCTCAAGGGGTGATTATTGTCCTTTTGAAGACAATCATTGAATTGGGGAATTGAATTAGTAGCTCTTGGTCTCCATTCTAAAATTAATGAAAATAAATTGAGCTGAGGTGGTGGCTAAGTAGTTAAGAGTACTTGCTACTTGGATCTCAGCACCCATGTGCCAAGTATCAGAAAAAGGCCTGTGATTCCGTATCTAACAGAATCTGAAGTCCTCTCTGACCTCGCCACATGCTTGCCCACAAGTGTGCCCACATTACCAAACCATGCAGAGAGATACATGAAAACAAATCTTTAAACAAAAGAAAAATGTTTGCCAAAAATCTCAGATTGCTACCTATATAAACATTTTTTCTAGATAGTGGTCTTACCTGCAAAATTACTAACATGCGGCCCCTCCTATTAAGTGTTAGCATGTGCTGAACCCACACTGGGAGATCTCCTGGAAAGATGACATAATAGACTGTCACATAACTGGCTATGTTCTGAGCACCATTATTATTGTCAGTTCACTGCTAATCATTCCTAGGACCTGCTTCCTTCAGTTTACATACTTTCGGATTTGCACTGAATTGTTTTAATTCTTCCAGAAGCAATGTTAGGCAGTTCTCATGAAGGGAGTTTAAACATTTGTTCTAAATCCTGTAAGAAAATAGGGAAAAGTACACCTAATTCCCTGCCAACTGGTAAGTTTTCCTTGACTCTCTCTCCCACATACAGAGACAATATCTGAATAGTTCAGAAAATCTTCCAAAACTTTTCCTAGAAACCTTACCTTAAGCCTATACAGATCTTTTTTTTGTTTCCTTTTCTCTCTTAAACTCATCCATAGTTCAAAGATTAATTGTGTGAGGTTTCTCCATTTTAATTTTGTAATTCTGTACTTCTGGCCCCTCCCCTTCCAAAAGGCTACTTCATATTTCCAGCAAAATGTTGTAAGATGTCTACCCTCCACCCAAGACAGAGTCGATCATCTTTGACACATCTACCTGCTTAGTCTCCTGAGTCTGCTACTGAGTGTAAATCCCCTTATTGGCATCACCACTCATCAGGTCAGCTCTACAGAGTCTTTTTAGCTACTTCAGTGCAGTTTTTTTTTTCAGTAAATGTGTATATTAAAATGATTACATTACTGCTCGCAGCTAAATATGCATCTATTTAAAACATTTATGCGGCAAATAAAGATCAATAATTTTTATTTTGAAGAGACTGGTTTCAAGCCAATTACTTCTGAATGTCAGAGCTTATCCTAAGTTCATGTGGATTGCCTGCTTAAGAATCAGTTGTAAAAGTGGGGATCTGTTCTGTAGACACTAAACCTCCTTCCTGTTGATATTTGCCTTTTCTTAGGTTTTTATATTTAATAAGTTATCCACCTTGTTGGAAAGACTAACATAAAAAAGTATAGAGTGAAAAATCTTGTCCTTACTTCCCAGCTGCCTAGCAGTCCCCACATTGTCTTCCCCAAATAGATGGTAGTTTTCTTTGTTTCCAATGTATGCGTCCAGAAGTGTGTTGCACAATTGCTGATAAAAATGAAAGGGAAGTATTATTTGTCTTATTCTTTCCACATAATATAGCCTATACACATTCTGCAACTTATTTTTCTCTTAACATTTGATACTTCATTTCAATACTTAGGTCGCTGCTGTGCCAGTTCAGAAATGCTGCTAACTCTTCCATTTTGTGGAACTTATTTAACCACTAATTCATTAAGGGGTTTAAAAAATTCCTGTCATTACTAATTTTATAATAACTCTGTTTAAAAGAAAAACAAAACAAAAAACAGTGTTCCTGTACAAAAAAGTCTTTCCATTAGAGTGTTTGGATTCCATGACCCAAGGATGTCAGTCTGAAGCGCATGTGAAGTGCTAGGCTGCAAAAGGAAAGGAATCCACATAGGCATTGCTCCTCTATCTTTTTGCCCATGTTCTTCCCCACCCCCTCCGACTTTCAGGCTCTGACTTCTGCATCCCCCCTCACCACCCTTTGCACTGTTTGTCTCTTCTCGACCATAAGGTCATTTTCAGTAATCTCAAAACTAATGCTCAGCTGCTTTCAGTTATCTCTCCAGAATGTGAGGGTAGTCACCTGTGAGAATGAGAACCTATGTAAGAATTGGTTGATTTTCTTTCTCACACCTGTAGCATAGCAGGCTTTAAATGAATATATCTAAGGGTCAGTGCACTTATTTTTTGTCAAGGTCTCACAGTGATTTATTTTCTTTCTGTTAAAGTTAACCATTTCAGTTGCTATTGCAGAGCTTACTTCAAGATTTCATACTACATATACAATATAATTCTCTGCTTGATAACTTTTTAATAAATTTTGATAAATTTTAATACATACATATACTTTTTCATTTTGGTGAGAAAGGCTAAGCTATAGAAAATTTGCTTTGGAGAGGGGGGTTTTTATTGCTCTGAAATTTGTAAAATTGAATTTAAAAGGCTCTGGATTTTATGTGATTTTGTTTATAACAAATTTTTGATATCTCCTTTCCCCCCTTTGCTTCATATTTGAAATTTTTCTTCCATTGTGCATGATAGAGGAATGCTGCTTTGCTTGCAAGAAATTAACTTGGAATTGTGTTTTGAGTAATTCTGCTTTTTTGGCTTTTTGTACCTAATCAGAATTGATGTGACAGAAGTGCAAATCTTCATAATAATCATGCATTTGCTGGCAGTGATTGGAGGACCACCTTTTTGGCAATCTATGGTAATTGTGTTCACATCGTGTATCCTATGGAATGCATGTTATCTTCTGCTTGTGTTTCTAATATAGGACAATCAAGTTAAAGGGTAATGTTTAAAGTATTTTTACTTGTTTCTGAAAGTGAAAGTCATAGCAGACAGAAGCAAGTTTCTTGTTAGAGCATGAAAATTGTATTAGTGTGCATTGAAGGCCACTGAAAATCTGAGTCCTTATTGTTAACCCATTTTACATTCAAGGGAACAACAGGTAATGTGACAAGTAAGTTAACTGTGACACAATTAAATTACTTTCCCCGTTTCTGTAGTGTGTGACTTTACTAGGTCTTCTGTCATATGCTTGATGCTGAATAACAAATTTAGGATTTGAGATTGTAAATTAACTCTGGCACAGAAAAACAAACAATATAAATACTGCTGAATTTTGTCAGTCTATGGGATTATTTTCAACACTGTGAGTTTTTCTTCCTGCCCTGAAATACATCTCCCCCCCCCCATAATCCTCTTGAGACAATATATTCTATCTGTTAGGTAACTGTCCAGTTTACTTTGCTCTGGCACACATTGCACAAACAGGTTAATAAGTGCAAGCACTGCCTGCCTGATAAGACACTTTCGGTGAAAGGTGGCACTCTTGTGTGATTGTTTCCTGTTCTCTTGGGGGCTTTGTTTTGCTTTACTTTGTTTTATTTTGGAAGGTGGGATCAGGCTGCCTTTAAAGAAATTATCCTTGTACCTTAGTCCCCCATTGGCATAAAAGGGAGCCCTGTTACTTGACAGTTCCAGTATTGCTCAAGATTGGGCAGGGAAGTTAGTGCTCCCTAGTTATCAGTTAGCTGCTGGAACTACTGTCCCTTCAGTAGTTACTTGATGTGATTGTATTTAAAAAAAAAAAATAGTAAGCCAAAAGACTTTAACTCTTCAAAGTCTGATTAATTTCAAAATACAAGAAATTGACTGACTTAGACTTTCCCTTATTTCATTCACTTCCTAATGGTAAATTAGGTACTTCCCTGGCAAAACTAATTCCTTGTGCTCAGGGGATGGACTTACAAAGAAAGAAGAGATAAAGGAATGAAAGTAATTTGCCAGGAAAATTCTGAATCAAGTCTTTCAGTGCACAATGCCATTTGTGTACCGTTGATGTCACTGTGGACACCTTTTGTTTTTGTGACTAAAGTATAGAGATAATTTTATTACCTTTGCCCTTTAATAGATGAACTGGTTTTGTTTAAGTTTTTTTTTTAAAAAAAAAGTTTAGCCTTGACAGGAAGGAAAATAGATTTGTTTTCCTAAAAGTACATCATAAAACCTAAATTCTGCTCAACCTTCACTTTGACTATAAATTATTAATTTTATAGACTTCGTGGTTTACATAAAAATTCTCTCCAAGGGGCTGGAGAGATGGCTCAGCAGTTAAGAGCACTGGCAGCTCTTCCAAAGGACCCAGGTTCAATTCCCAGCACCCACATGGCAGCTCACAACTGTCTGTAGTTCCCGTTCCAGGGGATCCAGTATCCTCATGCAGAGTGTATATAGGCAATACACAAGTGCACATAAATAAATAAATAAATCTTTAAAAAATTCTTTCCAAAATACTATCCTAAATATCTTAAACATATTTAAAATGCCTAAGGTTTTTTAAAGTATTTTAATATCCATAAAATGAGAATTCTGACTTGATGCTTTGAAAATAATTTAAACATCTGGTTTATAGAACTAATCCTTAAATATGGCATTATATCACACATACACACATACTTTAAATATTTGTATTTGTGCTATACTCATGTTTTATTTCTTAGGGGTACCTGGTAGTAAGTTGATTCCGATGTATTTTTACCTTCCTCAATAGAATTTGTAGAAGTAAGCTATGTAACTAACTTTTTAAAAGGTTAACTAATCCTAGCACTTGCAAAGTAGAGGCAGTTAGAACAGAAGTTGAAGGTCGTCCTCAGCTAGACAGTGAACCTTTTTAGCCTAGACTGCTCAGCACAGTCTCCCAATAGCAACAAAAGGTCAAATGTTGACCCTGTCTTTACTTGTAACTAAGATAATATAGTCATGTCTTTATTGTGGACGAAGGTGGCTTTTTCCTTATTCTTATCATGTTACCACCTGTTTTATTTAAGACAAGTTCTTACTTATAGCCCAGGCTATTGTTCTTACTGTTTCTATAACCCAGACTAGTCTCCATCTACCAAAGTCTGGAATTAAATCAGCTACTCCCATGCATGACTTTATCAAGACATTTTCTAAACTATTTGTGAAACTGACAGTATATTTTGAAATTCGATTCCTAGACCGAGCAGTCCAAACTCAGAATTAATATGATTACTATGATTAGAATGTCTTGAGAAAACAGATGTCCTGCCTTTGACCTATTGTGTTCTATATTTTGTGATGTTTGCATTACTAAACTGAAAGGAAGGACCTGCCTTCTTGTAACAGTTCAGAGACTTAGTGAAATTATTTGTGCTGTTTGATCTCAGACTGCTATGCAGGTTACTATCCCTTATCCTGAATGACTGGGATCAGAAGTGTTTCAAAGTGCAGGTCATTTTGGGTTTTGGAATATTTATCAGAATATACTTGTTCCTAATCTGAAATCAGAAATGCTCCAAAATCTGAATTTGGGTCAGAAATGTCCACCTCAATTTGTTTACTACTAAATGTGTGTGTGTGTGTGTGTGTGTAAATATATATATTTAGTTGCATTGTTTTTGACTCAGAAACTAACTGCTTTTAGCGATCCCATCATTTTTATCAAAATGGAGAAAAGATTTTTTTATTTAGGGCTCGCATAGGGAATTTGCATCCTTTTTAAAACCTCAGGCTATAAAATCGCTGGTATTTTCCAAATTCTTGTTAAATTATAAAATTTTTACCATGACTTTAGCAATCACTTTTATAGTAAAAGAAAACAGACATAAGTTTGGTTCTGTTTTGCAGAGGTGAGTCATTGACAGCTACTGCATTTGCATTACTCATTCTTTGCCACCTTTTATTCCCAAAGAGATGAGTTTTACTAAAGTTTATAATTGATATTATTGCTATTTCCCGGGGTTTTGTTGCAAAAATGTTGGGTTTCTTTTGGTGTTCTTGTTGTTTGGTTGTTGGTGGTGGGGTTTTTTTGTTTGTTTGTTTGCTTGTTTTGTTTTTACTCTTTACTCTTTCGGGGGACTGCCACCAGCTCTCAAATAAATCACACATGGAAACTTATTCTATATAATGAATGTCCGGCCTTAGCTTGGCTTGTGTCTAGCCAGCTTTTCTTAACTTAAATTTTCTCATCTACTTTTTGCCTCTGGACTTTGGGCTTTTACCTTTCTCTATTTCTGTATATCTGTATATCTTATTCCATGTCTGACTGTGTGACTGGATGACTGGTTCCTTTTTTTTTCGCTCCTCAATCCTTCTCTCCCAAGATTTCTCCTATTTATTTTCTGCCTGGCAGTCTTGCCTAGCCTATCTTTTTGCCTTATTATTGGCCATTCAGCTCTTCATTAGACCAATCAGATGTTTTAGACAGGCAAAGTAACACAGCTTTACAGAATTAAACAATTGCAACATAAAAGAATGCAACACATCTTTGCATCATTAAACAAATGTTCCACAGCACAAACAACTGTAATGCATCTTTCATTAATATTCTACAACAGGAAAGGAATACTTTTAGTTGTAAAAGTTAATGCATTTGAAGAAACAAGAAATACATTTTTGTGTATGCTTCTTCCTAAAATGTATTGCCTTTGGGACTCTCAGAAGCAGTGGGTGAATGAATGTGAATATGTGAATAAATTAATCACTGTTCACTTGTGGTTATTTACATTTGATTCTCTTTGTTTTGTTTTGTTTTTTGTTTTTGTTTTTGTTTTTGTTTTTCCAGACAATGTTTCTCTGTGTAACAGAGCCTAGGCTCACTTTGCTTAGGAGGCTGACCTCTACTTCAGAGAGATCCTCCAGCCTCTGCTTCCCAAATGCTGGGATGAAAGGCATGTGCCACCGTGCTTGACCTACATTTGATTCTTTTAAGTGCTGTCTTTGATTAAATAGTTCTTAAATCTTTTATAATTCAACAGCAGCTAGATAAATAGTACTACATGAAATTGTTTGGGATTATTTGGAGGACTGAATATATCATGTATCATCATCTGTTTGTCTTTCTTGAATTAAAAGGCTTTTTTCCAGTGCTGGGATTAAGTTCTTCAGGTTTGCTAGACAAGCACTTACCACTGAGCTGCACCCCCAACCACTGAACTGTAAGACTCAAAAAAAAAAAAAACAAAAAACAAAAACCTTATACTTAAATAATTTGGATACAGTGATTTTCCTTAAAGTCTTATTGGATGCTATAATTATGTTAACATATTTAGTATTTTCATGGAATTTACTTAAAATAATTTGCATGAGTCTGGAGAAATAGCTTAATTAAAACCATGTTCTCGTCTTGTAGAGTACCCAGATTCAGTTCCCAGTACTCACAGCAGGTGGCTGATAAACTCCCTATAATTCCAACTTTAGTGGATCTGACACCCTCTTCTGCCCCTCACAGGCACTGAATTCACATGTACAAATACACAAGTACACGTTGTTAAAGTAAATAAGTAGAAGTCTCTACTATGATTTACAAATATTTCTGTGCTCTTTGCAATAATATCTAATCTTAAAGTTTTTTTATACTAAAAAAAGTTTTATTTTTATTTCCACAAAACCTATTAAATTACTATGTATCTTCAAAATCTAACCAAAACATAGAGATTGTATCTGATAGAGGTGCTGAGAATTAAAACTGTTCCCATTCTACCCTTTTAAAAATCAGTTGTAATGCATTGATATTACTTGGGTACATACACTTCCTGTCACAAAGTCAGGTCTTTTCCCCTGACCATGGAAAAGACATCAGAAGTTAATGGAATTCTTAATCTACCCACGTTTGGAGGATTACTGAAATTGTAAGGCAAGCCCAAGACAGTTGTTTTCAGACAGTACCTTAGCTAATTCTGTAGAGTAAATGCAGTCTGAGTAGCAATAATGATGAGTGAGATTATAGTATGAAAAAGGATTAGAAAAAAATAAAATGTGCACACCTTCCTTGATTCTGAGTGTGGGATAAAAGTGGTAAAAAAAATCAGTGGTGGTTTGTTTTTTTTTTTTTTTAAGTAGTTCATTGGTGCCAATTTTCAGGGGATCACCTGTGAGAATTCCTTGTGCTTGGCCTCACATTTTCCTGTGCGCACTGCCTTTTACATTATAAAGTGGAAGGAAAATACTTCTGCATTGTCTCAAAAAACAGGAATTTGGTACACAAAGGGAAAGGGACAAGATCTGAATCTTCATTCAGAAATACATACTGATTACCTATGGTAGTCGGGGCCCCAACGAGAATACAGAATTAATTCAGGAGTGAGAAAGATGGCTCAGACAGTAGGGACACTTGCCACTAAAGCATCATGACCTAGTTCAGAAACTGGGATCCATATGATAGAAGGAGAACAACTTCGACAAGTTATCCTCTGATTTCCACCTGACCACTGCCTAACCTCAATAAATATTCATAATTTTAAAAATCAATTCAAATTACATTCTGATGCTATTGCTAACATGACAATCGATGAGCACCCTGGGGTGTTTAGGGTACTTAAGAGTTGCTGGCTTACTTTGTGATCCAGGCCTTGTATTAATTTAGTATTTGTGTTTATTCTTCCTTCCAAAGGGCAAAAGTTTCATGATATTAAAGAAGTTTTCCCAAATTGTAAATACAAGTAGTGATGCTTGATCAGGTTAGATTGGCAGTAGTGACTGCGGTATACGGTTGTCTCGTTCGGGGTACTGCTACCCAGGTTATACTATGGATACTCCCTGTAATGATGCAATACTCTAATTAGGCAAGTGTCATATTTCTGCCTTGCCATAAACACCATCTGTAGAGGGGATTGTGGGTGGAATGACAGGAGACTGGGAATTGGAAAGGAAAAGAATGCCAGCCAGGTACATCAGATTTAGGTAGTAAGTCTGAAAAACTACAACAGTTGAAAGCCTCGTTGTTATTTATTATCTGTTCTCTTAAAAATCTTAAACTTGGGCTGTAGGGTAGGACATTAGACAAGGAGGAAGACAATTTGGGGTCTTGTACAAATTTCTGAACACTAAGTGGAAATGTTTTATTTAGAATTAGAAGATTAAATCCTGCTCAGTGTGACCGAGAGTCTAATAGTTGCTTCCACTTTCTTTGTAGAGCTGCAGTTTTGCAAGAGGCGGGAGAGTTGTGCAAACAAAATGAGTTCTTGACAGTTTTGAAGAATGGAACATTCAGAAGTTTTGGATTTGTTTTGCCAATTTTTTTAGAGTTTATATTACAAAGAGAAATGTCTTATATCCATTTGATTTTAAAACATAAGCACATAAGTCTTGTTTTAAATGTTTTTATTGTTAGAACTCATTACCTATAAAAGCCGTGGGCTTTTATACCCTTGTTCCTATATATATCCTTCAATATATCCTTATTAATCTTACCTTTGGGCAAATTTTGAAACCAGAAAAGAAAAAAAGAATGGTTATAAAAAAGAAGAAACTCTTTGGGGACCTCAAACATTTAGTATGTCTTCCATTTTAAATGATGGATATTATGCTTGCAAGATTAAATGTATATTATCAGTCCACTCATCTCAACCCCTCATCTTTAGATAAATTCTATTTTTAGTGTACAGTCATATAGCAAAACATTATTTACTGAAAAGTAAGCTTTGTGTCTTACAGCTGGGGTATGGTTGTGGAGCTGCACCAGTTCAGATGTCTTTGACCTTTTTTTTAAGTGTAAATGCCACTTTAATTGCCCTCAGCTTTCACTTGCTGGCTATATTCCAACAGTTCCCAGTTTGGAATTCTTATACATAGAACTTTTCTCTGTACTATGCTGCTTTCAGAATTAATTTGCCAATATCTTTATTACTTTCGCTCTGTATTGTTTAACAACTAGGAAGCACTACATATTTAGAGGTAGATTTTAGAAAGTACACAAAAAAAATAAAGGCATCCCTTTTTATTTAAAAAACAAAAACGTTAGATGCATTCACAGAACTTTAATGAGTTATGATGCAAATTAAAAACACTTTTCTTTTTTAAAAAAGATTCCTGTTGAACTCTTTTATGTTTTTGTATGGGTGCTCTATCTGCATGTGTGTCTGTTTGCCAGAAGAGGGCGTCAGATGGTTGTGAGCCACCATACTGGTGCTAGGAATTGAATTCAGGACCTCTGAAAATGCAGCCAGTGCTCTTCACCTCTGAGCCTTCTTTCCATCTCATATACTGTATTTTCATGTCAGAAGTGAGTTTCATCTTTTGAGACTTGTTATATTGTTTATAATTCAAGGAGAAGGAGATTTCCATTTCATTAGTATTAGCTATAAGGAATGGAGAGTTTTTAAGGGTATGAATAACTATTTGTAATATTTTCTTATTTGAATGTGTATATATTTTTAATTTCCCTTTCTCTCTACCCATTAAAGATTCCAGTGCTGAATATTCAAATGAAAATTTTTCCTGCACTTTGTACTGTGGCAGGGACCATATTTTCCTGTACAAATTACTTCCGTGTAATCTTCACAGGTGGTGTTGGCAAAAATGGATCAACCATAGCAGTGAGTATACTTTGAGACTTTTGGAGATTTGCAAACTAAGACTTGTTCTATTACTTTGGTTTTCATTTAAATGACGTATAATCATTTGTCAACTTGGAAATTCTTTTAAGCCTTTGAAATAAATATTTATGCATACTTTTGTATCCTGATAAGCGTTCATGTATATGGGCACAGCACCCATGGTTTTGGAAGGTATGGCATGCTGTATAAAAAGAAGGGACACCTGCCAAGCACAGTGCTGTTTGTGCTTTACCATACATCATGCAGCTGCTTCTCACCAGTCTGGAGTCCAGCTCATTGCAGTTGGTAGTGGGCAGTCACTGGGAGGTTCTGGAAAGGTTGGGTTAAAGTGTTTGTGGTAGGTCCATGAAGCATCCGACAGCATTAAATGTCTTAACTCTGCTCTGTACAGGGAACAAGTGTCCTTTCTCCTTTTCTCCATATTGGATCAGTGATCACCTTAGCCGTTATGATCTACAAGAAGTCAGCAGTTCAGCTGTTTGAAAAGCACCCATGTCTCTATATACTGACATTTGGTTTTGTGTCGGCTAAAATCACTAATAAGCTTGTGGTAAGCATCTCAGTTTTTACTGTTTTAATGTTCATCTTATTTTGGTTTTGTGGGCCTATATTTCATTTTGTGGCTTCCTGAGTAGTCTGAAGAGTTTGCAGTATAAATCACTTACATCAACAGAATAGCTGTTGTCTGACACTACATTTTGAGTTTGCCTGACATTCTTTAAAGTCCTATATCCTTTCACTATCTTGTCCACTGTTAATTGGTCAGCCAGTTCATGTGCATTCTTCAGTGTCATCCTGGACACACATTGAGACCCTTTTGCCTTTTGTACAAGTGTTTTCCTCCAGCATAGTTGGCATGGCTATTACCTTTCTCATACAATTTTAACGTTGTTGGAATTTTCTTTCTGTAGTTTTACAAGCTCAACATTCTTGAATATCATTCTTGAAACTTCGTCTTTGAGCACTATACTGATTTACTGTGTTACTGACAATTCTGAAATGAAAGTGCCTATTTCATTGATTTTGTTTTCCCAGGTTGCACACATGACGAAAAGTGAAATGCATCTGCATGACACAGCATTCATAGGTCCAGCACTTTTGTTTCTGGACCAGTATTTTAACAGCTTCATTGATGAATATATTGTACTTTGGATTGCCCTGGTAGGTCTTACATTGTCTTATTTTGTAGCTTGGAAGCTACTTGTTTTCTTGTTTAAGTGAGCCAGTCCTTTGTAATGTGTTAAGAATTCTTTATGACTTCAGTTTTAGCCTGCATGTTTGTTAGTCTTACTATTCCTACCTATGTTAAGACTCAAAAATTCCAAATTTCTGATTGTTTGTGTACCAGAAGTTTAGACTATATTCAGGCATAGCGACTCGTTTATAAATTGTTTGTGCCTGCTTTCATTCTATACTGGCAGAGTTGAGCAATTGTGAGAGAGAATACAACTCAGAAAATGTGAAATAATTTTGTTGAGTATATAGCGTAGTGGTCAAGTTCTTACCTACCGTGCATGAAGCCTTGCGTTTGACCCCCAACACCATATTTAAAAAGTCAGGCATGGTGGCATTGCCTGTGAACCCAGCTCTTGGGAACCGGAAGCCAGAGGATTGGAAATTGAAGATCTTCCTTAGCTACATACTTAGTTTGAGGCTAGCCTACGCTGTGGGAACTTCTGTCTCAAAAAATAAAATTAATAAAAAGTTTAACATATTTATTATCTAAGGAAAGATTTGTTAATCCTTAGTTATAAATGGCACCAAGAGGCAACTATTACTCAACTGTATGAATTTGAAGGTGAATTTGGAAAGAAGAGAATCAGAAGCCACCCTTCTATCCTCTCAGGAAGTTAGGGAGGTCTGTGCACATGTTGAGAGTCTAATCAAACATCTCTTCTCTTTTTAGGTCTTCTCTTTCTTTGACTTGATTCGTTACTGTGTCAGTGTTTGCAATCAGATTGCATCTCACCTGCATATACATGTCTTCAGAATTAAAGCCTCTGCAGCTCACACTAATCATCACTAACGATGTGACGGGGGTTCTTTTAAGCTCATGTTTTCTCCAGGAAAGAATCCAAACATGTTAAGGAGAATGGGGGTGGATAAGAAGAACAAATGTAATTTATAATAATCAATGTTATATAACTTTCATTCTTTGTCACTGGTAACACTCCCTAACTGTCCTGTTAAGAATGGGAATGTCACGTCCCATCCTGTAAAGTCAACATGTTGTCAAACAGGGTTTGGCTCCAGAAAGCATGCAGGGAAAATGCCATGTGTTGTGATTATCCTGATTTAAGACTATCAGTCGGAGGAGCGTATTCCCAGTGGTGGTGATTCTAATGTAAAATTTTTACAGGCCAAAAGATGGTTGCTTTATAATTTTAACAAATCGTCATCTTTCAGTAACATCTTGTTTATTGTCTTCTCAGACTTTGTTTTGTAAGGAACTCAGCTTGTGACATTTACAACCTACTAGCTTGTGAGGCGAAAGCAGTCATAAAGACCTTAAATCTGGATGGAAAGGGTTCCTGTCTGTACATTGTTGAGGATGTGATTTTATTATTGATCAAGAAATGGTGTTTCTCACGGGCTTGGGAAATCTTGGCTAGCATGCAGATAATGTGGTAACTTTGTCAATCCATTTTATTTTTTTAAATAAATATATGATCTCAGAGCCAGCCTGTTTTCTCATTTTTATTCAGAGGAAAGGTAAACTAAATATTAAATGTCATTTTTTTTAATTGAGACAAATTTTATTTCTGTTCTTAACAGTTAAGGAAATATGGTCGGCTGTGTTGTCATGATGTGCTTTTGACCACTCTGTTGTAGAAACTGTTAAATCTTTTATAAAGGAAACATATTTTGTTCATTTTCTCTCCTGTAGGTTCTTTCTGTTGCAGTCACTTCTTCAATACTTCAGTCATTGCCCAGAATGGGGTGGTGATGGTTGACTTTGCCTTTTCCTTTTTGGTATTTAGACTACTGTTTGAATGTTCTATGTGAATCACATTTGTTTTTGTTGTATACAGATGTTGTTTCTTTACTATAAAGAAGTACAAAGGGTAGTGAATCCCAGCATTCAGAGGTGGAGGCGGGAGGATCAGAAGTTCAAGTTGTTCTTTACTATGGAGTTTTAGACCAGTCTGAGCTACACAAGATGTGGAAAATCAGGGCAGAGAGAGGACTGGGATGTAAAGATAATCTAAGAAAGCGGTGGGGGAAGGGGACAGGCAATCCTCCATTAGTACAGTTGCATCTATTGTTTTATTTGATTATTTCAGCAGATATTTAACAATTGTTTATACCTAGTGAAAATTGAGGTCTGGAAAGACTAAAGGAAATACCAGTTGTCACACATTATTGCTGTACTCCAGATGGAATCTGGGCTATCTTCTGAATTCTAACTAGTGTTTTTTATACCATACCAAAGCTATAAACAGAGGTACTTAAGGGTAATTGAAATAAATACATGTATTAATTTTTTTTCCTCAACATGGAGAGAATCTGAAAAGCAGTCATGTCTATGCTTCCTTTGGCCCTAGATAACATCAGCCAATGATTGGTTTGTACAAAGCCTCACCCAACCTTGGTTGTTGTGTTCACTTACCTACTAGAGTATGAAAATCATTCAACAATGTGGATGCTTTTAGAAAACATATTCCCAGGACTTTTTGGGGAGTGGGTTCTGGACAAGGTCCTTCAGTAGCTCGAGCTGTTTTAAGCTCTCAGTTCTCCTGGCTTAGCTTCCTGAATGCTGGGATTATAGGCTGTGTCACTATACCGCAATCCAAGTTCAATCACTATAGAGAATTTGGTTGACTTATTGGAGCCTTAGTATTTTCACAGCCTTAACAGCATTCTGGTTCTTGGTTTTTGAAACTTTTCAAGATCTAGCTAGGTTTACCAACCACTTCTATATATCTAAAAAACTATGATTCCTAGAAACTGCAAAACTACAGTTAGGTATGGCATGTGGACATCTACCACCGGCAGTAGGAGTTTGTGTTCGCCAAATAGAGGGTATCCCTTAAACTTCCATTTTGTCGCGCTGCCTCTTGTTACACCCCACCTCATTTGCATTCTTTGTATTGAATTCAGAAATTTCTAAAGACTACAATAAGAAATACGGAGTGAAACATTTCAAAGAATTCTAGAAGACAAGTTGTTTCTCTTGTATGTTTAAACAGAAACTTGAGTGGAGGTAGAAAAAGAAGGGCCCAGATAACTTGTAAATACTTTGGATTGTAAAGGGGGGAAATGCCAATGCAGAAATCTTTTCACCTTTACCTGGAGAATGGAACTGAAACCTTACTAAGTAGTTGAGGTGAGATGCCTAAGATTGAAGGTAAAGGACGAACCCTAACTGGGTTATGGGCAGGCTGGCCATTTTATCAAAGTCATGAAATAGCTTTCAAGGGCTTCTGTTGACTGAGATTTCTCCATTAAGTAGTCTGAGGCCAAAGCTGCCTTCTTCCTGCTACCAGTTTCTGCTCAGGACACTGGAAAGCATACCTGACGAGTAACAAAGACTACTATGCTGTGGCCACTCTGATCAAGATTTCTTACTAGAAGTGGAGCTGCTGACCCCTGATTTGTGTAATTCCAAACAGCCTAGTGTGACCAGGTCCTCCTCCACATCTAGTTCAGTTTGTTCTCCCATGCAGTGCCTCCTAGATGGACAAACAACAAGGTTTTTATCTTTATTCTCATCCTCACATGTCACCACAATTTTGCACATGTGTCGTTGAGCCACAACAGTGTTCTCTGCTGAGGATTTTATAACAGTGGTCCACAGGAGATGCGTTGGCAGCAACTTGTAGTCAAACACCCGCAACTGTACTACTGTTTCCTACTGTGTCCATTCTGCTGAAAGTGCAGCTTTGAGTGCAGTTTGATGAGTTCGGATGGGATGAGAGCTCTCAAAGTTCTGAGATTCCAAACTCCGACACCACTTTGAAGCAAGACTGGGTTACCAGTTGGAAGGAGGCCATGGATTCCAGGGCTGAGAACCTCACTGATCCTGTCACACCAGAAGGGCCAAAGTCCAAATTGGCCTGTAGTTCTAGACACTTCCTCACCACAGCTTTTACTTCACAGTCTTTTCTTTTGATTTCTTCTGCTTCTTCTGTTCCTCATATTCAAGTATTTTCTTTTGGAAATAGCCTGTGAGTTCAAACAGGTGTTAGTTAGGCAAACTGATGAGCTCTGGAGTAGGTACTCTCAACAAGCCTGAAGTCTCATCTGTGGAATTACATGTCTACAATCCTAGCTATTGGGAAATTGAGGCTACATAATGAGACTGTGACTCAACAAACCAGAAAGACCCCACATTCTCCCCTACCCATAAGCTGCCAGGATCTTTAAGCCCTCACCACATTTAGTCTGACCCAAAGGGGAGTCTACAAATAGTTAACTACAGTATAAAACAGAAGAGGGCCCAGGCTGCTGAGTGATGAACAGACATCTCTGTACAAACTACCAGCCCCTGAAGCAGTTCCTCTGGTTACTTCCATTGAGCCCCACTGCTCTGCCTGCCACTGTTTGTTTTGTTTTCCCACACAGGGTTTCTCTGTAGCTTTGGAGCTTTCCTGGCACTCAGCTGAGATCCACCTATCTCTGTCTCCCGACTGCTGGGATTAAAGGTGTGTGCCAATAAAGAGACTCCTCTTAAGGGAGACACTTGTAGAGAAGCTGGTGGGGCTGTGTGTACCTGCAGGAGCGTTTCTGCTCTTCTCTGCTTCCTGGATGAACAGGGAAAAAAGCTGTGTCTTCACAAATTTCTTCACAAATCGGCGCTTGGTCTTGGAGGTGATGGCCTTACAGAAGGATCGTTCTTGGAAGTGGCCTTGCCCACTGGCCTCCCGTTTGATATAGGACGCATAGTGGCCCACAGTCTTGACAAAGAACTGCACAAAAGGACCTGAAACATGCTCATTGATTTGTTCTGAAGCTGCAGGAGACAGAAAGGCCCATTATAGAGCAATAGAAGATTAAATTGCCCAAATTCACCTCTAATTATGGCTTCCATTGTTGACCAAAAGTTCCCAGGGGAGGCAACTGAGTAAATAACTGACAAGGAAGCCTGAGATGTGAATGGCTCACAGCTACAATACCAACTTTCAGAAGTCTGGGACAGGAGGATTGCCCTAAGTTTGAGACCATGTCTCACAAGACAAAAAGAAATGAATCTAGGAACCAGGTATAGATTCTATACCATTCCCTATGAAAAGAAACAAAGTTTCATATTCAGGATCTAGTCCCCTGACACAAGCTAGTAAATGGGTTTATTTTAGTAGACAAATTGGGAATAATTCCCTCAAGTTCCCTGGGAAAGCCTAAAGTAAAAGAAGAGCCGAGAACTTACTCTTTAAGTCATTTATCCCCTGACCAAGGGAGCCCAAGATGTCATCCTGAAGTTTTGGTGGTAGGATGTCTTTTTCATCACCAACCTAGAAGGGAATAGAGCTAGGTCAAGGTCACACATTCTGGTCAGGAGATCAGGAAGGGGTCCAGGAGAATGAGGAGTGACCTGAGTTCTTGCCCGACTCCACCCCAAACCACTGCTCCAAAGAGAGGAACCGAAGTCATTTCCTTGCCTCCCGTTTGAATTAAAGCATGAGCAAGGACCCCCACAAATGTATATTGTTTGTTCAAAAGACACTGGCACACTGCCTCAGTAAGGCATCAGGGTCCTCGCCTGTGGCCTCACAAGGGGAAGACATAGCACAAGTTCTTTCTCACAGTGTCTGTTGATCAGTGGGACATCATGAGACTCAAAAGGTTTTGGTGGCAAGTCTGTGCCTGCAAGTGTCCTCAATACAAACACTTACCGACAATAAGAAGGTTCCTTCACAAAGATTCACCAACAGGACCTGAAGTAAATACAATGGTTTTATCTTTTCACGAACCTCAACTATCAACTCCCTTTCTTCCCGTAACTCTACCTGAAGCCCAAGTAGCAGTAACATCAACATTTGTGATTCTCATTTCCTGCCTGGCATTTCTCATTCTTTTGTGTGTGTCTAGAAATCTAATTCCCCAGGTAGGGAACTGTGTTTATAGAAACTGCTTTCTTAATGCAGAGCATGTGCATGGCACACACACAATAATTACTTTGCATATTTCCATATTTTATTTAATTCTAGCAGTAGTTTTGTGGAGCAGGTGCTGCCTCATTTTGTAGATGTGATAAACCAAAATAAGTTCGTGTCAGAACCAAAGGAACTCCAAACTCCAAAAGGCAGTTCAAATATCCAGACTTGAGTTTAACCTGGACTATAAGAGGATTTCTGGTGGTTAGATATAAGCCAGCATTCTTTAGGAAATAGTGAAACTCATTCCCACCTCCCAAAAGGAGTCATTTCCCTTACCTCTGAGAAATGATTCCCCTAGCTACTCATCCTTATAGCCCATAATCTAGCTAGTCTCTGCTCGCTAGCTCTTTCTCCTCCCCTCCCCTCCCCTCCTCTCCTGTGTCTTGTCTCTCACTATTCTCTCGCTATGCTCTACTCCATCTCTTGCCATCTCCCTCCCTCCACTATTCTCTCCCTAGCCCTGCCCACGTCATATGTGCTGACACTGGTCAGTCTACTTCTTTCTCGGCTCTGGAGTCTTCGAGATGCCTCTCGCAGTTCTCTCGTATCTGCAGTAAAAGCATTGGCCATATTATGGAGCAGTCCTGTCAGCAGTTTCTCCTAGCCTACAGTTCCCAGAGGTCATGGTGCTGAGACCTGAATTGAGATCACATTCCTCTTCTCTCCCACCCTCCTTCAGCATCTTGTCCTCTGATGCACTCAACAGAAGACTGGACAGAGGCAGCCATGTTTTGATCTTTTCACATTTGCACTCTTAGGTCTAATTGCCTAGAGTTCTTAGAAGCTCCCACAGATTGGCTGGAAGTGGAGGTCAGTGGTAGAGCAAATGTTTAGCATACTGTTGGCCTGGATTCAGTTAATTAAAAGCTCAATAACAGCCTTGAGCCTTCCATCAGGAAACTCAGCAAAGGAAGAACACGAGCCCAGGGTCAACAGGAAGAAGAAAGGAAAATAAGCAAAGGGGCCAATGCATGTACTGGCTACATATGAGACAAGCACAGAACCAAGTTCCTGGACCATCACAGCACAGCCTGAAAATCCTACAATTTAGAGCACAACACGAAACAGTCATGCTGCTGATTCCTTAGAGTATTGTTAGGTAATTGGACCACTTCTAATATTCAAATTAAAATATTTTAAATGATCACATTTTGACACCTGAAAACTCATGGACTCTGACATTATCCTTGGTTTTGCTTTGAGATGGGATCATATGTAGTCTAGGGTGGTCTTGAATTCTAATCCTCCTACTTTCACTTCCTACAAGCAAGAAATAACACAACCAGTTTGTACTACTTTTAAAACTAACATTCAAAAACAGCAACAATGACAGTATCAAACTACTACCATTAGACAGGGATTTGATCACCATTGAACAATAGTTCTCCAAATACTGTGCTGGCATTTAAGGACTATTTTGGACCCTATGTTCAGTTTCCTACCTGGGTCTTCACAATAGAATGAAGGATCCCTATGTGTTTCCTACTTTCAAATATAAGGAAAGAGAAACTGGAAAATTTGCCAAAGCACAGCCTGCACTGTAATTATCCATCATCAGAAGAGAAACTCTGAACTAGTCCAGGCCTGAACCAACATGTATAAATAAAGTTTGAATGCCTTCATACAAGGAAAGCTGTTCATCTGAGAATGGAGAGAAGGGTATGAATATCTTTTTTGAGGTTGTTCCCAGAAATCTTTTCAGTATTTCACATTGTCTGTGGAGTAATTCCTTTCAGCGAGCTTCTGTGGAGAATCAGAGAAACTTGTACTGTGCCCGAAGAGCACGCGTGCATGTACCCCATATGACTTCCTCCCTTATCCTTCTTGCCCATTTTTCAGAGCAGCTGCAAAGGGATAAAATAAGCAAAAGCTCTTGACTAGCAAGATCCAGAGCTCTACTGGCCTTCATTTGTCTCCCTGCCTGACTGTCGGGAGGAGCCTGAGTTTCAGAGAAGGGAAGGAAGTTACGTAACTTCTGGGGTTGAGACATTTTAGGTTTTATTGCTAAAGTGGGGCTGATACCCTGCTCCAGTTAATCATAAGGCTAAGGGTTGTTCACAGGGCATGTGTACTCGGCACAAGAGCTGGAGAAACAAAAGGCAACAGCGTACTTCTCTCCCGCCCAGGAGTACCTTCTAAAAAAGGGCTTTGGCCTTTGAGTTCCACTACCACCCTATCTGCACAGTAAACTTGTTGGATTCACCAACCTCTTATGCAAAGGGGAAATCCTCCCACTAGGACTACCTCCGGGCCTCTTTAGTGCTTGCTTGCATCAAGATGCCTCAAAAGGTAACTGCCTCTGCACAGTGAATTAATGGTTAATGAGGGCTGACCTTCCCAAGCAGTCCGTAGATCAAAGCACATGTTTCAAGTTGTTTGTCCGCCTTTGGGGGTAGATGTATGTGATTATCTTACTTTTGTCCATTTACACAGTTGGACCCTCTTCTGTGTCAGGATTATTACCAAGAAGCAAGCTGAAACAAACTCAAAGCAGATTTGAATCTATATCATCATTACCCAGCTGAGCTCTGAGCTACTCATAAAGATGGTACTTGTTGCAAATCTCTTCATTTTCAAGACTTAACAGTTTACAAAAGGGATTGTTTCCAAGGAATTTGAGTTCCAGTGGGGTGTATTTTGCACAAGCCAGCTGTGATCATTCATTTAACTGAGAGATCACTCACATGACTGCTCAGTATGGAGAATGAGCTAATAGGATAGTCTCATGAGCTCAGAATAAGCAACATCTTGCTCTCTATGTCCAAAAAAGAGTCACTCAAAAGAAGAGGACCAACATTCACTGGACATGGGCTGTGTATTAGGTGCCAGGCTAGTAGCATAGCCATGTCATTTTCCTCAGTCTCTAGCAACTGAAGACAGTCATCCCCATTTTACTGATAAATTCAGGTTTAAAAAGATTAAGTAATATGTCACAGCTGTTGGCAGCAGACTTAAAATACAAATCAAAGCCTGCCAGGCTATAAACCATGCACTCTTTTTGACACTGCTTACCTCTTCCATGGGACTGTCCATAACCTCCTGTAGGAAGCGCATCTGTACCCCAACCATGAAGGGGGTGGGGCAGCAGACAGTGGCCAGAAGGCTCTCAGGGACCACAGGGATGTACGTATGTGCCCAACTAAAGGGGTATAGCAGAGCAGCTGCAGCATGAATACAGTGAGACAGGGTACTGGAACACAGAAGAAAGAATGGGTCAGTGAGGCTTCTCTGTTCCTATACACTGGCTCAGAGCCCCATTCCTACAGAAGCTACTGGCAATGTTCCCATGCTAGGTAAAAAAAAGAAATTCAAGTCTGGAAGCCATGCTGATCATAGAGCTTGTAGCTACTTGTTGCTAAGAGAAGAAGGGTAGAAATCAGGAGAGGCGAGGCCCTACTACCAGGGTGGGGCTCCCTTTAATCTCTATTCCCAGTTAGTGCTTCCAAGTCATTACTGGCTAAAAATAAAAGTGGCTCAGAAGACATGTCTTCATTTAAGCAGGATATGAGTGAGCCTCTACTCTCCAATGGACAGGGATAACTAGAAGAATAACACTTGCCCTTCTTTGAAGAACTCAGCATAGTGAAGAAACAACCCAGCTGACACCAAGCTTTGGTGAAGAGGCAGAAGTATCATCCACAGCCATGTACCCCTAAGGGTCCCTGTAGCCATCTGAGGTTACTAAAAGCTATCGGGTTGGTGCCTGAGTTAGTTTGGGAAATTCCTGGGTTCCAGGAACCACTACTCAGAAATTCTGGAAAGTCCCACAGAGGTGACACTTGGAGACTTTGCTACACGGATTCCTAATGGCATGACTCTCCAAGTCACAACTCGACCTCTTTCCTTGCCCCCACCATACACAGCCCATCTCTGGCTTCCCTATTCTCCACTAGCTCTCATGGCATTTCATTTCTCCAGACAAATCGCCCCACATCTAAGGCCAATAAAAACACAGATGCGGAAACCTTGGTATCAAGCTAGCATTTCCTGAGTTTGAAAGACCAAGTCTCTGAGTGCCTAGCTAAAAAACTTGGCGAGCTGGAAGTCCCCTCCCTGCACCAGCCTCCAGTTTCTGAAAATTCCATGTGGAAAGAAAGTAGGAAGTGTTAATATTTCCTGGAGAAAGTTTATTCTTGAGAGGTAAATGTGCAGCCTGCACACCCCAAACACTGATCAACAAAGAACTTAGTTGGAGCCTGAGCCCCAGCTGCCACAGAAACTTCTTCCACACTGGACTGGAGCAGCAGAGCCTCTGAAACAAAAATCATGACCCTTTCCACAAGAATTAGCCTATGATGTTTTCCTCTTTGGTTATTGTTGACGTTACTATTTTCAACACACAGAACCCCTGATACCTGCCAAGCTTCCTTTTCTTGAACTCATGACATCCCGATTCTCTCCAGTGTCCTCAACTTCCTTTCCTTCTTCCCCAAAGGATAGTTCCAGGGTTCAGCTCAAAATTATTGATTCTTGCTGTGATGGCACACACCTTTAATCCCAGCACTCAGTAGGTAGAGGCAGGCAGATCTCTGTGAGTTCCTGGACAGCTAGGGCTACATAGTCAATCCCTACTCTTTTTATAAGTTGTTTCTCTCTGCCTGACACAAGTGCTCCCACATCCTTTTCAGACTGAATTCTCTCAAAGGTGGTAGCCAGCACATGGTAGCTTCCTGCTTCTACATCAAAGTTTATACTCAACTGAGAACTGACTGAGGGTAGCAGGTCGTCCTCACCAATCTGCATCTGCTGGTGTCCTGGGTGTCTACCACTGTGCATCATCACCTTTAATCCTCATCACAACCATATAAAGCAAATCCAATCAATTTCATCCTACAGATAAGCAGATCTTGACTTCAAGAAGTAAGAAGCTGACGTAAGCAGAACTATAGCTAAAAGTGGAAGAAGAAGATTTGAAAGTCATTCTGCTGGTTTCAATACCTATGCTTAAAGCCAATACATAACCCTTCATCTCCTTCAGAGCAAACATGGAGTCTTCTTGCTATCTCCCCAATGCTTGGCATCTGGCAAACAGCTGACATGCAATAAATATTTGTCCAGTGAGTTCATATATGGGTAGATGAGCTTATCCTCCATGCCATTATACAGCTTCCTGTCCTCTTCTCCACCCACTTCCCTCCCTCAGCCTGGCCTTGCATAAAGGCAGAATCATGTCTGCGTTCACCCTAGCTGGCCCCACCTACACTGTACCAGGAACACTCCGTGTTCTTCTTAGATTATCGCCAGGCAGCAATCAAGTTTGGAGATGGCCAGACAAGTTGCACTACCTGTTTCTCTAGGCCTAAAATGCAGATCCGGGAACTCAAAGCTGGAAGGTGCACACATGGGCTCTACAATCAGACTGCCTTTAAGAAGCCCCAGTAAAGACCCTTGAATCGGGGGTGCAGATTAGTGTGGCCAGCCAGTGGCTGAGCTTACCTGAGACCTTCTGCCAGGAAGATGATTTTTCTTTCCAGTACTGCAGAGGCAAAGATCTGAATAATTTGCTCAAAATGGAGACAGTGCAACAGAGCACTAAAGTCCACATGCTCTAGGTGGGAGTCCAGGGGCCGTGTCAGTGAGATGAACTGTGGGACAACCAGAGAGAGAGGCTTCAGCAATACAAAACCACAGGCCTAATCCAGGCCTATCCCATTCCTCCTACAGGACAGATATGATCCTGGCTCACCCACCAATGGGTTCCTTCTGCCCTGGGGACAGCTAGGTGGAATCTTCAGTATGGCCCATAAGGTCCAGCCTGGGACACATTGCCAATCTCCACATGCCTCACCGTGTGCATGGCCCACAAGGTCCAGCCTGGGACACGTGCCCATCTCCACATGCCTCACCATGTGCATGGCCCATGAGGTACAGCCTGGGACACGTGCCCATTTCCACATGCCTCACCGTGTGCATGGCCCATAAGGTCCAGCCTGGGATACATGCCCATCTCCACATGCCTCACCATCTACATGTTCTGGGGGCAGAGCTCCTCTCCTGCCTAAGCCTGGCATGGGTCAGGCCTCCCATATACTGATCTCCTCCCTTCATTCTTATCCTCGAGCCCCAGATGCCCACCTTGGTCACCTTAAGACTTCCTCATCTTTATCTCATGCTACACACTGCTTTTTCTTTCAGTGTGATTGCCTAATCTTCCTCTGGTTCTCTTGGTGCTCACGTTCTCTGGTGTATTTACACCATTTACTCGTTTATACATTGACTGATGTGCCTTCTCCGTGAGACTTTCTGCTCCACGAGGTCAGGAGCCACATTCACTTCACTCAGCATCCAAAAAAAATGCATATTTTGGCACCGAGTGCCTCAGTACTTGTTTCCCCTTCAATACTTATTCTTCTAGTAACTGAAAATTCCTATGACTCCCCGATTCTTCTGTGGGAATGACCAGGTTCAGCGGTGCACGTGGAATTTCCATAGTCCCCGAGGTCCTGACTGGAATTCCACTTGGGCCTCTAGTTCTTTAGTGACTTGGAACAATTGTACCTCATGACATGGGTGTGGACACAGGGGTGGGGATGAGCGATAAGAAGTAAAACAGATGGAGACTATAGGGTAGAGATACAGGAGGCACACACCGAGAGAATGGGGGTAAAGTATAAGAGCAACTGGGAGTTGGAGACTATAGACAAACTAAGCCCCATATATAATCACAGACAAAGCTCAGTAGGCTGAACAGTAACTGCTGGAGGACATCAGGTTAGAAGGTGAAGCACATTGGGGTGACTTTTTAGCTCTGCCAAAAACCGTAACGCCAGGCTCAGCTTCCCTGCACGTTAGCCTGGTGAATGAAAGAAGAGCGTTGGACAGTCCCACAGAAGTCCACCCTCTCCAGCCAGTCACACACTTGTTAACCTACCTCTGTGCCTGAGTCAGGGATGAAACTCTTAAGGGTGACAGTCTTTCCAGGTGCGGGGAAGGCTGCCTCTCGGAGACCTTGCATGAATGGGTAGATGACAGCCATGGAGATCTGATGCCTCTTCTCTACTTCATCTAGTATCTACAGGGAAAGGACCACAGGAAGCAAGGCTTAAAGGGATTCTACAGAATATCCCAAGGCTCTCACACTGGTCCTGCTTATACTCTGGTATTTCCTAGCCCCTCCACCAACTGGCTTCCATCTCATGGACAAAACCTATGCCCCCAAGATGTCTTTTGATTGTCTTTCACATCCCTTCCTTCTCCTAACACCGACATGAAAGTACCAATTCTAGCAAGTCATCCTCCATGTTAGCACTGGCTGGAGTTGCCTTCTAACCTTTTGGGCATCACTGTCCCATTTCCTCTGGATTGTCATCAGGGTGAAACTGCCACCAGCCTTCAGTGTGATTCACAGAAGTAAGATCCACCCAAGCAGAATACCACTGAGTTCTTTTCCTACAGCCAGAGTCCTTCTGGCCACCAAGACAGTCCATGGACAGAATCAGCTCTGTCTTGATTCTGTTCCCAGCAACACAAGTCCTCAATTTCTCTTCTAGCTTCATCAAAATCAGGGTAAATCTCGGGATCCTCACTGTGTTTTTGCCTTTAGACTTTTGTGGTACCCTCCTTTTTATGAAGGATTTTCTCATTTTATACTTCATCTGAGTCTCACACCAGCCAGGAAGATAGAAGAGTGGACAACAGCTCTCTCTGCAGGGGAAACAGTCTTCTAGATCTTAGCTCAGCTCCCTCCTGTCTCAGTTTTACCCAATATTCTTCATACTGGCTGGGCTATCAGGAAGACATTCTACTAAGGGCTCAAATTGCAAGGCAAGCAGCCAGGCAGAGCCAGAAAGCCGAACAGGCCTGCTTAACAGGCTCCAAGGAATCTGGTCCTAACCTTACCTTGGAGAACAGGCCAAAGCAGCCGATGCAACTGATGATGCAGTATACTTTGGGAAGGCGAGGGCCAGGACCGGCAGGCTGGGGAGGAACAAGAGTTTCCTTCAGGGCTACAGTTTCCACAAGGGTTTCCCCCCACATGAGATTGATGGGACAAAAGGTGGAGTGCTGTGGATGGGGGTCAGTGGCTAGATGGAGAAGAGCCTGTACAGAGATTCTTTTCCTGGAACAGACCAAGGGTCAAAATAGTCACCAAAGTCAAAAGATGATGATTGTTATTTACAAAGCCACATTATGCAACCAGCCTAAGTGTCTCTCAACAAATGAAAAGGTAACAATAATATGTCACAAAACAACAGAGAGTATTAGTCAATTACAACTTTTTGAGGAAAATGGATGTAGCTGGCAATTATTCTCTAAAGCAAAAGAAACCATGCACAGAAAGACAAATACGTGTTTTCTATTTCATATGCAAGATTTGAATTTTAGAAAAATAAGACATAAATAAAAGACATGAGGAGCTACAGATGTGTCTCAGTGGTTAAGAGCACACAGTGTTCTTCCAGAAATTCCAAATTCAATGCCCAGCACTGACAGTGGATGGCCCACAGTCACCTTTGACTCCAGCTCAGGGGATGCCCCTTCATCTTCTGGCCTCATAAGACACCCATACACATTTGCGCATACCTCACACACAGACATGTACATATGCACACATCCCACATAGACACACATATGCACACACATATGCATGTGTGTGTGTGTATATATATATATATATATATGCCTTTTAAAAAGTGACAGGAGAGCCAAAGAGACAGATCAATGATTAAGAGCGTTTGGTGCTCTTGCAGATGACCTAGGTTTGGCTCCCAGCTACATGGTAGCTCACAACCATTTGTAACTTCAGAAGACCTAGCTCCTTCTTCAGTCCTCCATGAGCAGCAGGCAAGCACACAGTGCACTTATATGCATCCAGTCAAACACTCATACACTTAAATATATATAAAGAAAAAGGATGAAGATCATAAAATTAGAAATATGATTATTTAGGAAGAGCAAGGGAACTAGTGTGATGGGAGCAGCAAATATGTATAATTCAAGTACATGGATTATACAAAAGAAAGTACCATGATATCTATTCTTTTATATACAATGGGTATATGCTAATAAGAGAAGAGAAGGAGAAGGAAGAAAAGGAGGGAGGAGGTTTGAGTGGCAGCCTTGGGGGGCCAGAAATCCAAAGGTAAACACTACTGACTCATGACTAACATGAGCTGAAGGTCAGTGAGAACAAAAACTAGTGTGTCTTAGCCATGAGGAAATGTCTAGAGAGGAAAGCACGGGAAAGATGTCTAGCGAATCCTTGTTCTGAGAGCCAAGAATTAAACTTTGTTCAAATGTCAGACTGTCAGGGAGGCTCCAGGGAACAAGGCAAGCAGGCCTGAGTAGGGAAGACTATAAGAGGGTTCAGTTGGAGTGTCTCACTGAGCCAGGAGAGCACAGACTGTAGCCTAGCGGCAGGGGAGGGGAGGGGCGGTGCGTCCTTGTTCTTGTTATGTTACTAACATGGCAACATATGCAGAGATGTACTCTCCCTAGAACCACCACTGCCACTGCGCCTGAGCTTTTGTAGCTTAGGCTTTGGCAAGCCCTCCTGTGGAGCTGAATAGTCTGCAGAGAGGAAGGGGTGGTTCTGAATAGCACCGACCAGGAGGCGTCTGCAGTATCCAATCTTCCTGCTTCCATCCACGTTGGTCAGGACAAATGAGAAGGTCTCCCTAAGAGAGAGCAGACCAATGTTGTGCATTTGCTCACGAGATTTCTAAAACAAGATTGAAGTCAGCATCAGTGAAGAGGAGGACCAAGAGGCGCTGCTGATTAATCACAAGGGTAATCACTACATCACTTATTAATCAAGCACTCGATGGTGCCAAGCCCAAATGCATCACCTCATTTGAGACTCAAAATAACCTTTCTGAAGGAGGTTCAATTAGTATTACCACTTTAAAGATGAAGTAAGCAAGACTTAGAGAAGGTATTTCTTATCTAAAATTCGAAGTCATAGTCGACTTCCCGTGTTCATGATGTAAGAAGCTTCTTGATATTGTCTTCTTAGAGTCCACAGACTTTTTTTCTTGTTTACCTTCTGCCAGTGGCAGAGTCTAAAGGAAGAGTGACTGACTATTTCTTCTAGAACAGGCTAGAGACTCTCAAGCATCTTTGGATAGAGGTCAAGTCATAGCTAAGATCTTTGTCCTAAAGGGCCCTAGGCAAAAATCTCCCTGGCAGAGGGGAGCACAAAGGGCACACCTTTGACCTTCCATCCATATCGGATACCCTTGCCCCCAGGCTGAGTGGTTACCTGGGATAGTCTGTGAGGGGCACCCACTCATTCCCATCAGGGAAGCAGAATAAAGGAATGGCTTTGAGCAGTCGTTCTTCCTCCTCCTGTTGACCCCGGAGCAGGTTCTCCCTCTGTAAGGAAAAGGCAAGGAAATTTAGGCAGAGGGGCAGGGGTCAGAAGGTTACTAGCCTTCTTTCCTGTTAGTACGGAGTACAAAGGTGCCTTTGACATAGTCTGCATTCTAGTTCTAGCTGGAATGACCCCCAAAGAAAAAATTTGTTCTAGGCCACATAAATATAACCTAGGGTTAGAATTCACTATTTTGAGCATTTTTACATATTCAAAACGGAGGTTAGACAGGTCATCTGAACCCTGAGAGGGTGGCATCAGAGAGATACCACGTCAAAGAAAAGAAACAACCTCCCCAGTTGCTGAGTTGCTAGCAAAAGGGGTCGAAGAGAATGCTGCACCACACCTCACCCAGAGCATCACCACACAAGGGGGGCTCTAACGCTCTGGGAGGCTGATCTGAGCCTGTGTTTGCGTCTGGGGTCCACTTGATTCTCCACCACACTGCAGGATGGGCATGCCTCCTTAGGCATTCCAGCCAAAGCCAAGCTTTTCTGTAGGAAAAGGTGACTGATGTGGAATTTGGAGAAACGAGGCGGTTCCCAAAGGGGTGAGAGCAGGAGGCTCATTTCCATGCTCCAGAAGTTTAGTCAGTCCATCATTGCAGTCAGACCTAGATTCTCCGGGTGATAACAGAAAGCTAGGGCTGGGCGACAAAGGAAATGAGAGCAATGAGCTCAGAGCTCAAGACCTGGCAGGGTGGTAGGGAGCAGAACTCCACCACCTTTTAGACACACTTCTGTTTCCCCTCTGTCCTCAGGCCCCACCTCTCCTCCGTCCTTACCTTGGGAAACTGGTAGGTGATCGTGGGTTCATAGTCATCCCCTGAACGCTTTTTCTTTAAAGAAACAACAAGAAGGTACTCAAAGAAGTGCTGGCCTCCAACAAAGTTAGACAGTGAATGTTCCTGGGTCCTTTCTGTTTCTGTGGCAGCTTCCCCAGTATTGTTCTGGGAAGGTCCTAAAACAGAAATGCAAGGGTCCCCTGAGTACTCCATTTCTCCATTCTGTACTGTGGATGAGAATAAGGGCAACCTGCATGCCTCAAGGCCACACTGCCAGTGCTGATACCCGAGCCTGACCAGGCACCACCAGTCACTGGGTAGGACCAGAGCCAAGTGGGCAGTTTCTACACCTGTCCTGGAAAACATGAAACTGTGGAGTGACACAGGAGGAAAGAAAACACTGCTGTAGAAACTGAGGAGCCATGTTGTGTAGGTTCTTGGAGGCCTGATGTCTGAAACTGCACTTCTGCCTACCATAGCAGCTCTGGTAGTATTTCAAGCACGCTGAGTAAATTTGTTCTAAATAATCAGATGAGCCCCTAGGACATTTTCTTATGGCCATACCAAGAGCTCATGACTAGCTCTGCAAACTGATAAGGTAATCCTCTCGGTCCGATAACATGGGGGCCATGTGGATTTTGGCATGTAAAAGAAAAAGAAGGAGGAGCACTCCAGGAGGAAACAGCCCATAAGAGGATCACCCCAAAAAGGAAGTAGGCAATCCAGTTCTGACCTGCTCGAAGTCGTGGCAAGCGATTTCGGAGCAGCCTGAGGGTTCGGCCTACCCCTTGTTCTTCCATCGCTCTGGGCTTTGGGGGCATGGAAGTTCTTTCTCCTGCAGGCTGGCCACAGGGAGCCTGAGAAAGAGCCTTCTGCTTTGATCTCCAGTTACAGCTTTACTAAGCTGAACCATGCGCTGTCTCCCAAAGGCAGAGAGCAGTTTCCATCCTGTGTACTCCGTAGTTGAGCAAGAAGGATGTGAAAGGACCCACGATGCAGCTTAACATGGGCACTGACAGAGGCAGCATCCTGGCACTACAGCTCAGCTCTTGGCTCCTCCCAGGAGCCCCAGGGTGTGGTAAGAGAAAAGGTCATGAGCAAACATCTCAAGGCACAGCTGCTTCTGGACTAAGAGCTTTGAATTCCGGTGCCGCAGACCATGTGGTGAGTCTTTACGACCTCAGGCAGTGAGGGATGCCTAGAAAAACCAGACCATGGACTCCAGCCCCTCTGGGATCTTAGCATAGGTACTTTACATCCCACATCTCTCTGTTCTCTCAAATTGCTTTCTCAAGTTGCTCATCAGAACTGCAAAGTCCCACCATGCCAACTGATGAATTCTGAAACAGGCCTTCAGGATCTCAACCAAGAACACAGGACTGAACACTTCCTGCAACCAAGATGCCACTGCCTTGCCCTGAATCAGATAAGTAGTCTTGTTCAATTCTCTAAATAACTTTTAGCAAGAGAGCGAGTCTCTCTACGGACCCCATGGATTCGCTCCTGGTGGCGAAGTAAAGAACAAAACCCACCTCTGAGAAGTTCCTGATATTGACGGAATAACTACGAAGGTAAGGCCTTTACTCCCTGTAACATGTTTTAGTCTAAGGCAGGGAACTTTTTCATTGGGACTATTCCAAGTCTCCAGCAGATTCCCTCCTTCTCAAGGAAGCACTGACTCAGGAAATTGTCCCTAGCCTAGAGTAGGGGACTGGTTGCATCAGCAACAATGCGGATATAGTGCATCCTAACCCCTCCCGGACTCCTGCTCAGTCTTTCTCCTGGTTGGGCCAGGTCAACATCCTAAACTGCAGACCAGTGCTGTGTCTAAAGGTTGAGGAAGGGGGAAAGTAGCTATTGATAACCCAGGTTTCTCACAGAAAGTCCTGAATAAGGAAATGCATGGGATAAGAGGAAAGAGCCCTTGCCAGGAAGTTGCTTAATGGGGAGGGAGGAAGCAAAGTGATCTGGTGCCTGCATCTGCCACTCCTGCAAAGAATTAACAATCCTCTGGGAAGGAGTGTGTTGCTATGGTAGGAAGGCTGTCCCTCTGCTCCGAGGAGCTCTAGAACTGGGCTTTCGTGGCACCAGTAAAAAATGGGGACTCAGAGGTCCAAAGTTGACTTGTTGAGGAAGACCCAATCATTGTAAATAGGATGAGAGCTGGAACAGTGTGAGGGATGAACCAGGACACCCCTGGCAGTCATCGTGTCTTTCTTGTTACATAATCCTTTACAGGGTATCTTAAGGAACAAGCACCCGCCTGATACGGAAGGGAAAACTGAGGAATTGAGTTAGTTTTAAAATGAACAGGATCTGTAGAAGATGAGAGTTACAAGGGTTCCAAATCCAAGCTCAGGCTTTCTGGTGTATTACACAGTCAACCTCACATGGTGTGTGTGTGTGTGTGTGTGTGTGTGTGTGTGTGTGTGTGTGTGTAAGTGTGTGTGCTGGAAGGGGAGCAGTAAGCAAATGGTTTGGGCAGCCAGAATCATCTTCCCGATCATCCAAGAACCTCAGGAAATAGGTCTTTTCCTAAGTCCTTGGGGCAGCATTTTCACACCATTTCCTCCTGCTTTATCAGGAGAAAGAAGGGAACAGCAAAGTCAGAAATCCTAGACCAAAGAAAAGTAGCTAGACTTTTTGGGCTGAAGCTTAAGAGAGCCAATAAAAGAGTGTTTTCTCCTTCTCCCCCTTTCAAAAGCGGTTGTCACAGAAAAGCACGAGAAGAACTAATTTGCATCAAACTCCTGCATAATATAATGCATCTCACTTAATCCCTCATGCCCAGGAATGAATTCTTATCCTCATTTTTAATTGAGAAAGGAGCCACCCTCGAAGGAAGTCAAGAGTCTGGTTACACTAGTTCCTCCAGCCAGAAAGCCCCTCCCACAACCACCTGAAGGAAAGGGGACTTTGGGGAACCTTGATCTGAAAAGCTGTTGTTTGTTCTTTAGTGAACTGCTAGCTGCTAGCAACCCAGAACCACCACAGCAGTCTTCCCTACTAGTGTTTTACACAGGCACACGTATGCACGCACGCACTCACTCACGCATGCACCCACCCACAGACAGCCCTCTGAGAAACAACTGCTTGAGCCAGAAGGGGAAATCCCCCAGGAAGTAAGAGGATAGCAAGAAAGATGAAAAAGTTACACCCATATGACCTAACAGATGCTAAACTTGTGAACTGGCACATATAGATGGGCCTGTCCTCCTGTTCTTCAACCACAAGCCCCCCACCCATCCCCCAGGTACCACTGCTACCTTTCTGCTGCTGTAAGGGTCGGGTGGCAGAAGATTACCCAGGTCTAGGAAGCCCAAGAAAACCAAGCCAGAACTCTGCATGAAATAAAAAGTCACATTTCCTCCCCCACATACTGCTCCAGCAATTGCAGACCCCTCTCCTGCATGCAGAGGAAAGAGGCACGTGCCAAACACAGCTGGAGCAGAAGTGAGGGTGGCAGAAGTGAGAAAGGACAAAGAGCAGATCAGTCACAAGTCACTGCAGATCCGAGAAGGAAGTACTGACCTCAAGTACTGGGGCCTTTTACGAGAGGGGTCCACTGACCAAAAGGGTGAACCCTTGGGATGACCCCTCTTTTCAGAACCCCAGACTCTGAACAAACTCAGGGGTGGCAGCTCAAGGATAGCACTGGCCAGCCATAAACAACAGATGTTTGTTGAATGAATGGACACATTAATGAATCCTAATTGCCCTTCTTCCAAACCCCAGTGCACCAGATATGAAGAAAGGAAACGTGACAAGATCTTGTCATTTCATCCTTCCATCCACCCTGAACAGGGAAATGCTTCCTACCTCACCGGTCAGAACTCAAGGTCAGGGTTGAGAAAATAGCTGGGCTGATAGTACCTATTTCTACCTCCCTCCACCTCTCCCAAACCCCCGCGCCTTGGCCAGTCCTAAGGTCTTGGGGAGCCAGTTTTGTGGCACGGTTATCAGCAAGGACATGCTGGCTCCCAGGAACTGAACAAACGCCAATCCAGTCCTACGCAGCTAGCTAAGAAGGGAAGCTAAGCGTCTCCCGGAGGGCTTGCCGGCCCAAACTCTAGCCATAAAGTGGCTGCACTACAAGCTTCCTGGAGGGAAGGACACGTGGCCCACAATCCAGAGCCCCACAACCCTTGCAGGTTCCTAATCACCCGCTCCCCCTCAACCCAACAGGTCTGTCCACTCGCTGATCTCTACCTGCTCTCTTGAGTTCACCTGCCTCCTGCCCAGCCCACCCAGATTCCGCCCAAACTGCTCCTCGATCTTGCCCCCGATGCAGCACTGAGTTTACAGTCCTGGCGCCTAGGTCCCCACGCCCTCTTCCCCGCGCCCTGTGACCCGCACTAACCCCCGCGGCTGCGCTTCAGTCTCAGGCTGGCTCGGAGGCGGCGGCCGAGCCCATCCATGGCCCCTCCAGTGCCCGGCGCCGGCTCCCACGTCCGCACCGGCCCCGCCCCCCAAATCCTTGACCTGCGCTGGGGCCCCCTGGAACTTTCACTTTCACGCGGGAGGCGCGGGGAGGGAGGACTGGGGCGGGGCAGCGCACCTTCCGGGCTCCTGCCCAGCGCCTGGTGCACCTGGCCTGGCCACGCTTCCCTGGTCTCCACCCTACCCCACTGCGCGTCAAGATCTGGGGTGACAGAGGGCGCTAGACAGCGAGTCCGGGAGCGGTGCCACCACACTGCCACCCTCTGTGAAACTCCACTTGCACAAACACAATGATAGTTGCCTGAAGAGACCCCTACCTCCAGTGCAAGGACTGGGAGATGCACCTCCCAGTTGTTTCCAAACAGAATTTTCAGACCTCACTCCCTTCCAGCTAAATGTCTGTCTTTGCAAATCTTTTAGGAGCTGGCTACCTCCAGTTCTCTTCCTTTGTCATTTCTTCCTAGAGAAGGGACTGGAGGTGGATTAAGGGAAGGACCCTACCTTCCATTCGACCTTGCTAGTCCACAGATCAACAAGATGAGGATACTAGGAGCCTGGTTGCCCTGTGAAGATCAGACCCTGACTGTCTAGGATTAGGAAACCTGAAAACTGTTCTGTGATACAAATATAAAGGATTCCTATTGTCAACATTGTAACTATTTCCACTCCTCTTCTGAGGCCAACACAGCTGCAGCTCAGCCTTTCTTTCTCTCCTCACCTCCAATGACTTCTAGATAGGTTCCTGTGATAAGCCCCCCTGAGGTTTTAGTGGTGCATCCCTCTCCTTCCAGGATAGCACAGGTATCTGTAAGAGAGGGACAGGCAGAGTCAGCTTGAACTTTCTGTGTCCACCATGGTCTTTCTTACCTTGATTTCAAGAATAAAGGTCAAAAGGAAATGAAGATTTTAAAAAAAAATGTCTGGGATCCACAGCCCTCTTCAGTCTCTCCATGTCTTGCCCCCAGGTGACTCCACATTCCTCAACTCTTTAGTTCAGAAGGAATTGGACAGTCAGCCTTGGCATTAAACTGACTACTCTGGGCAGAGGGTCTTTGAATTGCCTTTACTCTGGGAGCAAGCAACTTGCACTTAACTATATAGTTTATTTTTCTTTCCTATCCCTCGGATGGTTGCATGAGAGAACAGGAAAGGACATGGCTTCCTTCTCTTATGAGACCCACAGCTTATATAACTCTCACAAAAGAAGTTGCTTCTGAAAACCTTGTACAATTTATTGACGTTATTCTGTCTTTATTGGGTCAAACGGTGTTTTCTTTCTTTATTAACAGATGATTAAGAATATATGTGGATCAAGACAAGGACAAGAAGATTAGTGGGAACTGTATTTGAAGCAGCCATAATGTGGAAACAACCTCAAATGTTCATTAACAAACAACCTCAAATGTTCATTAACAAAAAATGGACGCATCGCGGCAAAAGTATACAATTGTATCTTATGCAGCATTAAAAGCAAATAAGCCCCTGCTGCATGCAATATAATGCCCATACTCTACAAATGTGATTTTTCAGCAAGTTACATAAAATTCAAAACTAACCTATAGCATGGGCAGTCAGGATGATGCTTCCTTTAGGGAAAAGTAGGGAATAATGGCTGCGGGATACCACGTGACCTCTGGTGGGGGATGGAAACAGTTGATCTGTGCACCCCTACTGTGATGATAAACCCACTCATTAGGTGGTTATTCTTTGCACTAAAGGCTTGGGCTTTTTATTTTATTTATTTAATTTATTTATTTGGTTTTTTGAGACAGGGTTTCTTTATATAGCGTTGGCTCTCCTGGAACACTGTAGACCAGGCTGGCCCTGAATTAAGAGACCTGCCTGCCTCTGTGTCCTGAGTGCTGAGATTAAAGGCATGCACCACCACTGCCTGACGATTTAGAAAGCTTTAACAGACTTTCACTTAGACCAATGTCAAAAGGGTGGTTAATGGCAGTAGGGAAATGGAGGTGGAAACTGACCAAGAATGAAAGTAGAAATTAGTGGAATGTGAGGTAGTAAAGTCTACATCTCTGGGAAGGATGAACAACAGCGGGAGTGGGGGGTGGGGGATTCAGTGGCCTAGAATTGAAGGGATATTTGTGTTTAGCATGGTGGATTCTGTGAGAAACACAAGAAAGCATTTGTTCTTGGCAGAGAGATAGGAAAGGGAAAAAATAAAGGCTTATAACCCAAGAAAGAATGAATGGAAGAAACAAAGTCTGAGAGGAAAAGAAGGTGGGTAAAACAAGCTTTAGTGGAATTTGGGCTTAATTGTGTTTTATTAGGAATATATATTATTTTATAAGAATGAGTTTCATTTTGACATTTTCCAACATATACAAACTCTCATTATCTCTTGTCTCCCTCCCCATTGTAACAGCTCCCACTTTCCCCCTATATTACTGTTTCTACTTTCATGTTTTGTTTTGTTTTAAGGTAGATTTTGTATGTAGGAGAAATATGCAGTGCTTGTCTTTCTAAGTCTAGTTATTTTACTTAATATGGTTATCTCCAGTTCATTCATGTTTCTGCAAAGGTCATAATTCATTCTTCTTCATAGCTGAATATATATATATATGAATATATATGCCACATTTTTCATCCATTCATACTTTAATATGTACCTATACTGATGACATAACTTGGCTATCTTGTCCAGTCAAGCAACAGGCATTAGTATGTAGGTATCCCCAAGGTTTCATGTCATTAGAAGTGATAAAAACGAAACCTGTCAACTGGGAACTTGGTGGAAACTTTTGCCAGTCAAAAAGCAGGAATTCTAACACAATTATCAGCTGCCTAAGACACCTCCTTCCCAGCCATAATCCTGTGGATTTTCTAGGAGTCTCAACTGAAAGCCCATTGCAGGGAAATTACATTGTACACCGCCCCTCTTTCAGCCCTAGTGATTTCTGGTTTTATTTTATGTGAGACATCTCTGGAGCCACCTCTTGTTACTCTTTTTTTCAAAGGAGAAAAAAAGGGGAGGAGATCTTAATAACTTTTTGAGATGTAGCTCGAGTCACCAGCAGTGTGTGTGTGTGTGTGTGTGTGTGTGTGTGTGTGTGTACAACTGTTCATGCTCCCTTGAGGAGAATACACTCAGGAGCATCTTACTTTCCACTCTTTTCTCGTGGGAAGTGCATACCCCGACTTGGGCATGCATCATTTCTTCTGAGCACATCTCGTTCTCACAGCCATAGTGCTTAAGCCTATATTAAAACTACCACTGGACAAAGTTTCGGCTCTGCTTCACTATCTATTCTGGCTAGTTTTAAAATTCTCTTCAGTGTCAAAACCACAATTCGGCCGAAGCTGAGATTCTTAAAAGTTTAGGGGAACACCTCGAGCTGGTGAAGGTGGCTCTGTTGATCTGCCATCATTGAACCCTTTTATTTTTTATTTTTTGACACCCTTTTATATACTAACTTCTACTCCTTCAAGTATATACCCATGAATGGTTTAAGAAGATCATGATAATTCTAGTTTGTTTCAGGAGGACCCTCCATGGTGAGTTCCGTAGTGGCTGTACTAGTTTATATTTCTGTCAAAGTACATGGTTTTCTTTCTCCTATATTCTTCTCCCCCCAACTCTTGTCTTCTTGATGATGGTTCTGATAGAAATGAGATATTTCAGCACATTTTTGTATGAATTTCCTTTATGACTAAGAATGTTTGAACATTTAAAAAAAATCTATTCTTTGACCACCTATATTTCTTCTTGTGAGAACGATCTGAGATAGGTATGGTGATCAATGCTGGTGATAATCTCAACACTTAGGAGGCAGAGACTGGAGGACCAGAATTTCAAAGTCATAGCTATACGTGGAATGGAAGCCAGTCTCAAAACAAAACAAAACAAAAAAGCACCAACCAAAAGCTAGACCATCACCATACCTGAACTACACATCTTTAGAGACCCACCCTTACAGACCACTTCAATTAAGTAAGCTCTCCCTCTAAATGTTGGAGATCAACTGTTCAGACACAAGAACCTGTGAAGAAAATTCTGGACTCAAACCATAGCACTTTGCCCGATCCTCAGAAGCTAATGACAGTCTCATAATGCAAAGCTGATTCAGTCCTTACTGCCCCTTCCCAGAGAGCAGGGGTGTCTTCTACCTTCTCTGGGAAGCCTTTCAACTTCTCTGTGCTTTTCAGAGGCCCTATGCTCCTCTCTTTCTTCATGGTGTGGTCTGTGCAAGTCACACAGAGAGAGCTTCTAATCAGTCATATTGCCCCAAAGTCTAGAGTTTTCCTTTAATAGGGAAGGAAATTTAACTGAAGGGAGGGGAAAGAAATAAATATAGACACTGTAAGCTTATAAATAAGAAAGTGAAAGCATGAGAGACCTGAGTTTCTGTTAAGATGAAGGCTTCCTCTGACTCTTAGAGGTATCTCTTTATCCTCCCACTCAGTCCAGTCTGGCTGTTAAGTGGAAGAAAAGCCTTCCTTTCTTTCCAAGGGCAGGGGGCAGGGACATTGGGAGGATATTGCAAGCAAACACACACACATACACACACACACGCATACACACACACACACACTTCACTAAGGGATGCAATGGGACATGACAGAATGAACTTAGGCCTCTGAGATCCACAAACATGGACTTCAACCCGACTCATTCCACTCAGGCTGCATTCTTAGGTGAGGCATGACCAGAGCCTCATTTTCCTGAGGTAATAAAACCACCTGGTAAGGGTTGTTGTGAAGATTAGAAGGAAGACATTTGAACGTATCTGCAATCTCCATTTTTTTTTACTCTTCTCTTAGCCCTCGGCGCATTGTATTCTCAGCGAGTTTAAAGACAGGAGGTACCATAGGTTCCTGTCTCTGGATAGTTCTCAGAAATGACAAGAAGCACCAAACTCCCATTCTGGTAGTTGTCATTAGAGTCTACAGACACCCAAACTATTTTTTCCTCCAATTAGGCACATCTTTTTTCTCTGTGCCACTTGGTTTAACTTGGTCATTGACCTTGCCTTCGGTTCTACTCGAGGATATTGAGCATGACAATGAGGTTTATGTAGCATTTGCTGAGGACTTCAGACTGTCTTGTGATAAGAGAAGCTGCTGGGAAGTTGAACTTTAAAGAGGAAGTACAGCAGCTGTTGGAGGGTGCACAGATATTCCCCTCCTGGATGCTTCTCTGCTTACCCCTAGTCCTATGTGCACATGGCAATGACCCACTGATTTGCTCTAGTGGAAATGCCCTTGAGCATAACCTGCCTCAGTATCACATATTCCAGAATGAGTCACAGGAGTGTTTACTCAGTTGAACGTAAGATAACACACACACACACACACACACACGCACGCATGCACGCACACACACACGTATATGTATATATCAACTTACCCCAATAATGGACCTGCGAGAGCTTAATAATATCATCAAATACTCTTGAACTATTCCCCTTCCTCTTGAGATAAGCTGAGTGTCCTTCAAGCCACCTAAATTCTTGGCTTCTTATCTGTGACAAGTAATTTGAACAATACTTTACATATCTGCCAGGAACATGTAATGGCATTTAAAATCAGAAAAAGATCACCTAAACACTAGAAACAAAGACAACCTTTTATGCTGTGACCGAGAACACCTGAAGCCAGCTTTGTAAACTGTGGTCTTAGGTGTCTGCCCCATGTGTGACAATGAACAGTCTGCTGCGGTGTTCCTTCCTCTCTTTGGAGAGATCTTTTCTTGACTGAAGGGCCCATGTGACTGGTTTGTTCGCTGTTTATTCTCTTGTATGGTCTCATTCTGGGGCACTCTGCCCCTACTTGCATCAGTCTTCATATGTCCCTCTGTCTCACGTATTTCTTATTTTCTTTTTTCTCTCCCTCCCTTCCTTTCATTTTGCTTTGCTTATTTAGCCTCTCTCTCTGTCTCCCCCTCTCCTCTCCTCTCTTCTCTCTCTCTCTCTCTCTCTCTCTCTCTCTCTCCTGTCTCTCCTCTCTCTTTCTCTCTCTTTTTTTTTATAAAGGGTATTGTGTAGCTCAAAGCTGATTTCAAACACAATATATAACGAAAGCAAACCTTGGACTCTTGACTGACCTACTTCTGCCTTTAGAGCACTGGAATTCAGCATGTAGGAATATGGCGACTTTATTTGCTTACCATATGTTTTTTAAATGAGTCTCTTTTTCTGAGTAGACTTTTTTGACTTTCCTCCAAATTTAAATAAGAGCTTCTTGTAAGAACCCCAATTCACACCATTTCCTTTGCTTTCTCAATACTATTTCAATTATTACACTTCTTTCTATGTATATTTCTGAGGCTGCTTATTCAACCACTCTCTTTTCTAGGGTTACTTTCAGAGGCAGAGGACTATGTTCCTTTTTCTCACTTCTAAGTCCCTAATGTTTAGCACACCACCAGGCACATGCTGGGTAATCAGCAAATACTTGCTGAGTGAATAAATGGATAGATGGATGGTTAGTCTGCCAAAAGACTGTTCAGGAAGAGAGAAGAGTAACTAGATCATTTTTCTCTTCCATTCAGAGCAAACCCTTTAGTACCTAAAGTCCATTCTCTTATCCTGCTGGTGGTTTGTTCAATGCTGAACTGGCCAGTGGAATGTGGTCATGGCAGTCTTGGTCTCCTTTTCCAAAACTTTTCACTGGGTCTGTGATTCTACTCTGGTCAGCAAGAGGTAAGGAGAAATCCATCTTAGTAAGGGACCAAGAAGATCCGCTTAAGACTTCTGGGTTGGGTTTTTCCATATGCATAGTGTTTTTCAGTTTCTGCGTACCACTGGATTTTGCATATATTATGGAAACTGTTGAAATGAAGCCAGTATAATGTAACCTAACAGGGCCAGCATGCTTCTAAGGAAATATCAGGGATAGCCAGCAGCCTTGGAGCTGCCCCATTTATGTACCTCTTGTTACCTGGGATTCAAAACCACAATGACTTGGCCATGAGGTCTCTAAACACTCAACTTCAGATGTTGTTTCTTTGTTGTTATTTCTTTCTATTTATTTATTTAAAAAACTATTTTTTTCTTATTTTACATACCAATCCCAGTTCCCATTCCCTCCACCTTCCCCCTCCCACCCCAATCCAGTTCTCAGAGAGGGTAAGACTCAGCAACGTCTAACGCATTGCTTTGATGCAGGACCAAGGTCCTCCCATTATATCTAGACTGAGCAAGGTATTCCTCCAGAGAGAATGGATTCCAAAAGCCAATAGAAGCAGAAGGGATAAATTGTGGTCTCACTGCCAGTGGTCCCCCTGTCTTCCCCAGTCATACAACTGTCACCCACATTCAGAAGGACTAATTTGGTCCCATGCTGGTTCCTCATT